>JAKSZT010053769.1:7259005-7363458 GCA_026826555.1 Tolypeutes matacus
CCTGAGTACTGTTGTGGCAATGGATGTAGGCCATTTTAAATCAGCACACACCACTCATAACTGAGTGGGAGAGAGTGTGGTCTACAGTGTGAACTGTGGTCTATGGTTGGTGGCAAGGCTCCAGGATGTGTAAGTTCATTGAGGTTGGTGGGCCACACTGTGGGAGATGTTTGTGTGGGATGTGGTGGGAGGTGTGGGAGGTGGGCAACATGGGAATCCCAGTGGGTTCCGTGTAATATTTTAGGTAATCTAAGCACCTCTTAAAATATATGTGTGTATATATATATATATATATAACATTTTTGTAAGCAAATACACATATATGCATATATATTTATATATCATTTTACAAATGTTTGTATGTATTGTGAGAATTTTGATTTTTACCCATAATAAAAAATAAATAAATAAATAAATAAATAAAAAAAAAAAAAGAAAAGAAAGGGCAGGAGTGACACTTGAAGCTTTAGAACTCTATCTTCCTTGTCAAAACTTGCATGTAGGATATATTGGCTTTGTGAAACACATCCTTATGGATGGTCTGGCTCATCTCTTAGTATTCTATTTTATGTTGTAATTGATCATTTTGATAATACTCATCCCTTTGTGGTTGTGGGTAGACATCCACAAGTATTTACAAGTATTTCCATAAAACAGCACTGGGGTACTATTAGATACATCACTTAGCAGGACTGGATGTCAGACTGAGAGTGACGCCTATGACTATGAAGCTTAATCAAGGCTTGGCATCAGGCAGAAGTGTGAAGTAAATAAAATTTAGCCTCTAACTATGTTTTTCCACCTCAGAATTCATTGGTTGGAAAACAAGTTGTCCTTCTCTTAGTGTATCAGAGTATGTGGCCCAAGCCTTGAGGCTATGGCTGTATGAAAAGATAGAAGCCTTAATGCTAGCCCTGTTCTGCCACTCAATATTTATTACTGGGAAAAAGATCTTCCCCAAGAATGATGAAAATAATGAGATCTAATCTTCCACATAGCAACTGCTGGCCCAGAGGACCAGCAGCCTCTGTTGTTCTACATATCCACCACCAGGCTGGTGTCCCTTAGCCAGCCAGCTGGTACTTGTTTCTATGGAGCTCCTAGGGGTCCAGTGTCTTTCTGGGAGGGTGGCCTGTAGCTGGTAGTCTGTGAAGTATGGTTCCTGTTTTAGCCAGGGTTCTCTTCGGAAACAGAACCAATAGGAGATATCTGTAAATAGTATGAGATTTTATAAAATTGTCTCATGTGACCATGGGGATGCACAAGTCCAAATTCTGTGGGGCAGGCCACAAACTGGGGGCTTTTTCATCAGAAGGTCCTTGAAGAGTTCCCCAGGAGATGCTGGCTGTCTGAAGTAGAGATGGAGATTCTCTCTCTGAATGCTGAAATCACTTCCCCTTTTAAGGCCTTCAGCTGATTGGATAAGACATACCTCATTGCTGATGGCAATCTCCTCAGTTGATTGTAGATGTAACCAGCCATCTATGCAATCGAGTCACTGATAATTAAAGTCCATGAAATGCCCTTGTATTAAAATTATCCCAGTTCTTGCTTCACCAAACAACTGGGCACCATTACTTGGCCTAGGTGACACATTAGCCTAACCATCATAGTCCCCATACTAGCAGCTTGAGCATCATTTGGGAAAGTCTTAGAAATGAGATTTCCTGGACTCCATCCCAGATATAATGAAACTCTGAGATTGGAGACCAGCAATCTGTGTTGTATCAAGTCCTGCAGATGATTCTAGCACTAGCTAAAGTTTGAGAATGAATGTTTTTGGAGATCAATCGATTTAACCCTTCTTTCTGAAGGACTTCTTAGAGTCTCACAATGCTAATGTGTACTGAGAATTTCTAAAATTAAAACTGGATATGCAATTTCCCAAACACATTTAACCACAGAACTTTTGCTACATAAATATCTCTTCAGATTTATATTTTATGAAATACTCTTAATAAAACAGTGCTTTAGACCATATTTGAGCTGGGCTACAATTCAAAATTACTCCTAATAATATTTACTTTCCATTAATTAAGCAAGAGGCATACAATTAAAAAGCACATGAAGAAACCAGGTTTTTTTCTTTTCAAAAGCAAATACTTTTTGTATTGAATAGATGAGTTAGTTCTTTGAGGTAACTATTGTTAGACTACTTGCTTAAAATTCCTAAAATATGCCAAAATATCCTTGCTTGTCCATTTTTATTGTATTCTTCATTTTGTATAATGCTTGGCAGATACGGTTATTATCAAGATCAAAGTAGATTTTTAGTTAAAGAATTAGGGATAAAACAGTTAACTGAAATCCCTAGTTAATCCAAAGCTCTATTTTAAATAGCGCCATCTAAGCACAGAGCTGAACTACATTCTTGATTAAGTTATTGAGAATCTAGAAAATGAAAAGTGGATCAACTGCTATTGCATACGCCCTCACAGTTACAATGCCTATGAGACCTCTTCTGTTGGAGTTTGTCGGTATTCCAGGTTTTAAATAAGGGGATCTTTCCATATTTGCTCTAAATAGTATTCTTAGAAGCTCTTGATTTTAACTGCTATGTCATTTAATTTGAACTGAGAACTGAATGTGCCTCTATCTAAAATCAGTTACAAAATTAGCACATATTCTTGTACAGTAACTAATGGTCATTTTCACACAATTTATGATCTATGAAAATTTACAGTTCTATTTACATGTAAAATGGTTTGCACCACTTGTACATTTGGAAACAAGTGAAGATGGTAATTCAAATGAGAAATGAGTCAAAATGTTAATCATCTATCCAGAGAGAAAAAATGAAAACAATTCATCTTTTCACTTTTAAGTAGATAAATTGGCATTTCATCATCATCATCACCATCACCATAACAACTTAGAGTTATTGATTGCTTATAATATGCCAAAACCAATATAAGCAAGTTAAATTAATTAAATTAGAGTAAGACCCCTTCTAGGAACTTATCTATAGATATACTTCCACCTGTTAAACATGTTATACACTGTATGTAAAATAGCAAAAGATTGGAAGCAACTTAAACGATCATCAATAGACTGGTTAAATAAAAACTGACACATTTATATGATAAAAAATACCATTGTGGAAAGACAAAATTTAATGCTCATTTTCTTAAATTAAAACTTCATACCACAGCCATGTGATAAAGTACCTTCAAGGGATAGAAAATGGCTGATACAAAAAGTGTTTCAGGGAAGTGGCTGTGGCTCAATCAGTAGGGCTCCCGTTTACCATATGGGAGGCCCCGGGTTCGGTTCCCGGGGCCTCCTGGTGGGGGCGGGCCCGCCCGCAAGGCATGGTTGGCTGACCCAGCGAGCACAAGCAGCAGGGGGGGGATAAATGAATAAATAAATAAATAATCTTTAAAAAAAAAAAAAAAGTGTTTCAGTACTGTGTCTCAGACATTAACTTTAAATGTAGATATTCAGAGAATTAGGCATTAAACCAGCAAAAGGTCTTTTAGATGTCATTCATTTCAAGGTACTTATTAAAGATAGCAAGTTATGCTCTAGTGAAAAGAGCACTTGGCTGGAGTTAAGAAACCCTCTGTTCTGGTCGCAACATTGCCAAGATTTGGTGCAAGTCACTGAATTTTTTTGAGTGGCATTTGCCTTGCCACTGTTTTCAATAATATATATTTATGGGAGATCACGTCATTAACAAGCTGAGAAAGTTCTGAAAAAATTTGTTGAGAATCAGACAAATATTTTACAGCAATCTGTTCTTACTTCAAAACCCTCTGAGTGGTGGGGAAACTCCATGTTTAACAGTGGGTACAACTAAACAGGTATTCTAAAATAGCAAACCTAGATCCAATTTATAACAGAAGGATGAACAATGTGGAAAGTACAGAAGATTTAGGGAGAATACTAATGGCCCAGAAAAGACTTTAGGTTGGCTCCACCACCCCCTTTATTCATTTTATCTAATATTGTTTCTCCTTTTGAAATTTTGGTTATAAAATTGGTGTCAAGTTTGGTGGGTGATTGAGAAAGGTTACAGAATCCAATGAGTATCAATTATCTAAACTTAAAATTCACCAGATAATTGATTAATGTCATTGCAAGCAAATTACTTGCAAACCCCACATAATTTTTAAAGCACTTGCCCTTGTGACATCACATGAAGGGGCTCCTAGTGAAGGATATTTCTAGTGATTTTTGGTGATTTAAAGTGTTAGATCAAATGACGAACAGAATAATTATTTTCTTCTGAAAACTTTTGAAGACAGGGTTTTAAATGCAGGATTTATTGGACATTTAATCTAAAATAAACTATCAGGATTATCGTCTCTTCCTGCATAATAGCAACAAGGCACTAAATTCATTATATAAATGTATTAAAGGGATTCTAAGAAGCCACAAGCAGTTAAGATGCTACTACTTTTCCTACATAATAGTACTCAGTTTAAATGGAAGAGTAACAGCCACAAATGACTACTGTCTTGCAATGCTCCATAAAACCCATACCAAGCTTCTACAAAATAGCTTGTGGACTTAAGAAACCTTTTGGGAAGAAGCCAGGTACAGCAGCTTTATTAAATCATTTTATTTTTGGTATCTTTATAGTTTTATGAATGCAACACCTTTCTTCTCAGGAACTCAAACCCATTTCATTGAGTAATTTATCTGACAGCCATAATCACTTTTGTTCAAATCAGAGATGTGGCTAAGAGCATAAATATGTACTGTATTCATAAATATGTACTATATGAACTAGAAGATACATGTAAGGCTGGCAAGAGAGTTCAAAAAATTAGTAAATTTTCAGTAAATTATGTATTACTGATGTAGTCTAGAGAGTCTAAAAAGAATATTAGTCTATATTCAATTATAATATGCTGCATTGGTGTTCCTAATGGCTGCAAGATTTATCAAATAAAAGTGGACATTATCCAATTAAATTTGAATTTCATATTATGGCAAAAAATTTTTAGTATAAGTATATCCAATATATTGCATAGAACATCCTTATATTTTAAAAATTATTTGCTGTTTATCTGAAATTCAAATTTACTTGGGTGTCTTTTATTTTATCTAACAACCCCAGCACTGGCCCCAAATGAAACACATCTTACCACATTCACACACTTGTGTAGTCCCCAGCTCTTACATCTGGGCTGGACTTATCACTTGGTAAAACCAAAATAATGTGTTAAAACAGATAGATTGCCTTAAAGATACCTTTTGTGGTCTTTGGGTGCTACATTGCCATGCAAGAAATCCAGCTTCCCTGCTGAGACTACATGGAAGAGAACTGGTGAAATTAGGTGGCAGTTGAACTGAGGACCTAACATATGACCCCACTTGAATTGCTCCAGCCAGCCCCTTCTACCAAAGCATTTGAGCCATCCTGACTGAAGCACCAGACATGTGAGTGAAAAGCCATCTTGGATATTATGGCTGCAATAGATATCATGTGGAGCAGAGACATCATACTTGCAGTGCCCTGTCCAATTCTTGACCCACAGAATCATAAGAAATCATAAAATAATTGTTGTTTCAAGTATCTAAGTTTTGGAGTATGTGTACTGCAACAGCAACAGATAACCAAGACATTTGGATAATCAAATCCCAGCCTGGTCTCTACTAGTGACCATTACAGTTCCCCTAAAAAAGTCATCCGGCAGAGATTATGAAAGTAAGGGGGAGAATATTACATGATTCACAGCTATATCAATGGGATTAATATATTCCCTTGTTTAATGTGTTTGAGAAAGTAATTATACACATGCTAAGTAGAAATATGAGAAGGTTTTGCTAAACTCAAGCGTAAGTTAAAGACTTAAAATGAGGAAATCCAGCACCAGAGGAGTAAGTTTGAGCATCAACTTCAGGGGAAGAATACTCTTAAAATTTTTCTCCTCTTATTTTTCTTTCCTTCACATTCTTTTTTCTCTTTTTCTGTTTTTTCTTTTCTCTTTCTTTTCTTTTCTTTTTTGTATTGTTTACGTCTTTTTAATTAACTTCCTGGAGCTTAAATTTGAGTAGGATTTTGTTGTAGAGTCTGTAATTATAATTTTGTTACAAATAGTTTCTAAAAGCGTATGATTTTAGCTTTGCCTCTAACACAAGGGAGAAAACTACTGGAGTAAAAAGTTGTACAGCATACTTTCCTACCAGGAAGAGAGAAAGAATTCCCTAAAGATTTTGCAAAAGAAACAGATTTGTACATTACACACTTGATGAAAACTTATATAGGTAAACCTAAAAATTGATATTTTTAGGGAGATTACACTTAACCTAGATAAACTAAAAGATATCCATGATTTCAATTAGAATTGTATTTGCCTGCAAGGATCAGGCAAATATTATTCTTTCATAATAGCAGCACCTTTGATCTTGACATCATTCTGAGCTAGTGTCTTAAACTTTAATGTCTATCCCCTACTTCTGGTCCCATAGCTTTTGCACATCCTCCCTCCCTACTCCAACATTAACAGAATCTCCAATATTTTCTCTCATCTCTCATCCATTACTACAATTTTTTTCCTTCCATTTTTAGCCTAGAGTCTATGGGATATTGATGTCACTTCAGCCATCAAACTAGCACTTGCAATCTTCTATTTTCAATCAATGTCAGCTGGGTACTCAGGGGCTTAGATAGCTAGCTAGATAGCTAGACATATACATACATACATAGCTCCCTCTTTATGGGTATGCAACATACATAACTCCCAATTCCATACTCCTTTCCTCCCCACTCTTATTACCTTATCAGCTAACCTCAAGTATTATTCTCTAAAAATCGAGCTGTTTCATGTATGAAATTTCTTAACTTCTTGTCAAGTACTCACACATTTATGCATGTGCTATCACTTCTCCCTTTTCTTCTTTCTCGTGGGAAGTAGTCTCCCTTGTCCATTCTAAGCCTAGATCTTCTCTGCCTTCTGTATGCCACCCCTCCCGCATCCTTAGAGACCTCAGCACTGTGTATTGGCCTCTCTTCTCCCATACCTTCTCCAATGTTTTAAGATGCATCTCCCTCATGCTCATATTCCCTGCTAATATCTTCTTTCTTATTTCCCATCTATTCATGGCAAGAGTCTGGGGACAGTGTTCCTTATACTCACTGCTTCAACTTTGTTCAATCCTTTGAAATAAAGCTGCAATCCCATTGCCTTTACTCCCCTTCCAAGACACCAATAGACTCTTGATTGCTAAATCCAGGGGACACTGTCTGGTTCTTATCTTATTAGCCTTTGCCTTAGCATTTTACATAATTTTCCAGTCTTGCCTAAAAGAAACTCTCTCGTTATTTTATATTCATGACACAACTCTCTTGAGGATTCCCTTCTACTTCTCTGGCTGCCCCTTCTTAGTCTCTTTGGAGAACCCCTTAAGTGGGATTATTTTCTAGATTTCTGTTTTTAGCATGCCTTTTCTCACTCTGTGATATCTCTTTTGGTATTTCATCTATTCCCATAACCTCAATTGATATCAATATTCTGATAGCTCTCAAATCTGTTTCCAGACCTTACAAAAAGAATGGAAATGTAGATATCATGCTTGTCCTTTTATCCATTTAGTACATAAACTTCCAATGTAATAACTACACACAGCACCTGATACAGTGTTTGTATATAGGGCAACTTAGATAATGATAAGGGCTTGCAGAGAAGTATACTTTTAAGTATTTTTGTTTTGATTTTTATGTGCTTGGTTTGGAGTGTGGAGAAGCAGAAGCAGTATGGATCAGAAATCTAATATTTTAAAAGTTGAGACAGCAAAATTTAGAATCTGTGGCTTCTACAACCTGTAATAATTCCAGTGCCCCTTATAGTGTCCTCTAAGCCATGGTCTGCCATTTTATACATACACTTGAAAGATAAAAGGTCAAAAGCAAACACAGATGAATGGATACATGTTAAGGTATTTTCATTTTTTGACTGTGTCTTATTTCTACAAAAGAAGAACTGAATTCTGTGTTTTATATAGTTCATCACTTCAGAGTGGAACTTACTCCATCTAGTAAAGGAATATGCTAGTACTTCATTTCACTTAATGTTCTTGTTTCTCAGTGAGTAAAATTCATACATATAATTTCTCAGCATTTATAATACTAGGGTGTGATAAACATGAGCTTTCGCCACAATTATATTTCTCTGTCTATTCCTTCCACATTCTCTCTCTCTTTCTCATTCACAACCACACACACACACACACACACACACAAATACATACTAATAAACTGCTTACCATCCAGATAGAATATTTCAAGTTTTCTGGTCTGGGTTCTAAATATTATAATCTATCTTTTTAAAAACATTTATATATATATAAATAACATCAAAAAACATTTTAAAATGTTTAAAAAACATATGTATATATATGTTTTTAAAATGTATATATATATACACACACATATATATATGGCATTATACATGTGTGGAGTGCCATAACATATAGTGTACACTATAGATTTTCTATTCTCCTTCTGAGAAATGGCTCAAATGTGTGTCGCCCTTTCAGGTCCTGCATCCATGGTCATGGTTGACTGATCCAGAAATGGACATCTGTCTGAAGTTATGCCAGTCAGGTTACTTTCCTGGTATTATTAAGTGTGGGACCAAGTAGAGCGTGTTTGAGTTCTTCTCTTGTAGCGAATATGTGAATCTGAAGTTGTTAGTGGTTATTTTCCCCACTGTGTGGAAAAAGCTGGAGAAAATAAAGGCAATCTACATAGAGAAGCAGAAATAAGGGCTGCAGAGCAATTCATGGTGGATTTTAGGAACTGATTCTAATTGACTTTGAGGTTACTTCTAGCCTCCAATTCCTCCAGATGGGTTACGTAATTCAATATATTCTCCTATTTCTCTGAAGTATTAGCTTCTGTTAATTGCACCAGAGTTTTGACTAAAAGTATCTGCTGTGAGCTTAAAGTTGGATTTTTTTTCATATATTTTTATCAACCACTTTATGTTTTTCATAAGAGGAAGTAAGTTCTTTGATTAGTTAAGAAAGCACTGAAGTTGGGGCATAGAAATTGAATATATTTATTCTGTGGCAGAGGAAATCTCTCCTGCATATGAATACCTTAAACATGCTATCTCCCTTCCTCACTATTCCGTGTTATAACAAAATTAAAGTTTCATTCCTTCAGCTTAATGTCTTGTATGTCTATAGTGAGTAAGACACTTAGGAATAAGCTGTATAAGGCAACATTTTGCTAGGTGAGATGTTTGCCTACTCTTCCCATTCTGGATACCAGAATCTTGATGGCATTAGCAAACCGGAGTTCACTCAACTGAATAAAAACAAAAACAAACTAGCAAAAAACTATCCATAACTGTCTCTGGAAGAGTTACACAAGTTTGGATTCTTTAAAAACAACAAAATGATTCATTTAGTCCTTCTCATCCCTCATAGCAGAATTAGAACTGCATTCTTTACCATACCATAAACATAACATTATGTACAGCAATAATCAAAATAGACACTCAGGACTGCTTTGATGCAAACATTCAATTCTTTTCATTTATGGATTGGTTTTTTAAAAAAAATTTAGTCAGATAGAATAAGGACATTTTCATGCGGGCTCAGTCCCAATTTTTAAATCTATTTTGCTCCCCTTCCTGGCATCCATCAGTTTTGTTCCTATCCCAGTCTATATTAGAATGTTAGCATTAATTAAAAAATTGCAGGAAATCCTCATTCTCTGCTGGTTCTATGGTTCTACCCTGAATGCAGAAAAAACATATTAAATCATGGCTGAGGAGGAAGAAGAATTAGTGTGCTGCTAATGCTGCTGCCTTATTCCTTGCATGAGGAAGGGTTTCTTATCCCATTACTCAGCCCAATGGCCCTTTGAACATTCTCAACTGCCTTTTCTTTATTGTCACATGTCATAATGTGACATGGGTAGGTATAGTTTGCTTTAACTTCTAAACCAACTTTGAGCTCAAAAGGAACAACCTTTTAAAACTATTTCACAACTACCTAATAGTAGGGCAACAGATCAGGCAAAGACTATTAAATTTGAATTTCTTGAAATCTAGGAAAAAGTAAGAGCTATCCTCATCAATCATTTACTTCCGGAATTATTTTTGTTTCAAAATCTGACAAGGCAATTGACAGTAATAACAGAACTTTACACTGAAGGAGAACAGGAACCATCTAAGACTGTTAGTGACAGTGATGAGCTGTAGTGCTTCATGTCCATGTACCACCCTAGTAACACCTCTCCTTCAGGTATTCGCATTACATGAATGTAAGCAAGAATCTATGAAGGCAGCTCTAAGTTATTTGGGGGGTAATTTATGGGATACATAAATTTAAATAACAATTTATTTAAAATCCTAATGGGGGCAGAATTCTAATTTTTTATATTGTCTCTATAAAACAGTTGCAACTTCAAAAGGCACTGCAATTAATTGTTTGGGTATGCATGTATGCATGTGTGTGTGCTGCTTTATTTTTCTTTTGCCAAGTACAAACTAGGGACTATAAACAGTCTGCCTATCCATAATGTTTTGCCTTTAAAATGTGTTTTTCCATCACTAAAACCCTTTGGGCAATTAGGAATTGAGTTAGCATATGTGACAAAAGCAGTTAGGGGAATGCCTGCCAAACCTGAACTATATATATACATGACAAAGACTAAAATAGCATATAATTTCATGCCAAAAGTACTTGGAGAATTAGCTGGAGAAATCATCCTTATATAGCTCATGAGAATTTCAACTGATAAAAACAAACATATACTGGATTTATCTGTTAAATTAACTACGAAGTCTTTCTTTGCAAAAAGAGTGTAGTGAGAGTTAAAAGTAATTACCTCCCCCAACCCATATATGTGGAGATCCTAAAGGATAAATCCAAAACAAAAATGGATTGGAATGTCTCCCCAACTATATCCCTTTAGTCCTGTCTTTCCAGCCACTTCCTGAAAGTCAGTAAAGCATATTTCATCATGAACATCCTGCCTTTGGGTGTGCTGCTTACCTTCCTACAATGCCAACCCTCATTTTTCTGAAGAGGGCTTCTACTCAATTTTTTAAAAAACCCATTGTAGTTAAGACCCAATATTGTCTTCTCCAAAGTACAGTACATAATTCCTATTTCTGAGGCCTTCTCAGCACTCTGCACATATTTCTTGTGTTTAATTGAACCATTAAACATCTGCTTGCCTACTGTGTGACTGACATTGTCATAGACGCGAAGGACATATGCACAGGCACTGACGGGAGCCCAGTCTCAAAGCTGTATCACGTAGCATTATACTGACTCTCTGCTGCAGTATCTTATTCATTTCTGTTTCCTAGTTCTTAATAGTGTGTTTGGCACATAGCAGGCACTTCATAAAAAGTTATTTCAGTGATATACGCAACAAATATATACAAGAATGCAACCATCATAATTTCCTAACGAAAAATTCCTATCAAAATGTTGATGGCCAAAATAAATATATAAATGGTTAGAAATACAAATGAAATAAACATCTATTTGTGGTATTTTGTTAATTAATACACTTACATGAATATTTTAAAACATATTATATAAAATAACACATGAATCCACAACTTCTATGTGTCTTTCCAAATTCCTTAAGGGTAGAAGAACAAAGACTTTCACAACTCATTTGATAGCAAAACCTTATTTAAACTGATATGATTCTGTTGATAGCTTTATTGATAACATTTAGTGTAAGTATTCATAAGTTTATTTGCACAAATACTAATGGATTGGATAATAGAGTATTTCCCCAGATCCTGTTACAGTTGATATATAATATAAGGTACGTGTACTTTTAAAGTCTGAAAAATTCTCATTTCCCAAAAAAGCAGCTCTTTTCAAGGATTTTGTACAAGGGAATGTAGACTTTAATATTTAAATACCAAATTCCACACTTACATTCACAAAACAATGTCATTCCAACCTTTCTTATGCATCATCAACTTTGTAGTCATACTTGCAGTAGCAGTAGTAATCTGCAGAGCCATTTCTGCATTATCTAACACCCTTTTCAAGAACTCATCATCCTCATTCTGGAGAAGTTGTTTACAATGTAGAACCATTCAATTTCATGCTTGATGTTCTCACTAGATATTTTATACTAAGTATTTAACTACATAATAATAATAAAATGACTCAGTTTATTTCATCTGTCCTATACTTAAAAGCTTTATTCAACATATTTATCAACTGGTATTGTATGGTTTTCAATCAATCAAACAGAAATGACAATGCTGAAGCAGAGTTTGGGAGGTCCCTCTGTGTCAGGCATCACCCTTTTCTTTGTTTCTGGGTGTTCCACAGGGCCTTGAGAGGGGAGCCAGGGTATCAGAGGCAGTGAGAGAGGAAGGCTCCAAGCAATAAGTATCTACGAACCATGGATGTATTTCCATATTTTGACCACTATACTTCAGCTGTAGTGGTGTTTGTAGACCAAAGGTCAACTCCACCTAGAGGTGTATTATCCATACTCTCCACAATCAAACCACTGATTTTATTGCTTTTAAACATGACTTAAAGTCTAGTTTGTAGGGACATTCAATACATGCAATTGTGAGGTCATACTTTCAGGAATAATTACTCAACTTTGCTAAAATCTTTTTCCCTACTTTTATGGGAGGGAAGAGGAGCAGGGACAGGTCCTACTAGGTGAACTCTGTAAGAACAAACTAGAATAGGTTTCACTTAGGCTTATGATGTCTTCTCCAAATAGAACTTTGTTGTTCAAACTAAACTCAGTGAGATGACAGCACATAATATGAAATATTTCAAAAGAACTTAAATATAAGGAAACTCTATCCTCAGAGGCTTACTATTAAGAAAATAAAAAGCCTTGCCTTATTAAGGCATATACAGTATGTATATATGATTTTTCACACTTCATGTATGTTAAAATAAATAAAATTTGATGTTAAAATTTCTCCAAAGGGAAAAAAGTGAAGTCTTCTTTTCTATTGCCTTAAGAAGCCACCACCACTAATACGAACTTAGCATCCAATCCTATAACGAATGAGTATCCTATATGTTGAATTTTTTTCTAAGTCCTGCTACCTGTTCTAACTTAATTGATGAAACAAAGACATTCTGACTTCTATTGCATATCATGCATATGATAAAGTGGGTTTTCTTCTTTCTTGGAGGATAAGTAGTGACACATCTGTAAAACACAGAGTGTTCTCCTTTGCTATGGCCTTTAATGCATTGTAGGAAACGGGAACCCATAAATGAAGTGGCAGGAGATACAACTCACTGTCCATATAGCCTGGGAAATGCAGCCTTTGCTACAATGACATAAGGAAAAATTGGACACAAGTTTATTTATTTTCTGACTCCTGCTAGTTATATTTGGCTTTTATTCCAAACTTACATGAGGCTGGTAGCAAATCATAGAATGCTTATGTAAGCCAAATGTGTTTTGGGAAAGCAAGTCAGGGATAAAGTGGAAATTGGTGCTGACACGTTGTACAACCCCTGCTTTGTTCTGTAATTTAGGGTTGCAGAGGCTTACAAAAATGAGGGCCTTTAGTTAATGATTAAGTCAGCTCGTTTTCACCAACTTTCTATTTTTCTGGGTTTCTTTCAAGAAAAAAAATGACAATGGAAATTTGACAGGTCTCTGGAAGAAAGGTGCTATTCTAAATTAAGAACAAATCTACTAACAAGTTTTTCTACTAGATTTTTCAGTAAACCATTATTTCCCATTTTGAGACATTGCTTACCCTTATTTTTTATCCTCTGTTGTAGTAATCATCTCCTGCTATTGTGCCAATAAGCTTCTTTCCTCTGAAGAAAATAAAACACAGGGACCTTGATATGTCTTTCAGCAGGGGGATGGAAATTGAATCTTTGGGTCTGAATACATCCTTGAGAGCATGTATGAGCCATAAAAGGTAAGGCACAATGTGTGGTTTATGCTGTCCTTCCTCAGATAATCCTCTTTGGAAGAGAAGAGATTTACTCAGAAATAGCAAGTTGTGCTAGGATTAGTCACAAGGCAGCAGAACTTGGGTTTCATTTTCTCTCAAAGTCTGGACTAATCCTTTCCCAGAAGAGGATAGCAATGGATGATCATGGGTTTGAATTTTCAAATAGGACATAACACCTAAGGTGGGATTTATTAAAAACAGCTGTTGCCTTAATACTTTATAATAAAGAAGATGTCTGAACATTTTTGGTGTGGAATGGTTTCAAGGACATCTCAATGGCAGCTTCACCTAAGTGACTTTAAATCCTGTCATAACCAACCACAGGCTGTATGATGTTAGCTGAGTCTTCTAGAAATCTGTTTCAAAAATCCCTAGAGTTATTGCAAGAGATCATTTAAGCCCATGGGCTTTTTTTTTGACTGAAAAGGAAGTTGAAGCCCAAAAAACACAAATGACATTTTTTTCTATTTTTTTAATTAGAGATGTTATGAGCTTACAAAACAATCATGCATAATGTGCAGAATTCCTGTACATCACTCCTCCACTAAAACTTTACATTGTTGTGGAACATATGTTACAGATTATGAAAGAACATGATCAGACTAGTACCACTAACTATGGTCCATAGCACACAATTGGTATATTTTTTCCACGCACCCCCTATTATTAACACTATGTATTAGTATTGTACATTTGTTAGAGTCCATGAGAGAACACTCACATATTTGTACTGTTCACCACAGTCCATCTTCCACCACATGGTTCACTGTGTTATACAGTCCCATACATTGTACACTCTATAAAAAGTGTACACTCAGGGGCACTCACTTCCATCACAGAGTTTTGCAGTTCAGTAAATCTTTGAACATTTTCCTTAATCCAAAAGGAAAAATCCCATATGAACCTTTTTTTTTTTTTAAGGAGGTACTGGGGATTGAACCCAGGACATTGTACATGTGAAGCAGGTGCTCAACCGCTGAGGTACACCTACTCCACACCTACCTATTATTTATCCCTAGCATTGATATAGTACCTTCTTTGACATTGATGCAAGAATATTACAATATTGCTATTAACTATAGTCCATGTTACATTAATTGTATTTTCCCATGCATCACTATATTCTTTCCACCTTGTAATAGAGACATACATTTGTTCTAGCTCATAGAAGAACATTCTTGTATTTGTATTATTAACCACAATCCTTATCCACCTCTGGATTCACTATGCTATTCAGTCTCTAGATTATTTTCTAGCTCTCTCTCAAACGACATTTACATCCCTAGACTATCTCTGTCAGCCACAATCCCATTTATAAACCAGCCATGTTAGTTAGACTCACTATAATGTGTTACCATCAACTCTATCCATTTCCACACGTTTACAGTCAAGCTAATTGAAAATTCTATATACATTAAGCATCAGTACCTCTTTTCAGTCCTTATCCTATCTCCTAGTAACCTATAGTCTTTGTTTTAACTCCATGTCCCTGGAGCAGGCATGGAGCCACAGGCATGGGCAGCAAACTAAGCTTTCTGAGTCAAAACTGACTGCAGTTGTCCAGGCAGGCTGACGAAGCATGGGTCCGCTTCTTACCCTGCCAGGAGTGGGAACTGAGCCACTGATGTGCCCAGCAGTCTAGTCAATGCAGGCCAAAAGTGACTGCAGTTGCCTGGAGAGGCTGAGGGAGCACTGTCCCTTCTGCCCTGTCAGGGCTGTGGATGGATCGACAGGAGTGCCCAACACTAAAGTCTGTGCAGGTCAAAAGTGCCTGCAGTTGCCCAGAGAGGCTGCTGCAGACCACCCCCCTCCCCCCACCATCCTCCCTGCTGGAGGTGGGACTAGAGCCTAGGCCAGGGCTGCAAACAGATCTGGGTGGAAAGAAGCCAGTCCTTACAATCACTGTGATTTTTCAATCAGCCCCGCTTCCCCTTATGCCAGGGGTGGAATTAAAGTGGCGACTAGTGGCCTTTTTCTGACTTGGACAGGTTCAAACCTCAGGTGTCCTTAGGACTAGATTTAGCCAGCTGAATTTACTAGCCAGTAGCTGAAGGTGGTGCCCAGCCATCACTTCCTTCCCCATTTTTGGGAAATGGAGCTTCCATCTCCAGCCAGGGAATAGCTCCTGAAGCAGTTTGTGCTGCTAGTGGAGTATGGGCACCAGCCTCTGTGGTGTGGAGTGCTTTACTCATGAATCTTCATTGCAGATGGGCAGTCTTCTCCTTCTGTTCTTCCAAGGATGTTGCAGGATACTCTTTTGGTCTTGTGGGCCCCCAAACAGGTGATTTTAGGTAACTCTGGCTGATTACTAACTGCCCTGTAAGATGAGCTGACTCTTGGAGCTCCTTAATCTGCTGCCATCTTGGCCCCTCCTCCAAAAAATGACTTTTTAAAGCAAGTTCAAGCAATTCTTGAAACAAAGAACTCCCATTGCCCAGATGATGTCACAGACTTGGGAATACTAAGGCAGTGGGAGTAGACTATCTTAATAGCCCCAGGAAAGGAAGAACAAACATAGGGCTAGCTTGAGGGTACAGACCTTTCATCCATCCTGGTCCTCAACACATTGGTGACATAGTATCCATGACCTAAGCCACCAGCTTGCCTTCTTAATTCACTAAAGCATAGACTCTATTTGGGGCAAATAGTGGAAATAAAGAAAGAAAAATTGTAGAGGAGAAGGGCAGGGATGTCTGGACTCAGAATAAGGAGGCGCTGAGTGATTGGACATGGGGAAGTGTTGCAGAATTCTGTATCTTCTCTTTGGTAAATTTGTACAGCAGCTCAGGCACTTCATCTTTTCTGTTACAGTTTGCTTCTTGGCTCTCAATTCATCTTCAAGTGGCTTCATAGTTAAGATGAAACTAAATGTTTACTACCTCATTGCATTCGGAAAGGTTTATAGGCCAATATAGAATTACTCGGGCTTTCAAAGTTCATGTTGGGGTCTTTAAGATAATGACCACTTAAATAGTAGATCTGTAAAAATTCCATCAACTGAAAAAAAAGTCTTTAAATATTGTGAAAGATATTATACAAAACTAAAAAAAAAAAAAAGTCTTTTAATACTCTGAAAGATATCATATAAAATGTGCATGAAAACCTGAAAGAATAATAAAAACATTCATCGGTGTATCCACCAGCCAAGTAGGAAGAAATAAAATATTCTTATAACCTGAGAAGCCTCCAATAGGTTTCTCTTTCATTATATGCCACTTCCTCTTTCCCCACCAGTGTGATGACTCTCCAGAAGTTTGTATTATTCATTCTTGTGCGTTTCTGAAAAAAACAAAAACAAACAAAAAAAAGGTTTCACTACATATGTGTGTTTCCTCATAACAATATATTATTTTATTTGAGCTGCTTTTGAATTGTATGTAAATGGAACCACACTTTTTTATTCCCTTGAGACTTACTTTCAGTTGAAAGTTTCATTAGCCAATATATGGTAACTCCTATTTCCTCACATTCTTGCCAACCCACAATACAGTCTGACATTTTAATTTTTATCAATTGAGTGCATCTCATTGTAGTTTCACTATGCAATTTCCTGACAATTAATGAGGTAAAGCATTATTTTATATTCATATTTAGTTTCCCTTTCTTCTTCAAGTCTGTGGCAGTTTGAAGATTTTGTGGACTCCAGAAAATCCTGTTCTTAAAGCTAATCCATTCTTGTGGGTGTAAACTTACTATAGGTGAGACCTATTTATTAAATTACTTCAGTTAGGGGTCTTTGATTAGATTGTGTGACCCAGGGTCGCTCTTAATCCTTTTACTGGAATCCTTTATAAACAGAGGAATAAAAAGCTGCAGACATAGAAAAAAGCTACGGAGACAGAAAAGAACCCAGAAGCTGAGATTAAGCCACTTTAGTCAGCAGCCAAAAGCCCAGAGGAGTGGGGAGAGATATGGACATGCCATGTGCCTGATCACCCATAGCTGCAGCTCCGGTAGAAGGCATCACTTGTTGATGACTTGATTTGGACACTTTCACAGCCTCAGAACTCTAAGCTTTTAACCTAATAAATCCCCACTGTAAAGGCCAACTCATTTCTGTCATATTGCTCTCAGAAGCTTTTAGCAAACTAAAACAGAAACTGGTACCAACGGAGTGAGGTTCATGCTGCTATGCAAACACCAAAAATGTTGGAACAGTTTTATAAATGGGTAAGGGGAAGATTCCAGAAGAATTGTGCAATACTTGATAGAAAAGGCCTAGATTGCTTTGAAAAGACTGTTGATAGCAATATGGATGCTAAAGAGTCTTTCGATGAGGCCTTAGACAGAAATGTTGAATGTGTCTTTGCAAACTGGAAGGAAGGTGATCCTTGTTTTAAAGTGGCAGAGAACTTAGCAAAATTGACTCCTGATGTAAGATAGAGTGCAGAATTTGAAAGTGACAAGCTTGGATATTTAGCTGAGGATATTTTTAAACTAAATGTGGAAAGCATGGCCTGTCTTCTCCTTGCAGCTTATAGTAAGATGTGAGAGGAAAAGAATAAGCTGAAAACTGAACTCCAGGGCACAAAGAAACCAAAAATTGATGGTTTGGGAAATTCCCAGCTTTTAGAAAACGAGTCCCCAGTGAATAGTGCCCGATGTGAGGACTTAACTGAACTTGAAACCAGCCAGTCATTTTAGTGTAAGTCAGGGTTGGAAATGAAGTTATCCAGGAAGGGTCTACTGAAAGTCTTACTTGCCTTATCGACCATTATGGTATTCCACAGAGCATTGCTTGTGATCAAGGAACCCACTTCACAGCAAATGATGTGCAGTAATGGGCACATGCTTATTGATTGATTCCACTGGTCTTACAATGTTCTCTATCATCCTGAAGCAGCTGGATTGAGAGAATGGTGGAATGGCCTTTTAAGATTCAATTTTGGTGCTAACTAGGTGGCAATACTTGGAAGGGCTGAGGCAATGTTCTCCAGGAGGGTGTGTATGCTTTAAATCAGTGTCCACTATATGGTGCTGTTTCTCCCATAGTCAAGATTCACGGGTCCAGGAATCAAAAGGGGGAGATGGGAGTGGCACCACTCACTATTTCCCCTAGAGAGCCACTAGGAACATTTTTGCTTCCTGTCCCTGCAACTTTAAGTTCTGCTGGTCCACTTAAGTCCTTTAGTTCCAAAAGGAAGAGTGCTTCACCAGGGAACATAACAATGATTCCACTGAACCAGAAGTTAAAACTGCCACCTGGCCACTTTGGGCTCCTCATGACTCTGAATCAACAGGCAAAGAAGGAAATTACTGTACTGGCTGGGGTGATTGATCCTGACAATCAGGGTGAAATAGGACCCTGCAACTATAAAATGGAGGTAAGGGAGACATTGCCTGGAATACAGGAGATCCTCGAGGGTGTCTCTTAGTAACATCATGCCCTGTGATTAACGTCAATGGGAAACTGAAACAATCCAATCCTGGCAGGACTACCAGGCCTGGTTACCTGGAAGTCTATGTGGAGCCACATTAGGGTATAACATGAGATAGAAATAAACTGCTATGTGTTTGTTACAGCAATTAGCATATCCTGACTAATATAACTTCCTACCAAAATCTACAGGATATTGTCAAAGCTTTCTTTGAAGAATATGTATCTCTTTAAATGCATTCTTTATTTTTAAAAGACCAAAATAAAGAAATGTTGTTCTCATCTTAAAAAGTTAGGGGGAAAGTACCTACAAAATAAACCAAAAAAAAATCAGAAAGACCGGTATTAACTCTTAACCCTGTTCCTTACTGGATTTGTGAACTTGGGAAGCTTTCACAGTCTCTGAGATTTTTTATTTTTTAGCTATTCATTATGTCTAATAGAAAATATACAATAGAGTATTGAAGGATTAAATATGGATACTGGCTTATAGATGGTACTCAATAAGAGTATAATATTAATAAAAATAGTTAATGATAAGTATTAATCTCAGTATTTTATTTTATCATTATTATTATTAAGAACACATTCATTATCATGCAAGTTCAGTATTTATATATCATGTTACTTATCTCTCACAAGTTAATAATCTAAAATATAATATTTTACATGGGCATAACTCATTTTAAAATACCTAAATCATTAAACAATTAATAGAGTCAAAGTAGAAAACCTCAAAGGTTTATTTAGTATTGAAAATTTTTTGTTTCTCTGGTTTTTGTTTATTATTATTATTATCAGAATAATGAAAATGCTCTAATAATGATTGAAGTGACGAATGCACAACTGTGATTATACCAAATACCGTTGATTGTACGCTTTGGATGGATTGTATGCTTTATTAATACGTATAGAAATTTTTTTTAATTAACAAAGACCCATATATGATATATAGTATATATATATCAGATTCCTCAGAACTCTGAATTTAGTCAAAATTCAAGTAATAGGATCCAGAGAGAGAGAGAGAGAGAGAGCGAGAGAGCGAGAGAAGAGAGAGAGAGAGAGAGCGCACCAATGAACATTGATTAACAAGTCTTTCTGGCAACACCTCCTGGAACAGATGGCGTTGTCAACAGAAGGCATTTGAGGAGACTTGTTGCTAAGCATTGCCAACAAGTCGGTCCCTTAAGAACAGCTATACATACAAAAAGCTCTTGTCACAGAGTCTGTGCTGGGATGTCATGAACAATTTATGGAAGTACCTTAAAATACCCTCCAATATACTAGAGCTCTGGATAAATCTCTATTTGTGAGATTCCTGTCTTACTATCTCTGTTCAATAATGATTTTTGTTTTCCACCAATTTGTTTTATACTTTTTTTTAGTATTGGCTTTTCAGCATTCCCTGATTTATTTTAGAAATGTAGAACGTTCCATGAGACTGAAAGGATAAATATTGTTTTGTTATTGTTTTGCTATGTCTGTGAAGATCAGCTTTGCACATTTTACAGTAACAACTAGAATATGTACTTAATGATAATAGCTAAATATTAAATATTGGAAAAAATATATAAACAGGCTGTTAACCAAAATTAACTAGCTTTTCCTAGTGGATACCTGATTAACAGTCCATGCTGGACTCTTTTTTTACTTTCTCACCATTCTTTTGCTCTACTCAGTTTGATCAGAGAAAGTCAATACTTTTAGAAGGAAGAGTCTGAATAGGCCAAAAGATAAAGCCCTCCATACAATCAGACATTATTTTGCCACAATAGTTAGCTCTCATAACCTTCCTTTCTATGTACTCCTGACAAATACTTTGTCAAATGTTGATACATTTAACTTAATCTTAAAAGTGATTCTTTAGCCATGGTGCCACTCCTTTGCAGTTTTGTATATTCTTATGCTGCATTAATAAGTAATTAACTATTAGGTTTACTAAGTGTGAGGTGTTATTCTAAAAATGGTAGGAGTCATAAAGAAGCAAAAAATGGTCTTTATCCCTTGCCCTCAAGGTCCTCAATTTTGTTGAAAAGAGAAATACATATACCTGTTTATAAAAAAACAAAGCTCTTGAGTATTTTGCATATGCTGTTTCCTCTGCCTGGAACACTCTCCTCATTCCATGGCCTGCATCTTCACCTGACTGACTCCTTTCCTTTTAGATTCCAACTTAAACCTGCAGCCTCTCCTTATCCTGCAGACTACCTGAGAATCCTCTGCTCTGCCCGTCTACAGCACCCTGCACTTTCCCTTTTACTACCATGCTTTACTGCCATTTGCTTTTCGTCTGCCTTCCCCACTAGTATGTAAGCAGTGTGAGAGCAGGGACCTTGTTTGTTTGATCTACCAACATATCTTCTGAACTCAGACGAAAACTAACCAATATGTGGTGAATAAATGAATAAGAATTTATATGATAACCTTTTGAGGAATTATAGTAATAATAAAAAAGTTTCATTAGCATTCCAAGAAGGAAAGAGAGGGCTTCAGGTGATCAGGAAAGACTTTATACAGTGGAGTAGGAGCCGAAGTTTTTCATATTAATAAATACTAAGATGCAAAAATGGCATCTATTAATAACGATAAAAACTATGATTGGATATGTGGATTGACAATTAAGGAAATGTATGGCTTGCTGTGCATTTCTGGCCTATGATTCATTTCTAGAATCAATCTCAATCTGGCTGATATATAACTTTCTGTCTACAGCAATAGCTCTAATTGATGGATTCTGTGTGCAAAGCATCAAATGATCTGGCATTGCCAGACAAGAATGAAACAGCTTTTTAAAAAGGTGAAGGGCAATGGAAGACAACTTTCAGTTTTAATACTTTCAAACATCTTGATTATGAAACAATGGGTATAAAAAATCAAAAGATTAAAAAAAAATTATTCCTCTAGTCTTTAGTTGGGCATAAGGGACTTATGGACCTGGCAATGTGTACCATTTCTTATGGGATTTCCAACCAATTTTATAATATTTTCTACTTAGAAAAAGTTACAGATCTAAGAATTTTTTAAATTTAAAGAAATAGTATAATCTTTTGCTCCTGATCTCAATTTTTTAGCATCCCCATTCAGTAGATCATATTCTTCCCTGATATGTTCTTTCAATGGTGAGTTACATTGCTTTCATTTACCAGAGAACCATGAAAAAAGTAACTGTGTTAAACAGATGGCAGTACCCAATATAAAATAAGCTAGAATCAAAATGCTTTCATACAAATCTATTTTTACAGTTAGATTACCAGTAATGACTAAACTACAATTTTAAAAGTCTCCACTTTTAATCTGTAAGATACACAAAAGTTCTGACTTTTGGGCATGCCTATTTATAATATTAGACAGAGAGCAGAGAAAGATTTATTATTTTCTAATATGAATATAGTAATGTTTAATTATTTGAATTGCAAAATGGTTAAAATCTAGACTGCCATAAGACTCAACAAAAACAAACAACTAAACGGGTAATTTTCCATAAATAATGAGATTTTTTCAGTGCTGATTTCTGCCTAATAAACAGAAATCCTCAAATTCATATCAAAATTTGTTTACATCTGAATTGTAAACTTGTTTACTCTGAATTGAGGGATTCATGACTGTTTTGGCAAGGGCCTACGTAAAGAGATTCTAGAGTCTACTAATAATTAATTTCATCATGAAATTTTCTGTGATATGTATTTCTAAAGCTGACATTGAAAGATATTTAAGAAGCAGCTGCAATTTTAAATAGCAGTTCTTGATTTCTGTATTTCTGATTACTCTCTAAAGTTATCGAAGGCCTTCACACTAGACCAAAACTGAGATGTTGGTGATTGCAATCATAACGTCAGTATGCATGGGCGGTTATTTTATTCAGACAAAACAGAGTCATTACCCTATTTCTCTCTTTTTCTTAACAAGCATAAACATCTTTGAAGAGTACTTTATTCTTTATTCTGGCATATTATGTCTTTTGTCCCTTTCACTCATCCAAAGCAGCTCTTATAATGACCTCTAATAACCAGTCCAAAGATAATTTCCCATCCTTACTTTCCTTTACCATCATGGGAATGAGGCGTCCTCTCGTGTACTTCCCTGACTTGAATTATTATTTATAGTCCAATAACTTCCAAAGCTTTGTCTCTAGCCCAGACTCTTCTCCTGAGCTTCTGACTCAAATTCCCAACTGCCTATTGGGCACTTCCATTTGGATGCCTTACAGATAAATTAAGCTCAGCAAGTCCACCACATACATCCTCAAACATGAACAATTAACTGTATGGTTTTGTCATTTCAGTGATTTCTTCTCAAATTAGGTGAGGAAATTGAATTCTGCTTAAGAGGAATGTGGGGTTCTACCCTGATATAATCTATATCATAAATATAAGAGTAGTAGATTCTAAAGTTGGACAGGGGGGATTCAAATCTTAGTTCTAACACTTCACTCACTCTATGATCTTTGGCAAATTATTTAAAATGTATTAAATTTAGTTCCTTTATCTATAAAATTTGGGTATTGAAAGTTCCTACCTCATAGATAGTATAGTGAGAATTAAACAAAATAATCTAGGACAGAGCCTAGTATAAATTAAGAAGTGAGTATTAACTCTTATTGTCATAATTATTATTGTTATTAATATTAACATTACTTTTCTTAGTTCCTTACTTGATTTCAACCCATACTTCATTTCTTGCCTATCCCATTTTCTCATCCAGTTCAATTCACCAGCTAAAACAGAGTCAAATAAAGTGAAGTTCTTAGTTATATTTTAAATCAATATAAGTCAATCTTAAAACAGCATTTCTAATAAAGCACTCACTCTCAAATCACCAATGGTCTCATGGATTATCTTGAAAAGAGTGCTTTTATACAATTCATTAATGACTTCTCTGTATAAACTTTGAAAACTGAAAAATTATCCACATCACATTTGATTTAAAAGCATCCTTTAAGTTTCTGAGTAGCTTTATGCTACATATATATATATTATTTTTATTTTTATTATTATTATTTTTTTTTCCTATCTGACTGCATCATCATCTTTTTGGTGTGTTGCTTTGCCGTGCCTCTCGGTGTCCTGTGGGTCCTGGAATGCCTTTTTTTTTTTTTTTTTTTTTTTTACCAGGAGGTCCCAGGGATGGAACCAGGGTCCTCCATGTGGTAAACAGGAGCTCAATTGCTTGAGCCATAGCCACTTCCTTATATTTTCTTAATCTGTTCACACTTCTTCCATTTTTTGTCTTACTATTTGAATAAAATATTGGAAAACTAAGTTAACTATAATGGAAAACTAAGACAAAGTAGTTTTTAAGGTACCCAAGAATGAGATAAAGCTAAGCACATATGAACAGAAAACATGGGAAATGATTGAGAAAAGTAGACATAAAAAGGTCATTCATTTTCAGGCTGAATGGTGGCTAAGGATCATTGTTAATAAAATATATTTTTTGGACAGTGAGGAAAAGAACATTATACTCATATTTTATCTCTGTCCTTTGAAAATATAAGTTCTACTTTTAATAAAATCCTCAAGATATTCCCTGTTTCCAATCAAGGAATTTAACAGACTGGCAGATGGTTTGTATATTTTGTTATTTGAATCAAAATATGACAATAGTTCTCCTTAGACAGTCCTTAGCTTTGCAAGATAATATGGAGTTGTTGCTATTTAAAATCCTTTATGTAATTTGTTTGTGACTGGGTCATACCACTCATTCCATAGGTTCTACCAATATTCCAGTAACTAGGCAAGGATATTTAAAAACCCACGGATGGAAATGCTATGAAGGACCTTTGCAAAGATTAGGAGCTATAGCCTAATGTTATCTCCAGAGAAGTAGAGAGGGAATCAAGAGGAGAGTTTAGTAATTTAAAACCACTGACACCCCAAAGCACTCCTCAAAAAGTCAGATCTTTTTGGACAAATGCCAGAATGTGCCCCTGCAGTCATTTTATAAAGCCCCAAGCACCTGGTGCCTACAAAGCTCTGTTCACTGGTGATACTAGGTAAATAATTTGTTCCTAACAGTGCTGTCTTTCCTGAAAATTACCTGAGTGTACACTAATCTATGGCTCTGTTACCAAAAAATAAAATTCTTTGTTCCCTGAGCTCAAATATTTCAATGTAAAATTATTCTTTTAAAACAGTATGTTCATTTTATGCACTTGTCCAGTCATACATATACAATTACATAGTTGTGTTTTTTTGCCATTGGCAAAATTCATGGCTCTATGCCATAATAAATGGTAAAGTATGTGAGAGGGTCAAAAATATTTGTGGGAACATTCTTTTGAAAGAAGAGAGTTGAGTGTGATGGCGCATGCATTCTCTTAAGTAAATCATTAGAGCCTCGTTAATTTCCTTTCTTCCTTTGTTAAAACTCAGGCATGAAGATAATATTGACACTCTGGCCATATCAGCTGTTGCTGGAATTTATGGAACAGACTTGAAGTTACCAATTTAAACTTCATAGTTGGCTGAGAATCCAGCTGTGTCGGATCAGCCAGAGAGGGTAATGGAAGGTTAGACAAGTGACATCGCCTGACATCATCCAAGAAGGGGTCTAGAGAGTGAGAGGAAAAAAAACAAAACAAAACAAAAAAAATCCCTCAGCAGAGAATCTTTCCTCAGCCAACAGTGATAGGCAGAGAGGATGTGATTTTTTTTTTTTTTTTTTTTTTCATTGAAAGCAGTCTCTTCATTGACATGAAAAGGAGACAGTTTTAACTTTAATTGTACATATAATTGATAGTCTCCAATATGTGTTGTTGGGGGAGGCCTCTTCGACATAACATAACCCCCATGTCCTGGAGGTGTGAAAAGCAGCCTGTTTTACACAGAGAACCAAATGTCCAATTAAAGTGAATGTGAAAAGGCATGAAGTAAAATATAAAAGCATTTTCTGTAGTGCCTATTTTTACTATGTGCAATATCTTTTGACCTATTTCCCCCTGCTTACCTGTCTTAAGTGTTCACATTCTTAATGATGATACATATGAATACTATGCAGATATTTTCCTCATTTCCAACCTGGTAAAAGAGGGTGGGGTTCTGAACCAGAGATAAAGGCTGGGCCTCTTTACAAACTCAGCTGTAGCTTGTCAAGTTCACTTTTCCTACGTTGGCAACGATGTCTGTTCAGTCTCATAACTTGAGAAACCTGGTCCTATTCCATCTGTGCAGACATTCTAGATGGTACTTCTCAAACATCAATGCCAAGGAAAGAGACCTTTAAAGAGAAGTTATTGGCTCCCCTTATTTCTTTATAAAAGCACAGTGGGTTTTAGGCATGCCATCCACAATAGCCAAAAGGAATACTGGTTCTGTGTGTGCATACACAGATATGCACATACAAGCACACACATTGCAAAGTGATCTAGTGGAGATGTTGAAAAGATCGGGGTAGGAGAATGGCGACTCCCTCCAGAGAAATCACTGTGCCTGCCTAGAAAGCCACTGCAGAACCACATTCTAGAGTGTGCCTCATAGTGCTGCTACTGAGCATTTCTCCTTTTATATACCTTGACCAGGAAAGGAAATAGGAGTGTTCCCCCCTCTTTAGGTGTGGAGCAAGATAACAAACAGGGAAGAGGGGTTTGCAGTCGTTTAAAATCCAGCACTGTATCTGATTCTCACCATTTCTTTGGGGAGCCATTCGGGCACCCAAAGTGTTGTTCCTTCAAAAGCAGTGCACCAGTCCCAGTTGATAATGGTACTTGGGTTGTTGAGCTGAACTTTGCCAGACTAGTTTGTTGCCAAGGCACAGGGACACCTCAAATTCTTATCTACAAAATTTTAGCACACAGTCATTATGCAAGAAAAGATGGAGGCAAGCTCATGTTCACATTAAAATGTACACAAACGAGAGAAGCATGTTTGAAAGTTACCAGCCTACATCTGTTTGTAGCTTGGGGTAGGTTTCCATGAAATAAAGAACACTGTTACTATTATATTTAATTATATTTGCATAAAAAGTTTTTATTCTTTCAATCAATTTTTATCTTTATAATTTAATATTTGTTATCCTTATCTTTATAATTTAACATTTGTTATCTTATTTAAAATTGTAATCCTTTCAAGCAATAAGGGCAAATCAGTACTTTCAATTTTAAAATAATTAAAGGGGGACCAGGGACTTTAATTAAGTGATACAAGATTACATCGACGACACAGAAAGGTAAAAAACAAAGTTGAAACTAAAACCAAAGTAATTATAATTTGTCTTTGATATTTCAAGTTTGTCTATTAGAGGCACAAATCAGGAAAGATGACCCTGAGGTTAGACCCTACAGTCTAAGGACTGGTTAAATGTAAAGGCCAAGGTGTTCAATCTGGGGCAGAGATGTCAGTAGTCAAGTCCAAAACTGAGTCTAAGGTCAAACTTTGAGAGCAATGATGTTTTTAGGTCCAAAGCATTAACATGGGGTTGAGAAGAAGAGAAGAGGCTCAAAACATCAGGATGAAGGAAACACAGGCATTGAGTGGGTTGAAGTGCTCTAGACCATATTCTACTTCAGTGGTTCTCAACTGGAGTTGATTTTTCCCCCTAGGGAACTTTTGGCAATGTCTGGAGATATTTTTGCCTTTCACAACTGGGATGGTGACAATTGACATCTATTGTTTAGAAGATAGGGATGCAGCTAAACATCCTTCAATGCATAGAACAGCCAACCATAACAAAAAATTATCCAGTTTAAAATACTAACGGTGCCAAGGTTAAGAAACTTGGTTTACCTAAGGTTAGTCATCTGGTAAATGATTTAAAGGGACTAAGTTAGGATATCTGACATTTAACCTACCACTCTGGAACATTCTTTGATATGCTTCATAATAAAGTATAACAGGCTGTAGCAGGTTGGATGGAGAGGAAGGCTTAAAGAGAACCATCTGTCATTCAATCTATATGAAAATGAGCTATAGAAATGGATTTCTCCTTTCCTATTATATTTGCTATTTAAATTAATCAGGGGGTGGATTGGAGCTATTTGTAATATAATTATCAGCTTCTTTAGTTGTGTTGTATATTTTAAAGTACATTGTTTCTAATTTCAGAAACCATGTACTGTTGTATGGAGGATATTAAATAAATACTCTTTATTTGCATTGTCTTTTTAGGTTGCTTCTGTAAAAGTATGCATTTCCAGGGATTTAAGTCAACACTGGCTGTTCAGAAAGAAAGCAACGTATAATTAAGTGGGGATCTACATAAACCCTTGGTTTTATTGACTGACTCTATTGAAAGCAATTGAGTCCTGTTTTTTCTTGTCTAAAGCCCCTTTGCAAGGGAGACTTCTGCCAGCAGCATATTCCCTGTTATGGAGAATTGGCCTTCTGCTTTGAGCACAATTTAAAAGGTGTTAGGTATTTCTCCTTCTGTGTTGCCAAGATGAATGAAGCTTACATAAGCTGCAAAGAATAGAGCAATGGAATCAGAAAACTTAAGTTCATTTAATATTTACTATAAAAGGCACAAACCAAGGTAGTTTCAGACAGGCAATCATTGCCCATATGATCTAGACCTATGCTGTCTAATTTGGTAGTCACATGTGGCTATTTAAATTTCAATACATTAAAAATAAAATAAATTAAAATTTCACCACAGTGCCACTAGCCTCATTTCAAGTGCTATATATGGGCTAGTGGAACATGGCTAACATATTAGGAGTGTAGATATAGAACATGTACATCATTGCACACAGTTTCATTGGGCAGTGCTTCTCCAGTTGGTGTATTTAATGGTTGTTAACACTGAGGACACTGCCAAAGACCAGAGATCATTTTCTTGAGCACACAAAGTGCCTTTCATGGTCACTTGAATGCTCCACCCTGTAGACAGTAACAGCAGACAATTCACTGCATTTTCATTTAAACATCTAACAATTACTTATCCAATGTCTACCATGGGTCAGGCTCAATTTAGGCACTGGGTAGAGAAACAGAAAAAATTAAAAAAAAAAAAAAAAAAAAACCTGAAGATGTCCTTGCTTTCCTGGAAGTTAAATTCTAGTTTGGAAGACCAATAATACATATATACAGATGGGCAGACTTATATACATACATGACCACTCTTAGAAGGAACCTTAAAGAGGTGTGTAGGGATTAAAGTGATAGGGGATTGGATGCTATTTCAAGCAACATTGTCAAGGAAAAACCCTTCTGAGAAGATGATATTAGAGTTGAGAGTTAAAGGCAATGAAGAGTGACCCATGCTGATATCTGGGGCAAGGACATTGGAGGCACAGGAAATAGAAATTGCAAAGACTGAAAGCTTTCCCCTTAAGAAAAGGATGTCCACTTTCACCACTCCTATTCAATATTGTACTAGAAGTTCAGGTCAGAACAATTAGGCAAATTGTTAATTTTAAAATATCCAAATTAGAAAGAAAGAAGTAAAACTATCTCTACTTGCAGACAACATGATCTGGATCACTAATCTGATCTGGATTAGCTAAGGATGTGAATGACTTGTATAATGAAAACTACAAAAACTGAAGACAGAAATTAAAAAAGACCTAAATAAATTGCAAGTCATCCCATGTTCATGGATTGAAAGACTTAATATTGTTAAGATGTCAGTGCTACCCAAAGCGGTGTACAGTTTCAATACAATCCCTATCAAAATTCCAGTGGCCTTTCTTGCGAAATGGAAAAGCCAATCCTAAGGTTCTTAAGGAACTGCATGAGGCCCAGAATAGCCAGAACAATTTTGAGAATGAAGAACAAAGTTGGTGGACTTACAGTTCCCAATTTCACGATATACTATGAAGTTACAGTAATCAAAACAATGTGGGACTGGAATAAGGATAAACAAATAGACCCATGGAATAGATTTGAAAGTCCAGAAATAGACCCATACATCTATGGCCAACAGATTTTCAACAAGGGTGCTAAGAACATGCAATGGGAAAAGAATAGTCCCTTTAACAAATGTTGTTGGACAAACTAGATATCCACTTGCAAAAGAATGAATTTAGACCCCTACCTCATACCATATGTAAAAATTAATTCAAAATGGATCAATAACTGAAATATAGGAGGTAAAACTATAAAATAATTAGAAGATAATGTGGGGGTAAATCTTCATGGCCTGTGATACAGCTCTGGATTCTTAAACATGACACCAAAAGCACAAGCAACAAAAGAAATAATAGATACATTTAATTTCATCAAATTTAAAAACTTTTATGCATCAAAGGATTTTATTGAGAAAGTGAAAAGAATGGGGAAAAGAATTACAAACTATGTATCTGATATGGACTTAAAAGCCAGAATATATAAAGAACTTTTACAATACAACAACAAAGAGACAAAAAACCCAATTAAAAAACAGACAAATCACTTGAACAGTCATTTTTCCAAAGAGAATATACAAATGGCTAATAATGATATGAAAAGATGATAAACATTATTAGTCATTAGGAAATGCAAATCAAAATTATAAGGTACCACATCACTACCACGAGAATGGTTGTTATTAAAAAAAAAAAAAAAAAGCAGAAAATAACAAGAACTGGAGAGAATACAGAGAAATTGGAACTCCAGTACATTGTTGGTGAGACTGTAAAATGGTGCAGCCAATGTGGAAAGCAATAGGTAGTTCTTCAAAAGGTTAAATATAGAATTATCATATGATCCAGAATTCCACTCCCAGGCATATATCTGAGGAAATTGAAAACAGTGTCTCAAACACATACTTGTACACCAATGTTCATAACATTATTCACAATAGCCAAAAGTTGGAAACAACCCTGTGTCTATCAACAAATGAATGGATAAATAAAATGTGGTATATACATACAATTCAATACTATTCAGCCTTAAGAAGGAAGAAAGTTCTGAGAGAAGGCACTCAAGGAAAAACATTGTAGGATGTCACTTATATGAAATATCTATAAATAGCAAATTCAGAGATTAAAATGTAGACTAGAAGTTACCAGGGGGGAAGGGAGAGTTTTGACTTGGTGGGTATAGAGTGTATGTAAATAAAATTAATAATAATAAAGGAAAACTGGAGTGTTTCGTCTTTATTTAGACTTGTAGGAGAATTTGTCACAAACTCTATGAATGCACGTTTCTATGAATGAATATATCTATGAATATATGTTTGAAGTGTTTTTCCCTTGGAGGGGGAGAGAGAACAGACCCTTTCAAAACTGTGATGATGCAGTCCATTCAAAATCTAGTTTAACTCTAGTAGGAGAAGCTGCAGAGAGAAAAGAAAACACTACAGGACCTGCCTGAGCCACCCTTCTTTCCCAGGGGTAGAAAGGCAGATATCCCCACTCTTCCATATGATTAATAACATCTATTTAGGGCTTCTGATTATTTTCTTGACTCATACATATGACTGTAATTACTCTGTTGTTCAGTTTGACCTTTCATGAGATAACTTCTCTTAGTAAAATCACTCCTTTAAATAAGGAAACATTTTATTACCTTTTATTTTCCCTACCAGTATGCAAATTACTGTCATATAATGTATTACTATTAAAAGTATTGGATAATGAGCATAACACATATTTATTATTAATTGTAATTAATACACAGCAAAGATTTTTTGTAAATTAGTGCTCAGTAAATATTTGCTAGCTGCGATTGACTATTAATGATGCTTAAAGAACAATATCACACAAAGAGAAATGCTAGCTTGTGTACATTAATTTTTCCATGTACAATCGACTGTCTAATCATGTCAAGTATAGCATATCATGTTATTTCATTTCAGTCTCACAACATTTCTCTGAATCAGGTATTATTAGAACTCTGTTTTGTAAATGAGGAAATGCATATTTAGAGGAGTGTAGGATTTTTCTTAAGGTACTTCAAGTAGTACGTGGCAGTGAGGAAATCTGTACCTGGATCTAACTGACTCTAAATTCCACACTTCCCCTCAATATTTAGGTTAGCTTGGGGTCCCAGGAATGAGAACTCTAACTGAAGCAAAGAGTTGAGTGAGCTGCAGAGCTTTATAAATATCATTTTATAAAATGAGACAGTGCCCTGCTCTACTTAGTTTACAACTTTAAGAAGAGGCAAGTGAAGCATCTTATCGAGCGAGGTGAGAGGGAATTAGGAAAAAAACAGCGATATTTACTCAATCCCAAATAATACCACTTCACCCCAGCATGACACAATACCTTGCAGTGCAATAACGTTTCATGAAGCAGTTTGTAAAATGTTGGCCTAAAATCCAAAAATATCCTCTAAATGGATTCCTTGCTCCTGATATTACCTCCTTTAAATGTATCCTCTACACTACTAAGAGAAGGCACTTGCCAGAATGTCAAGTGTAAACCATTTTTAAAGCCCTTCAATTCATCTCCATCAACTTTTGTGAAATGCTTACATTTCTTTGCCTGACCCAGTTCCACTTCCCTAGCCTCATTTTTTAACTCCTATTTCCCCATTGCACACTATGCTTCTGCCATATTCAGCTTCTTACAGTTTCCTAAAAACAATCTTTGCTTCCTACTTCACTGCCTTTGCCTCTGCTCTTTCTTTATTTAGAATGTTCTGTTTCTCAACCTTGGCACTATTCACATATTTGACAATTTTCATAGTTCTTAGATGTGCATTGTGAGATGTTTAGCAGCATTTTGGGCCTTGACATACAAGATACCAGTAGCACAATCTTTCCCTTCTAATTCTGAGGTTTTCTAAATTGTTTTTGCAATTTCTTATGATTGCTTTGACTACTTCATTCAGCAGGGATTATGTAAATTTCTCTTCCTCTTTCATTCTCCCAGGAAATATTCTTTTCTCTATGGTTCTTTTCTCCACTTTTTCTTTTCTTTTAACTTTTTTTGGTTATTTAGACTTTTGCATCTTTGCTACATATTGATGTCATAACTCCATTTTATTAGCACATAAAATTAGCACATCTTTAGAAGAGTCATTATTCTTGAAAAGGATAGGAAGGAAATGGGATTGGGTATAAGGCTTTAGCTATATCTGCGATTATTTCCCCTTAAAAGATTCTAAAACATAATCAAGAATTCTTTCATATTTCAAAATTAATACTTCAAATAATCAATGATTAAGTGTTTCATAATTAATAATGAACTATTCATAATTTTTATATTGTAGAAATATTTCGTAATTAATAATGAAATAATTAACCTTGGTTTCTTAAGATTACAAAATCTAGGAAAGTATAATAATGGAAATAGAAATTGACCAAAATAAACATTTAATAACCTTGTGACATGGGCACTGCCCAATTATCATGACCCTTGAGAACAGCTGGCATGACTGCAATGCTGCAGAGCTTGTAAATGACCGCCTTGCTAGCATCTACCAAACACCACTGCAAATGTTTTGTGTGTACCTTTTTGAACATTTTCCACTTTATACTTATAAATATATACATACTTTGCTTTTGCCCAAAAATTCACAGCACACATTTTTTTCTTTTATAAAAATTTTCACATTTGTAGTTATTTGTTCACTTATCTGTTGTTGGTCTCTTCGAATGTCTCAAAGCCTCAGAAAGGCAGTGCCCTTTTCTGTCTTGCTCACCATGATATAGCTGACATTTATCCTAGTGCTCAACAGACAAAATTCTCACAGTATATATCCTTAGCATCTTTTTATGTAAACTTATTTATAGGAACATGATTTTTTTTTTAAGGTTGTGTAGTGTTCCATGTGGTGATTAACATAAATCATTGAATAAATCTGTTTGGACACTTGGATTACTTTTATTTCTTCATTATATTTCTCAAGAGGTTCTCCTGCTGCTCTTTTTATTGCATAGATACTTAAAATAAAGTAGAGGAACAGAATTTCATCATTGAGAGAAATGATGGTATTGTAATATCTTTAAGATAAAACAATGCATTAATGAATTCCCATGTGGCAATGGATATAATTTGAACAATAAAATCTTTTAAGATACATGAAGTCAAATGATCTGTGACTAACCAACCCTACAGATCCCAAGAGAGACATGATTACTGGCCAACTGGTTCTGGAATGAGCAGCATATAGATATCACCCAAAGTTTGTGATACTGTGACAGAAATGATGGTGTTTACAATGGTCTCCTGCATCTGTGCAGACAAGATGTGGCCAGACAAAACAGATTATAAACAACTGTTGTCAAACAAATCCTATTTTCCTCATTAGCCTTTGCTTTTTATTGGGATATAATTTTTAAAAGTACAGATTTTGAATATATTTTTAAAACCCCCAAGAGACTGTACAAAACTTGGTGTGGAAAATCTAAGGCATGCTGAGATAGACTTTTGGGGGAGAGGAAAAGGGGAGGAGGTACTTTATATTAGTACTTCCTTATTGTCTCTGAATATTCCTTATATATTTTTTCTGTTACTGCCCTTAGAAATAATCTTGAAGTATGGTACTTAAATTATATTAACGCTTAAATCTTGAAGTATAATGCTTGAAGTATAAGGCTCAAAATTTTGCCGTGATTGATTTCAGACATGAACATACCATGAATTAGGGTTCATTCATTTCTTGATTTTTAATAAAGTCTCAAATAGCAATATTGTAGGTGACTTTACTGGAAATTGAGTAGAGTTTTTTTACTTTACTGGAAATTGATCATAAACACCATTAGTGTTTGTTATAATCAAAAGTGAGATAATGGTGGAAGAGGATACAGTGTATATTTTCTTTGTTCCCTAAAAATATGATTGTGCAAAAATTTATGGTGTGCAGGTGTACATCATTATAAAAAATATTCATACCCCCTAGGTTGCATGGCAAGGAAGAAAAACCTCTGCTATCTCCTAGGAGTTGTGAAATGGCATTCTTAGGACATGGCTAAAAATACAAATCTTGTGAGTGAAAGAATCTAAATTCCACTGCAGCTTTTACTGGGAATCTAACTAATTTGAAACAGAATATAGACAAAAACAAACAAACAAACAAAAAACAAAACCAAAGGCGGAATAATCTGTTTAAATTCATCTAAAGGGAAGCCATATCACCACAGCTTGCAACAGTGTCAGAAGGGAAACAACTGCAGAGAAGGGACATCTTGGGGAGTGTCTGGCTGCAAAAATTTCAAGTTTGCTTTTCTTACATCCATTTCAGATAGATGGCCCAACTTTGATTTACATCAAGAACACAGCTGTGAGTTCTTGGTCTGCTGTAGTCTGGAATTTGATATCTTCACTGCCTAGATTTGGGAATTAAAAATTGTAAATCTGAGAATGTTCCTGAAGGGTTGAGAGCACAAGCAGTTACAATTCAACTGGTAAATACTGCTAAATATTTTGAGGCCCTTCCTTCCAGCTGAGGTGATAATCCACCATCTGCCTTGAAACCCTAGGAGCAGACAAAACCTCATGTCATTAATTTACATAATTCTTTCAAAAAGAAAAGATGCCTTGGGCCACTAAATGTCAAATATACTTATTTCTCAACTTAGTCAAGTGCAGAATCAGCAGTGCCACGATAATGGTTTAAAGGTAAATGACCACATGGGTCCGATGCCAAGTCTGGGCAGGAGACAATGATTTTTTTTTTTTTTTAAGTATCCATATCTATCACTTGTTAAAACTAAACCCTCAGGAAAATAATGGTTTGCATCCTAAATTAGCCGTGCTTATGCCTACAAGGGACAGGAAACAGTGCCAATGATTTGATGACTTGGAAGCCATCACTTAAATTTCAGTAAACAGAAAAAGGGACAGATGAAAAAGAATAAAATGCTTACTACCAATGCTCTCCTCAGGTTAAATATGAAATCAAGTCACAAAACACGATTTTCAAATGCTTTCTATATTTATAACTCCATTTGACAATTCTTCATTTAGTTCAAAATAGAAGTTATTCAGTAGAATTCTCTGCATATATTTTAAATTTCCTTTTCTTTAATTGATTATTGATAACCATTGTAATGGGCATAATTTCAGTTTATACATAGAGACAAATATATACTGAGCACTGACTATTTGTCAGACACTACTCATCACTAAATATATAATTTGAATTTTTAGTTAATAAGTCTTTTCACACCCCAGACAATACCAAGACAATTATTTAAAAAGTTAAATAATTACGGTTTCTATGATTGTACAAAATAACAGTATTAATTATATGCACAAATGTTAAAACAAGTGGAGGGAATTTAAAAACTAATTACAAATATTGAAGTTTCATTTCTAAATAATGTTGCCTTTAAGATATATTTTGATGAGAATCTGGGTTTTTCTATTGAGAGAGACAGACACAGACTCTAGCTGAATTAAGCTAAAATGGAAAATATTAGAAGGATGTGACTAGAAATGGGGAGGCTCACAGGAGAGAAAATGAGACTGGAAAACTAGGGTTGGAGTAGGCAAATATCAAACAGCTCACAGCTCTAGGTGATCTCAGCAGCTCTACTGTTTTATTCAGGCACAAGCATTGTAAAATTTCTCCTGTCCTTGGGACAGTCCATTAAAGATTTAAGGTGCTGGTAAGAAGTCTGAATTGTTCTAATCAGGTCTTCCATCATTATGGGAGAAATGATCAAGAAGGATCTTGGAGCATGATGTCCCCAATATGGCAGTCTGAGATACTACAGGATTTAATCTACCCATAGAAACTTCAAACAACAAGCAAAATCTGACAGAACCATCTCTCTTAGAGCTCTAGGAAACAGTTAAAGGATTGCAGTAACAGGGTAAGCACTGAGTCAAGGCCATTTAAATTGGTAGGAAATCTCAGGGAACTCTTGACAGTCCTGCTCCTACTCCTACCCAAGTATGATAAGGAGACAGCCTGCATGCTTAGTTCAGGTCCACAGTACCAGTTCCAGAAGGAACAAAGTAACCCATGTGGATATAATAGTAGGCATGTATGTCTTTGTCAATCTGTCTGGTGGTAGCCTGAAGGACTGAACCAGGACACTCATCGCAGGCTCACCATCCCAGAACTTGCCCTGTGTGTAAAGGCAGATCACAGGGCAATGAGAATAGTGTAGGAAAATAGTCAGATCACAGCTGCCTGGGGCAAATAATTGCTGGCTATGGGGAACACAGTAGTATGTGAGCCTTCTCTCCTATTTCCTTGAAGAGAAGAGACATTCAGATCTGGCTAATAGGGGAATTCCTAGGACCCTGTGTACATGCCTAGGACAAGACACATGTTCAGAAAAGATTGGAGAGGATTATTCTTTAAATTAATTGGTAGGTACTCATACAGGCCAGTTTGCAAAGATTGGGAAAGGTGTTTTTCTTTCTTTTAAGATTGAAGGCATATTAAGAAAGAGGAAATTATGGCCCAGGCAAAGGAACAAGATAAAGCATTAGAAAACATCAACAAGGAGAACCAGACCTTGGACATACCAGACAAGCACTTAAAAAAAAAAAAAATTAACCTTTATATGCCAAAAAGCTAAAGGAAAACATGGGTAAAGAACTAAAGGAAATACAAAAAATGATAGATTTACAAAAAAGAGAATATCAGTAATGAGACAGAAATCATAAAAAGAACCAACCAGAGCTAGATATCACAGTAACAGAAATACAAAAATAATTCCCTAGAGAGGTTCAATAGTAGATTGGGGCTGGCAGAAGAAAGAATCAGTAAACTTGAAGATAAGAAAATAGAAATAATTCTGTCTTAGGAACAGAAAAAAAAAAAAAAAAAGAATGAAGAAAAGGAAACAAAGCCTGAGAGACCTGTGGGACACCATCAAGTGTACCAATATAGGCATTAAGAGATTCCCAGAAGAAGAAGAAAGGTAGAAAGGGGAAGGAGGAATATTTGAATATTTGGCTAAAAACTTCCCAAATTTAATGAAACCCAAAAATATACACATGCAAAAACTCAATAAACTCAAAAGAGGACAAACCAAAAGAGACCCACACAGAGGTATATTATAATCAAACTGTCAAATGACAAAGACAAAGGGAGAAGCCAAAAACCACAGGAAAGAAGTGCACATCATGTACAAGGTAGCCTCAATGAGATTAAGGGCTAATTTCCCATCAGAAACCATCGAGGAAAGAAGGAAGTGGGATGACTTATTTGAAGTTTTATTTGAATAAAAATATTTCTATCCAAGAGTCCTAGATCTGGCAAAACTCTCTTTCAAAAGAAGTGTAGACCCTGTTCTGTATAAAATATTGAAAAGAGGAGAATTCATAAAAATGTGGTTCAGGAGGACAGGGGTAAACCAGATAAGAGATAATAGCAGAGAAATCAAACAAATACCAACTGTTTGGGCAAGGAAAAAAGAGGGACTTAATTTAGCCTTTTGGGATGCCTGGACCAGCCAGAGAGAAATCTGGAGGCAGAAACAAGTCTGAGGCTTTCTTGCTGTAGGCATTCATCCTGCCTAGACCCACCCTGCCTGTCTGTTCAGCCAGATGCCCCAGGACGTCTCCCACAGGGTGCTGTGCCAATGGCATACCTCAGGAGGAATGACATAGGATTATGTGCAGGTCAGAATTTCCTGCCACAACTTGCAATTCACTTTTCCCTTATTTGTAAAAGTCAGCAAAACTCAAATCAGGGAGCTGCTGCCTGGGGAGCTATTCTGAGTTGAAGGTGAAGATTTATTGGCTACACATTTCCTACAGCATTGTTATGTCCATGCAAACTCCCCTCCCCCCCCCCGTTGCTTTAATTGATGGAATAACTAAGGAGACAAGAAGTCACATTATGTAAAGAGAAATCAAGGATTATATCAATTAATATTCAATCAGTCTGTATAGGAATTTAGTTACTCAGTTTTAAGCAATCTTTCTGGGAAATGATATTTGTTTTTTGTTTGTTTGTTTGTTTGTTTGTTTTACCTTTGTTAGATCTAATAAACATTGTCCACATTGGAATTCAATATGTACATTTGAGAATTGCCACAATGGTTCACACAACAGATATTTTCTGAGATACCATGGGTAATACAATTGCCTTTCATGTTACACAGAGGGACCAGTGTTATCAGTTGCTGGTATGAGATATTTGTATAGCACCAAAGCCAATGTTGTCCCTTTGGCCACAGACACTTCATTGGCCCTCTTATGTATATAGTTCTTCCATGAAGAGGTATCAGCCTTTTCTTGTCCATATTCATTTCATGTTATACCTTGAAATGGATAGAACAACTTCACAGTCAGCATTACTCATAGTACTAATACCTTGGAAGCACTGTAAGTGTGGGAAATTACTGAAAGATAAACAACTTAAAAAGGAAACAGATGGAAGATGAATATGAGCATATAGATACTTCTAGAGAAAGGAAGTAAAAGTTTGCTCTGTAGTGGCTTGATCAAGCCAGTGGTCTCTAGGCACTATGAACAGAAGGATCCAAGGAAGAAAGCTGTAGCTGCAATATACAAAAAAAAAAGCCACTACACAAAAAACATTTTGGAGTTTGTTAGTGTCTATCATGATCAGTGAGCCAAGTTCAATACTACATCTGTGTTTGGAATTCCATTGCCCTAGAGGAGGTAACATATGCATAAAGTCATCCTTCAGCAAAGAGAGAAGCAAAAATGTGAGAGAACAAACACATGGCTAGACCTGGGGCAAGCTGACTTCCCCGGAATGCTCTCTATTGGATCCAATTCTTGGAACACTGCCTTTAAGAATACTGTATTTAAATTTTTTTCACAATTTTTGTTTTCTTTAAAACAAATATGAGTTTAAACATTCGACCTGTTTATTTTCCTCACTATCCTTTCCACCACTCCTTACTTTTCTGCTTAGGAAGGAGGTCCACCCTAGGTCTCCAGCAGGGTTTCTTAAGTTGGGTTCCTTGGAGAAGCCTCAGGGCACTTGTGAACCCCTTCATCCCCCAAGTGCTTTATGCAATTTTTTATATTTTTGTGCATTTTGTTTGGGGAGAATGTCTTTATGTTTTAATTAAGAGTTAAAAAGTTTTAAGTGAGATAATGAAAAGGGAGGACTTGTTCTTTTGCTAATGTATAGCTGAATGCTTTCATCCACAGAGTGTTTCCTTCTGTAAATTCCTAATTTTCATCTTCTAACACTCAGGTTGGATACTGAGGCTTACATGTGGTAGGGGATATCGATAGTCTGACATGAGGTCTGGAATCTAAGCTTGTTGTCTTAAGAATTTAATTTCCCATAGGCTCCATACTCAGAGAAAGCAGGCATTTTTCTATTCCCTTCTTTTTCAGGTTGAGGTTAGGGCAAATTGTCTAGGTGTGTATGTGTCAGAGAATCCGTTCTGACTCAGGGTTAACTTGGGTCTGCCTAGGACCCCCTCTCTCTCTTTACCTGTTACAGTGCCTGAGAATTTCATTTATTTATTATATTGGACCTGGGAAATCACCAGCAATTTGGTTTGTGTAAAATCATCTCAATGCTTAGTGAAGATGAAAAAGCAGAGCAGCAGATAAATCCATATTTGGTCCAATAATCTGTCTCATGTTTTGAGGCTGACACAGTGGATTGCCCGGAGTCAGACTCATTCTGTCTTGATTGTATTCCTTCAACAGCCTTAGAAAGTCAGCCCCCTTGAGGTCAGGGACTGTTTTCTTGTCCCACCATTGTATCCCCAAGGCCTGCAACATAAGAAGTGCTCAACACAGATTTGCTGTTGCTGGTGGTACCATTGGTAGTAACCTTCTTATCCACCTGACTTACTGAAAAAATTGTATAAAAGCTACACGTAAGATTACTCTGGCTGCCTCCATGAGAGAAACAGATGTTTCTGCCAGACAATCCACCTCACCAGTGGGAAAAAAGATGATATGTTTCATTAAGTCATGGCAGCCTGCCCTTGTATTTGTCAATTTATGGTTTTCTAAAAATGCCTGTTGGCTAATGTGTAGACATGGACAAAATAAATGTTAATAGCTTCTAGCAGTTTATCTTTCCCACCACAGTCATCCTTTTGTACTCATTCCAATTTCAACCAAGACGCACAGATGTAGAGTTTATTGGGACGAGATAGGGAGGGGAATTTATTGTCAATATACTACTTTCCACCAATTAAGAGGACTTACCCAAATAACTCTGATCCACATTGACTGAAATCTAGTTTTATTTGTCCTAATAGTGATTTTTTATGAAATGAAAATCAATTATACCTTTCTTTTCGATCAGTCAAGTTGACAAGTATCTTGCATTTTTACTCAGAAAGTAGCAGTGAACAAATTCTTCTGCATCTTCTCATTGAACAATGATGCTCTTTGGATTCAGACATTCCAGTGTCATTTTATTGGCAGAAAACACCTAAAATATCACAGGAAAAAAAAAAAAAAAAAAAACTGATATGCTTCTTAAGGGCTGGGAGAGTACAGCTTTAAAACTTCACATCTAATTCTGTATTGGGATGTAGATGATTGCCTTTAAATATGAATTAAATTGAGTTTAAAGAAGTCAGAAAATATACATTAATACATTTTTTAAATAGAAGGAAAATGGATAATATGATTGCTAATAATTAGAACAGTTCACCCTTCCTCTGATGCCAGCATCCTGATGCACCTCTGAGAACCATCCCTCTTCTTCTCCCAGTCCATGTGGTGCTCATGGAGCTGCTTCCATCCATAACTCCAAGAATGAGTATATTACCTGGCCTGGCCAATCAGAATAACACACCCTTCTGACAAGAGTAATTAGTTCATGCTTGATTATTATCTAATCATAGCTAAAAAGACCCAGTTACAGGAATTTGTGTACCCTTTAGAAAAAGGAAGCTGAGCTGCTGAGAATAGATAATAAGGTGGAATAATTGGCAGCCATATTGCATAAGGAAGGGACAATATGAAAATGGGCCTAAAACAGAGAAGAGCAGGGTTGACGTATTGAGAAAGACAAGTAATTAAGGATTTTGATTGAACTCCTGGATTCAGCCATGCTCTTAGCTAATATTCTGAGACTTTTTAAAAAAGTATCTAGTTATAAAATTTTAATTTTTAAAAATTTACATGAATGATATATACATACATTCCCATAAAATCTGCAAATAATACAGATAAAGTGGAATCCCCAGAGACATTCTCATTTACTCCCATTTCCCAATTACAAGGTATCAAATAGCCAATGAAAAGCCTGCTAAATCAAATAACAGGGAAGTACCATTTCCTTTGGATTTAGCAATGTAAAATTTAGTGGTACCCTTGATATAGCAATATCAGTGGATTAGTAGGAGCAAAATCTTGATTGGAATGGATTTAAGAGACATTAAGGGGAGAGAAATTGAGACAAGGAATTAAGTACTTTTTTGAGAAGGTTTGCTTTGCGGAGAATGAATAAATGGACAAAAGGAGAGGTGGAGTGATAACAATCACTCTCTAAAGGATTCTTCCCACATAAGATTGAAATTGTGCTACCTTCTTGGCCATAGATGATTGTCCAAGAATGAGCCATTGACACAGGTTAAGCAATATATAGACTGACTATGGCAAATAATTGTCTAGCATGAAGGCACTGACCTAAAGAGATGAAGCTAAGTAAATACACTAATCTAAGAATCCTTCTAGAAGAATTTGAATTAGAAACATAAAATCAACATGATGGTGGAAAGAAAAGCTAAAGAATACTCCAAATCAAGCAGAATCAGATAATATGACTCAGTGACTTTAACTGTAGCACACCATGACTAGAAGAGTGATCAACAAAATCCTGTTGTGCCAAGTAGACTCTAAGCTATCTCAGCCACATCAGCAATGGTAGATTCTGAAAGACATTTAAGATTTATGAGACTCAACTGCAAATTCCTTTCCGAATTTTTTTCTGAATTTACTTTCTTTTTAACTTTTAATTTTAGCAGCAAATGAATTTACACTGAAAAAAAAAAAAAGATGGTACATTTACATGGTGCAAAAGTACAAAAGGATTCATAGTAAAAAATCTCCTTCTTACCCTGACCCCTAGGTACCCAGATTTTTACCTAGAGGCAAAACTGTTATCAGTTATCTTTATATAGTTCTAGAGTAATTCTGTGCATAAACAAGCAAATATGTTTATAAATGTATGTGAATGTAAGTGTACACACATACATAACCACATACTCATATCAATAAATTATGGAAATTAATTTACCTCAGTACATAAAATAACTTCCTCATTCTTTCTTATGGCAGAAGAGTATTGCAATCCAATTTATTTAGCATTTTCACTCAGATATCCTGAAGGATATTTGGATTGTTACCCATCATTGACATTTATACACAAAACTGCAATGAGTAAACTTGTACTCAAGTTATTTCGCATACATGAAGTTTATCTGTAAAGCACATTTCTAGAACTGAAATTCTGGGGTCAGAGGACATGTGAATTTATAATTCCTATAAATATTTTCAACAGACATTCCACAGAGGAGGTAACAAAGTACACTCCCATCAGAGTTCATGTTTCCCCATATTCTAGAGAACATAGATCATGAACAAACATTGTTTTTAAACGTTCTGCCAATCAAAGAATAAAATATTACCTCAATATAGTTCTAAATTGGAAATCTTATCATGAGTGAGGCTGGGCATTTTTTTGCATGCTTAGGAGCCACTTCCAGAGAGAAAGAAAAAGAGAGAGAAAAAGGATCTGTTACCAGATCCTCTAGACTAGTGTAATGAAGCTTCAATAAAATTTGAAAGGTTTTCTTTTCATAAATATATCCTTGAGAAAATGAGTCTGACAATTTAAAGAAGGCTGGCTAGTGAAGGAGGATTAGGAAGATACTAGCCCAATGTGACAGGAAGATCAAGTATGGCTGGCAAATCTGTTCTCTGTTATTTCTTAATTTTTTCTGTGATTTCTACTGTACACCTATTTAGAAATGCAGACCCTGGAGATTTGAAAAAAAAATGTTTTAAATTATGTTTGTTGTAAACACGCTGCCTCTGCACCCATCGTGATGCTTAGAAAAAATGCCATTTAAAATTTTATAATGTCTGTAAATTGCACATGCAGCAAGCAACAAAGCCATTCTGAATTATAGAACCATTAAAGCACTAAGTTAACAGAATTAATAATTAGTAATGCCAAGAAATGGGGCACATTACTCTACTAGGCTAGGTTCAGAATGAGTCAGATGAGATAGTATATTTAAAGAGAAGTATGACTCAGAACCATAAGATCTAAGTCTAATTTGGGGCCAAATCAAAGGGTGAGCCATCTACCATCTAAGCATTGGGTGCAGCATTTATTCCCTTACAGCAGTGCTTCTCAACCAGGGGAGATTCTCCAATCCATACCACTTCTGCTGGGACATTTGGCAATTTCTGGAGAAGAATTTTGTTGTCACACTTGGGGTGGTGGGGCTACTGGTCTCTAGTGGGTAGAGATCAAAGGAAGCTGTGAAACATCTACAATCACAGGACAACCTCCAGCAACAAAGAATCATCTGACCTAAAATGCCAGTAGTGACATGGTTGAGAATCCCTGCCTTATAGGAATTCTCAGTTAGTTCTAAGGTATGATATTAGGCAACATAGTTATTAACTATTAATATATTTTGCTTAGTTTGTAACAAAAAAAATAATTTGCACTAAAAAGAAAATGAGTTACTGGCATTTTACTACTTGGTGATACAGTAAAAATGACACAACAAATGTTTCATGAGTGATTAATCACTAAGAGATTAAGAAGTTGCCTAAATTCCTATGCTGGTATTTACTATTTCATGCCCCAGTTTACTAATGCTACAGCATCGTTTCTGGTAAATCTTTAAATATGAAGCAACTTTACAATGTACTGGGATATGAAGCACTTCACTTTTATTATTTTTCCCATATTAAGTACTTTTTCTTTTTGGATGAAATATTAGTTGCAAAATAATTAACTGAGTTCTGATTATTTAGTCCCTCCCTTTTATTGGAAACAACTTATGATTTACAGAGGGGTTATCTGTAATCTTTACTATTAAATATCATTTGTGTTGCTCTATGTTTAAAGTGAACATAAATTCAAAGAGTTCCTTTCTAAGAAAACCCTGGTCCTTGAAATTAGCAAGTAGAAGAAATAATATAAAATTTCTTGCCTTCTTAATACATTTTTGGGCCCTCTCAACGTGCTTATTTGCTAATTGAACAAAAGGAGCATTAAAAAGACTTGAGAAAAATTAGCTAGTTCTTACAACTAGAGCCTTAAACATATTGAATGGTGTGCCATCCTTAATGACCAGGAAACACATGGCAAATTATCAACATAACTCAATATTGTTTAATGCATACTAAATACCTGGGTTCTTACCGAAGGTGGTCTCTTCACATGCTTCATATTTTTCTTGGCAAAAAAGTATAGCATCTGGTTTACATGCATTGAAAATCTGTCAAGTATTGTGAAATGAAAACATATAAAAGGATCCATATTTTCAGCAACTGTGCAAAGAAACTGAAAAGGATTTTATATTTAAAAATCATATACATTTTTTTTCATTTTAGCCATTCTTTTTTTCCACCTTTTTTATTTTTTAAAAGATATTTTGTTTACATAAATGTTACAGAGAATATATAGGGGATTCCCATATGCCCCGCTAAAATCATATAAATTTAAACTATACTCAGAGGTTACCTCCGTGAATAATTGATTTTAGAAAAACAAAGTATCATCTCCTTCAGGTTCACAAAGTGTCATCTTCTTCATGCCAGGCCAAAAATCACAGATCTATTAGGTAGACGTAATAGAAATACCATTAAACATGTACCTCCTTTTATTCAATAACTCCTATGCTATTGCACACAACCCAGCAGGTTAATGGACCATTTCTTTTCATTGGAGGCTCTGGAAAAGTCATATTTATCCATTATATAAATTCATATTTGTTTTTAAAAGTGATGCTATTCAAGTTAGTGGCTTTGTAAATATCTTTGTAAGTTGAAGACCCATTCACAGATATCTTAAAGTAAATGGGTAATAAAAGAGAACAATTTAGATTTCACTTACTTTAAGTGTCAGTGGAAAAATAAGCTCACAAAATATTTCTGTGAAACAAGTCAGTAGTGCTATTATCCATGTAGATTTATGTCTATGCTTTTCATATACTATGTCATCTTGTAGTAGATTATTTCCTGCAATATCTCTAAAGCGTATACTTTTCAGTCTTAAAGCTGCTTACTAACTAAGACAGATTCTGAAGTGCCTACTAAAGGGATTCCACAGTTCTACGTTTTCTTCTGAATAAATCATGATACTTGTGTACTATGATGCGTCCTTGGAACTGGAAAAATTAGAAGTTATCAGGTTATTTTTATATGTGAAATACTAATAAACAAACCATACTGGTAAGAGGCACTTAGTCTGTGCTTCGGTGATCTCATTAAGTCGACCCCATTCCTTACCTTCCACAGGATTCTAAAAGAAGACCCCAGGGTCATGCCCCAGACCCCTCTCTTCTCCCTCAGTCTCCAAACTTTGCAATGTTATATCCCATTCCCTAGGTTTCCTTTGCTCTGATAATCTCTCGTCAAGAAGAAACTGCCTGTGCTTCAGAATTTATGTGTCTTGTCCTCTAGGGATCATAGTCACACTTTAGCAGCACCTTTCTGGAGACATAATATTAACCCAAAGGAATGTGTGAATCCCTCACTGGTAATTTCAGACTCTAGTGTTTGACTAGTTATGAGAAATACAGAGTTTAAAAAACACCTAACTTATACTGCCATATAAGCACCTGCCAACTTTTACTATGTATGTGTTTGACAAGTAACTCTACCTTATAAGTGAATATGGCTTGTAACAAGAATCTTTTGAGATATCTCATATCAAAATTATACTTAGTTTTTATTAAATAGCTATCTATCTCCATAAGATCAAAGATTATATTTTGTGCTATACTGTCTTAAACTGTAGGATCCTCTAAAATCCCAAGTTCCACAATATTTTTTGCTTTATAAAAAGCTGGCACAGAGAGTATAGACCACAATGTGAACTATGGTCCATACTTAATGGCAAAGCCCCAGGATGCGTTTATCAATTGCAATGAATGTGCCACACTAATGAAGGATGTTCATGTGGGAGGGTGTGGGAGGTGTGGGGAGTGGGGCATATGGGAATCCCTATATGTTTTGTGTAACCTTTATGTAATCTAAGTCTCTTTTTTTTTAATTAATTAATTTATTTACTCTCCCCCCCTTCCCTCCCGCTGCTTGTGCTCGCTGTGTCCATTTTGCTTTGTGTTTTTCTGTGTCTGCTTGTCTCCCTTTGTTGCATCATCTTGCTGTGCCAGCTCACAGCTCACCGCGCCGGGCGGGCCGGCTTGCCTTCACCAGGAGGCCCTAGGAACTGAACCTGGGGCCTCCTATATAGTAAACGGAAGACCAACCAATTGAGCCACAGCTGCTTCCCTCTAAGTATCTTTAAAAAAAAAAATTTTTTTAAGCTGGCACAAATTATTGCTATTCTTAGTCAATAAACAAACAAACAAACAAAAGAAACAGAAATATAGAATTGACTGACTCTTTTATTGTCATTCTAGATATTGGGAAATCTATTTTTTTTCTTGAAAAAGTTTTATTGAACAAATGATGACAGTATCAAAAATGAATTATGAAAACCAGTCATGATAACACCACCCAAACAAATGAGCTCTTTTCTTTTAGAGTATTGTTTACCCAACTAGTTTCTTTATGCATCAGTCTAGTCTTTCCCCAAAAGGACTGAAAATGCTAGCTTTGAGAAGAGCTCTCACGACTTCCTAGGCAACATTGATGGATATGCGTTGCTCCTCAGCTATAACTTGTGCATCTGTGAAAAGGAGGCACTACTGCTGATGCACCACCAAGGGTTTTAGTGAGGTATCTGTAAATATCGCCTTGACTATATGCAACACCAGAAAGCTGCAGTAAGCTCTGTGTAAATCTTGAGAGAAGTACCTTGTATGCATAGGTTTACTTCTTATTTTAATGGGTTGCGTTCTGAGTAGAACAAAAATCACTAATCAAAAACTACATTCTGCCCACTAAGATGCAAGGGATAGAAAGAAAAAGTAAGGCCAAAAAAACAATAATAACTAACTTATGGTAGGCCCTTGCCATGTTCTAGGACTGTTCTAAGTGCTTTGCTGATAATAACTCATTCAATCATCAACTCTATGATTGCTATAGACTTTTAATGTATATCATCTTAATACCCCGCTTTAAAGATGAAGAGAGTGAGACACATAGAGCTTAAGTAACTTTCCAAGGGCACTTGGGGTGTAATAACAGAGAGAGATTTGAACCCCAGCTCCTCACTCTTCATTCTTAAGCATACAATACATCTGCTAGGCTAAATCTTATCAGTTGCAGCAAAAAGGTAAGATAGCCTTAAAACAGCATAAAGCCTGAAGAACACAATAAATCCCCAAACTAGGGCATAGCCTTGTAGCCTATTTTTCCGTCACTATGGGCTCAGATATTCTATGAAATCCTTAGCCTCACACACTTATAGCCACAGGAACAATGTGCAGGTAGACAGACAGTCATTACATCCAAGAAGTGAGCATTTGTTGAGCTGGATAACAAGTCGTTAAAAGGTTTGACTCTAGACTCAGCTCATATTCCTTCAGCACTTTAGTCTCAATTCTCCCAACAATTACATTTGACTGCAAAGGTCAGATTTGGAGATTTTTTATTTCCAGCTGTGTGAGGACTACACTGGAACTCAGTGTGCCAGACAAGGTCAGGCTGTATATGCAATAGTCACAAATCATTCAGCAACCAAATTATTATGGTGCAACAAGGCTAAACATTAAAACATTAAATCATCTTGGGGGAATTTTGCAGCCAATCTAAATAATCAAATGAGATCACAGGCTCTCTGGAAAGCAAGGCTGGCCAGTCATGACTGATTCTCATGAGCCAAAATGTGAAATTTTGGGAAAGGCACTTAGATCTTTACTAGGTATTGGGATAGATATCAAAGTTTCCCATTTTCAGAATCACCTTGTGAAAGTGCAGGACAAGGCTAATGTTCTTTTAAACCAGTTTAGATCACCTTTCTAATGGCTTAGGTATTTTGCTTTTTCTAATTCTTCCCTTTCCACTTCAGAATGTCAAATACAACTTTAATTTCTATACTAATTTAGGCTTTAGGAACATTATTGAGAAAGTGAAAGTGTAAAATTAAAAGGATGTATGCAAGGTGAAACATCCAAACAAAGAAGATAAAAAAAGAAAGAGATAATGAGCCAGTAAGCAGAAGAGAAAATATACACAAGGGAGAAACTGTAGCCACTGAATATGTCCAGAGTAGTAAAATAACTTAGCCAGGCTGGGCATGGAAGATACTGGTTCTCATGGGAACAGAGGAATTTTATTGCCAGGGTAGTATAGATTCCAAACATGAGCTTCAATAGCAGCCTGTTTTTTTTTTTTTTTCATTCAGAAAATTATCCTTACTCTCATTCTCAATTATTGTACCCCAGAGAGTTGTGAGCTCCAAGCCTAAATCTTCAGCTCCAGGCAGCTTCCTGTGTTCTGAATTCAAAAGTGTGATCTTTCCAATTGTTTCCCTTTTTTTCTCTTCTCTGCAGTTTATCAGATTGCTTCCTTTCCCACAACATGCCTGTAAATGTCCAGAACAGTGTACATATTATGTTTAATGCAGAATGTTATAGAAACTCGAAGGGTTATCTTGTCATTGATGTGGGCTAAGCCACCCAGCAATTCAGCAATGTTTACTGCCTCATCAGGAACACACTGCTTGTATTCACCCTCAGTTCTCACTGATCCCTGAACACCAGTAAACAAATCAACACCATCAACCAACTAAAGAAAAATGAGACCTCTTACACTTCAAATCCTTACTGTGTCTACATAGACGTTCTAATACATCTTGCCTTTTTATTATGAGACTATTGTTGTTAATTTTTCAGCTTTATCTGGCCAGTAAGACAGCTCTGACACATTATTTTGCAGGTGTATTAAGGTTCTTAGATACTTGGTTATTTCTTCATGTTTCAAGGAGCTTATTAACCAAGAGATGATAAAGTGGCCATCTATGTTTTACAGCAGAGTTTCTCAAAATACAATCTGTAGATCAACTGCATCAGAATTATTTATGGATCTACTAAAGATCATAATTCTTTACCAACAGAAGACTGTTTAAATAAATCATGGCATTCCCATACAATGGAATTCTGCTCAGCAATAAAATGAAACAAACAACTGATACACATAAAAACATGGATGAATTTCACAAATATTGTGCTGAGTTAAAAGACTCAGATGTAAAAACAGTACATACTATGTGATTCCATTTATATGGATTTCTAGAATAGGAAAAACTAACATGAAAAGTTCTGAGTGGGAAGGTGCACAAGAGCGCTTTCTTGAGTAATGGAGATATTCTGACCTGATATGAATTCACTAAAACTGATAGAACGCTCTCAGTTAAATTTATACAATTATAAACCTCCCTCTAAGCACTGCCTTTATTGCATCCAAAAAGTCATGGCATTTTGTGTCTTTTTTTATTTCATTCATCTCAAGATATTTCCTAATTTACCTTGCGATTTCTTCTTTATCACACAAAAATCATAAATTAAAGGGGGAGACATTATTAATGACCTTACAGAAATTAACAGGATTATAAGAGGTTACTACAAACAATTGCACACTAACAAATTAGATACTCTATATTAAATTAACAAATTCCTAGAAATACACAAATTACTTAAATGGACTCAAGAAAAAGTAGAAGATATCAACAGATCAATAACAAGAGATTGAGTCAGTAATCAAAAACATTCCAAAAAGGAAAAGTCTAAGACCATATGACCTCACCAATGAATTTTACCAAACATTCAAAAGAAAAATTAGCATCAATCCTTCTCAAACTCTTCTAAAGAATTGGAGAGGAGAAAAGATTTTCTAATTCATCATATTAAGTCCACATCACTCTAATATCAAAGCCAGATAAACATATCACAAGAAAAGAAAATAATAGACCAATATTTCTTATGAATACATATGCAAAAATTCTCAACAAAATACTAGAAAACTGAATCCAACAGCACATCAAAATAATTATACACCATGATCAAGTGGGATTTACTCCAGGCATGCAAGTGGGGTTCAATGTAATCAAATCAATTAATGTAATAAACCACATTAATAGAATGAAGGAATAAAACCACATGATCATCTCAATTGATGCAGAAAAGGCATTTAACAAAATCTAGCAACATTTCTTGATAAAAATCCTCAGAGAACTATGACTAGAAGGGAACATCCTCATCAAGATAAAGGGAATATATGAAAAAACCCACAGTTGGTATCTTACTCAATGGTGAAAGACTGAAAGTTTTTCCCACTAAGATCAGGAACAAGATAAGTATGCCTACTTTCACCAATGCTATACAGCATTGTACTAGAACTTCTAGCTAGATCAATTAGGCAAGAAAAAGAAATAAACTCATTCAAATGGGAAAGGAAGACGTAAAACTATCCCTATTCGCAGAAGATACTATACATAGAAAATCATGAGGAATCTACAAGAAAGCTACTACATTAATAAATGAATTAGAAAAGTGGTGGTATACAAGATCAACATACAAAAAAATCAATGATGTATCTACACACCAGCAATGAAGAAACTGAAAAGGAAATTAAGAATACAAGTAGCAGCTAAAAGTATAAAATATCTAGGAATAACTTTAACCAAGGATGTAAAGCACTTGTACACAGAAACCACAAAACATTGCTAAAAGAAACCAAAGAAGACCTAAATAAATGGAAGGACATTCCATATCATGAATTGGAAGACTCAGTGCCATTGATATGTCAATACTACCTGAAGTGATTTACAGATTCAGTGAAATCCCATTCAAAATTCCAACAACAATCTTTGCAGAAATGGAAAATCTGATTGTCAAATTTATATGGAAGGGTAATGGGCCCCAAAGAGCTAAAACCATCTTGAAAAAGAAGAATGAAATTGGTGGATTCTTAATTCCCCATCTTTAAACTTATTACAAAGCCATGGTAAAACAGCATGATACTAGCACAAGGACAGATATATAGACCAACAGACTAGAATTGAGAGCTCAGAAATCAACCCTCTCATTTATGCCCATCTGTTTATTTACAAGGTGGCAAAGACTACTCAATTGGGAAAGAATAGTCTCTTCAACAAATGGTGCTGGGAAAACTGGATGTCCATTTGCAAAAAAAAAAGAAGGACCCTTACCTCACTCCATATAAAAATCAACTCAAAATAGATCAAAGACCCAAATATAAGAGCTAGAACTATAAAACTCCTAGAAGAAAACATAGGAAAGCATCTTTAGGACCTTGTGTTAGGTAATGGTTTCTTAGACTTTACATCCAAAACACAAACAACTGAAGAAGAAATAGATAAATGGGACCTCACCAAAATTAAAAAAAACTTTTATTCCTTGGGGTGCTTTATTATGAAAGCAAAAAGACAATCTACAAAATGGGAGAAAATATTTGGAAACCACATATCCCATAAAGGATTAATATCCACTGTATATAAAGAAATCCTTCAACTTAGCAACAAAAAGACAATCTAATTAAAAATGGATAGAAGACATGAACAGACATCTCTCCGAAGAAGATCCACAAATGGCCAGAAAGCACATGAAAAGATGCTCAACATTATTAGCCATCAGGGGAAACGTAAATCAAAACCACAAAAAGATACTATTTCACACCCATTAGAATGGCTGCTATTTAAAACAAAATAAAACAAACAAAAAACCCAAAACAATGGAAAATAGCAAGCATTGGAGAGGATGCAGAGAAAGAAAAACACTCATTCATTGCTGGTGGCAATGTAAGATAGTGCAGGCACTGTGGAATATAGTTTGGCAGTTCCTCAGAAAGCTAAGTTTACAGCTACCATATGATCCAATAATCCCACTACTAGGTATATACCTAAAAGAACTGGCAGCAAGAGATTGAACAGATATTTACTCATTGATGTTAATTGCAGCTTTATTCACAATTTCCAAAAGATGGAAGCAACCCAAGTGTTGGTTAAAGACATCCTGTTGAGTGAAATAAGTGAAATAAGTCAGACACAAAAGGACAAATATTTTATGATCTCATTGATTTGACATAATCAGAATATGCACACTCATAGAGTCAGAATCTAAAATACACATTATTTTAGGATGGGGTAGGGACAGGGAAAGGGAAAACAAGGCTTAACATATACAGGGTTTCTATTGGGAATATCGTTTTGGTAATGGATGATGGTGATGGTAGCACATCATTGTGAACGTAATTAACAGCACTGAAATATATATCTGAATATGATTAAAAGGGGAAATGATAGATTGCATGTATGGTAACAGAATAAAAATTAACAAAAAATTCCTTGGAGCCACACTACCCAAAACTGTGAACCCTAAATTAAACCACTGACTTTTATTAATAGTATAATTATAAAAATGTGCTATCATCAATTTTTAAAAATGTCCCACACCAATGCAAGGTTTGATAATGGTGTGGTATATGGTAATCCTATATTTTATGCATAATTATTCTGTAAACCCACAACTTCTCTAATAAAATAAAAATAAAAAAATTAACTCAGAATGGATTAATGAACTATAACCTATATATAAGCATTAAGACTGTAAAACTCTTAGAAGAAAACACAGGGAAATATCTTCAAGATTTTGTATTAGACAATGAATTCTTAGACATTATATCAAAGGCATGAGCAACAAAAGAAAAAAATTGATAACTTGGACTTTATCAAAATTAAAAACTTTTCTGTATCAAAAGACATTATCAAGAAGTGAAAAGACAACCAACAGAAAAAGGAGAATATATCTGGAAAACCTATATCTGATAAAGGTGTAACACCAAAAAGGTGGTGGTGAACCAGATGTCCATCAGCAGATGAATGGTTAAACAAAATATATATACCCAATGGAGTATTATTCAGCTGTAAAAAGGAATCAAGTTGTGATACAAGCTACAACATTGATGAACTTTGAAGACATTATGTTGAGTGAAATAATTCAGACACACAAAGATAACTATTCTATGATTTCACTTATATATAATAACTAAAATATGAAAATTCATAGATATAGAAAGTTGAGTACAGGTTACCAGGGTGCAGAGAAGTAGGGAGTAATGTTTAATGGGAACATAGTTTCTGGTTTCTCTCTGGGGTGATGGAAAACTTTTTGTAATGGATGGTGATGAGGGTAGCCCAACATTTTGGATGTGATTAATACCCCTGAATTTTATGCTTGAGAGTGACTGAGATGGGAAATTTTATGTTGTACATATGTTCCCATAATTTAAAAAAAAAAGAGAGAAACAAAGAGGCAATGACATTAAATGCAATATATGATCATGGACTAGATTTAATAATGGAATAGAAAATGTCCAAAAGGACGTTATTAGGATAACTCAGGAAATGGAATATAGACTGTACGCTTTATATCAATATCACATTTCTTGAACTTGATAACTCGTACTTAATGAAGGTTACATAAGTGAATATCCTTGTTGTTAGGTAATATACATGGACATATTAAATGTTCAAGGAGCACGATATATGTAACCTACCCTCAAATACTTAGAAACTAGATATTACAGTTCCTTCCATCTGCCCCATAAAATCTAAGCCCCTTCCCAATCTGAAGCAGAGTGGGCAACATCATCCAAAAAACTTCAAAACTGAGGAATGAGCAAGCAAAAGGGGGGAATCAACCAAGGACCAAAGCAGACTTATTAGTATTTTTGTAATGGAATAACTTGAAAAATTATACAAAGGGAAGAATAGGTGGAATATAGGGCATTTTTAGGGCATTGGAATTGTTCTGAATGACATTGCAATGGCAGATATAGGCCATTATATATTTTGTCAAAACCTATAAAACTGTACAGTGCAAAGTGTAAACCATAATATTAACTATAGGCCTTAGCTAGTAGTGATGCTTCAATATTGGTTCATCAATGGTAGCAAATGTACTATACTAAGTAAGACATTATTAATAGGGGGAAATGTGGGAGGGGAAGAGGTGGGTTATATGGGAATCCCCTATAATTTTTATGTAACTTTTCTATAATCTGAAACTTCTCTGAAATAAAGTTTATTAAAAAAGAAACTAAGTAGGTAGGTAGGTAGGTAGGTAGGTAGGTAGATAGACAGACAGACAGACAGACAGAAAGGATGATATACAAATGTGAACAAATGTTCAAAGTTGGTAAATCTGGGTATCTGGAAAGGGGGTATATTTGATTTAACTGTATTTGTTTTGTATTATTTTTGCAACCATCCTCTCATTTTGAAATTATTTCAAAACAAAAAGTTGGTACAAGTAAGATCCTAGCATTTCACTGTACATAAATTTCAGTTCAATATTTTGTAACTGTTGATTCTTGTATCCTGATACCCAAGCATCTGTACTTTTTTCAAATAAACTTTTTAAAGAATTTTATAATAATTTTAGAGTTACAGTATATACCCCACCCAGTCTCTATTGTCAACATCTTATATTTCTATGTTACAATTAATAAACCAGTATTGATACTTTATTATTAACTAAACCACATACTTTATTCAGGTTTTTCCCTTAATTCCTTTTTCTGTTTCAGGATCCCATCCAGGATACCACATTACATTTAATTGCAATATTTCCTTAGGTTCCTCTGGTCTATGACAGTTTCTCAAGCATTCCTTGTTTTGGTGATCTTGACAGTTTGGGGAGCACTGGTCAGGTATTTTGTAGAATGTCCCTCAATTGGGATTCTTCTTATGTTTTTCTCAGGATTAGAAGGGGTTGGGGGTCTTGAAGGAGGGACAAAAGTGAAGTGTCATTCTCATCACCACATAGTAATGGTACATGCTATCAATGTGACTTAACACAGCACTAATCTTGATCACCTTAAAAAAGGGGCATCTACATTTTTAAACAAGCTTCTTAAATATTTCATATATCCATTAATTTTCAAGGTATTATATTAAATTCTGATATTTCACAAAGCATTTAATAAATTCATGTAATAAGCTATAAACGTTTATCTTTCCCTTTTCCCATTTTCCATCTTCTGTGTGATCGTACTTCCTAAAATACCCAGTTCCTTTGAAGGTCATGCCATCAAACATGTTTACCATGTGCTACCTCTCCTTGCCTTAACCATCTATAGGCTTCTGGATTGCTTCCTATAATTCTCTGCAGATTTTAATTCCAAGCTGCCTTCTCTCCATAACTATTGCACTCATATTTTTAGTGATTTCAATATTCACAAATTTATTAATTCCAATACCTGGTCTCTCTATTCCTTGATCTCCAATTTTCTTGCCTCCAAACCTGCTCAGTCGTGGTCATATCTAAACCTCAACATTAAAAATAATTTTACCCATTCAAAAATCCTAATGTCAATCACCCCACCAAAACACCTATTCTCTCACTTCATAGTCCTCCTTCTAGTACTTTGGCTCTGGGAACTCTTTTCTTCTTATCAGTTGACCCTGCTACCAATTTATGTCCCTGGATCCCTCATGTCCAACTATCTTCCTTTTCCTTTCCTAGGAAATAATGTCTTATTCTGTCATCTACACATGAGAAGCTTTAATCATGGTGAGATGCAAGTTTCTTCCTATGTTGCTGTGAAAATCTAGCAACTGATCTTGGACGGTAGCAAAGTGCAAAGTCTGCTGCCTGTGCTCACATTCATTTCATGACCACAATAGTCAAGTGGGCATTAGTGCTGCTCTGCAATCCCTCATTCACTCTCCCAGTACTTGGCATTTCCTTTCCTTTTTTCTTTTTCCTCTCTCTCCAAACATCTACCACCTTCTATTCCCTATTTTACGTCAGCTAATGAGCTTGCCTCTGGTTTCTTTGAGGAAGTAGAAGCAATTAGAGAAGAATCACCATATGCTCACACCACCAAATCAACCAACATCAATACTCACAATACCTGCCTGAATGTCCATGTAAAAATTTTCCTTATTCCCATCTAAGGCCAACTCACCCATTTACATCCTGGAACCCATTCACTCCAGTCTAGAGGTCATTGTTCTTGCTCTGGCCTGTAGTATCTCTTGTGTCATTGTTCTTGCTCTACCTGTAGTATCTTTTGTGTCATCATGATTTTCACTAATAGTTCACATCTATTAGCATATAGATACATCCCTTGATTCCATATCCCTTCTTGCCCCATTTCTCTGATCTCCTTTTAGCAACGTTTCTCAAAAAGAGTTTTTGTGATTATAGTTTCTCCATCCTGTCTTCCTATGTCTTCTTGATCCCACTCCATTTGGGCTTGTATACCTGTTCCTCCACTGAGGCTGCTCCTGTTAAGGGCATGAAAGGCCTCTACATCCTACAACCCAAGGATCATTAATCAGTCATCTAACAAAGTTGATTACTGTTTCTTGAAACAATTCTATCACTCGACCTTCATAGTACCAACCTCTTGTTTCCTCCACACCTCTCTGACTTCTTCTCAGTCTCTTTTGATAATTCCTATTCATCTACATACCTCCAAACTTCAGAATATTGCAGGACTCAATCTTTCCACCCAGGTGATCTCCTTCTTCCTTGCAGCTTTAAATATGATCTTTACACTGAAAATTCCCAAATTTATATCTCTAGCCTGAATCTCTCTGGAACTCCAGATTCATATATCTTGATATCTCTATTTATTTAGATTTCTAATAAGCATATCAAACTAAACATGATAAAAATGAATTATTGATTCTCCTCCAACCTAAAACCTGCCCATCCCCTAGTATTCCCCAACTTAGTCAATGGCAATTCCATTCTTCCAGTTGTTTGGGCCAAAAAGTTTTAACTTTAGAGTCCACATTGACAGGCATCATCTCTTTCTCTCTCTCTCCTCACAACCAATTCCTCATCAATATGCATCCAGTATCCAACCACTTATCATCATCTTTACCATACCACACTAGCCAAAGCCACCAATATTACCCAATGGATTATTAAATTAATCTCCCAATTATTTTTCCTCATTTCACCCTTTCCCTTCTTCCAGTGTGCTAATCAGGTTGGCAGATATCAATTTCACTCACAGTAAAATCCAAAGCCAATATCTTGGCCTAAAAAGCCGAATATGGTCTTTCTTCTCTCACCCATATTTTATCCCTAGCTGGGTCCCAACCCCAGGCATTGTGTGCGCTAGTCACATTTGTCTCCTTGCTGTTCCTCTTAAATTTCAATCATATTCCTACCCCAGTATTTTTGTACTTGTTTTTTTGTTGTTGTTGTCTGATACTCTTCCAACAGTTATCAATACTAGTTTCTTGGTTCCATCAAGTCTCAGCACTAATATCAAATATTATCTTATATTTGAGTCCTTCCCTATGCCAATATAATATCCCTGCTTTATTTTTCTTCAGAGTCCTTACTACCATCTGGCATATTCTTTTGTTTACTCATTTACTCATTTACTGTATTCTATGAGAGCATTGACTACATACATTTTGTTCATTACTATGTTCACAGCACATAAAATTTGCTAGACATAGAGTAGGCCCAAAATAATTGTTGGACAAATGAATGAATTCCCTGCCTGTAGTGGTTTGAAGCTGTATGGACCCCAGGAAAACAACATCCATCCCTGTGGGTGTGAACCCATTGTTAGTAGGACCTTTTGATGATGTTACTTAGTTAAGGTGTGGTCCACCACAATCAGGATGTTCTTAATCTTATTACTGGAGTCCTTTATGAAAGAATGAAATTCTTAAAGAATTTTGACAGAGAGAGAGAAAGCCACAGGAGGCAAGAAGCTGAACCTCGAAGTGAAGGGAGAGACCAGGAGATGACGCCATGTGCCTTGCCTTGTAACAAGCTAAGGACCCCAGGATCACCAGCAGCCAGCCCCAGAACTACACAGTCTTTGAGTAAAAACCATTGCCTTGAAGATGCCTTGATTTGGACTTTCTTTTAGCCTCAAACCATAAGCTAATAAATTCCCATTGTTTAAATTGATCCAATCATGGTATTTGCTTGGGCAGCCTAGGAAACTAAAACATTGGCCTTGTCTAATGTTTGCAAAAGGTTATTGTACTCTATGATAGCTCTTCACTATCTTTAATGAATTCAATGCCAGGCTCTCCATATCCTCTGAGCTCTGGCCTCTGTTATCTTCAATGATTTAAACATCAACACATTTGATTATCTTTGCCCCCCAGGTGGCATCATCCTCAGTGCCTCCAACTACTTAATGAAAATATCTGTACTTAAAACTGGTCAACTTTCCACTATGCAATTCTCTCTCTGAATGTAACTACTTGCCTTCTCACTGCTCCCTGTCGTTTTGACCAATTGCACATACTTATGGCTTCATTGTGATTTCTAGTTACTTAACCAGGTCTCTCAGCCTGTTACATTTCTTACCTCAAGCCTCTCTCTCCCTGCATGGTTTCCACAGTCATTTTGATAATGCCTTCATTACTGCCTTTGATCCATTCATCCTTTAGTAAATATTTAACTTCTGACTGCCAATCCCTAAAACTGGGAAATTCCTAATGTTTATTGCATATTTTCCAATTCCTTGGCTAGTTATTTAATAATACTATTTTTTCTACTACATAGTCAAAATTTTTAAGTTGGGTCCTTGTCATTGCTTAATAATCATTTTATGGACATGTCATGGATTTTGTTGTCCATTTTGTGAAATCATTGTCCACTGTTAAAAATCTTTCCTATGTTCTTCAGTCAGTACTACATTCAGTAGAAAACTTCCATTTTATTTTATTAAATGGTCATTTGAGATTCTAAAAAATTCCTTCTTAGCAGCTAAAATACATTATTTAAAATTTCCTGAACTCCAATAGTCAAGGAAGATACATATTGCTTTTTTGCTATTCTACACCTTCAAACTCTGCACTGGTTTGCATCCAATTCCACCCTTATTTGGGATACCTTCATACACACATAAATTACTTTTCCCCCAGACTTATTCATCTCTATCTTTCTGTTCATAAATGTTCATAACTCTCACTTTTTTTTGTCTACCTGGTTAATTGAGAATTTCTAAGTACAAAGCCTAAGGCTAACTATATCCCAGCTGCCACTCTATAAATATTGACTGAATGAATGAGTTAATGAATAAATGAATGAATTTAAGGCTTTGAAAAGAGCCTGGAGAAAAAGTAGAATATTATACAGAATGTTTGGCATCTTACTCCACTCACCTTACCCCAGAATTACCATAAGAATTATGGTTCATCATTCCAAATTTGTGATGGTGGGTGCCATTGGTTAAAATACTTCATATTTCATGGAAATTTCTTTAAGTATTTCAACTCTTAGACTGAATGTTGACCAGTCTTAGACTTCACTTCCTTTGGACTTGGTTCAGCACCCAGCTGAACGATTAATGAAATCCTTCTTTCTACTTGCAGTTTTGTTTTGAATGCTCTGTTGAATCTCTATTGAGCTTAACCTCATCTATCAGTCAGGCTGTCTGGATGAGTATAAGGAAATCTCTTCTAGGAGTTCTAGAACCCTTTATTTGACCTTGGAAAGAGATTGATTGTGAAATTGTACCATGCAACCAAATTTTCTATTATTTTTTCACAGTAACCATGACAGCTGAGGAGCCTAAAAATATATGATGTAAAATGAAAATTTTGTATTGATTTCCTGGAGTTGCATATTTTTTGAAATTGAAAAAAAGACCTACTTCATTGTGGTGTATTTCATTGGGGAGCTCTCCATCATTGTAAAAAAAATTGTATAGCCCTTTCCTATTTTCTACCTCCAATGATCTTCAGGTCTGGTGCAAAGATAGCAGAAATATCTCAGTTTAGTTTTAAAAGTTTTTAAAAATTTCTTGACTTAGATACTTGATGGGATTCCCACACAGGTTTTAGAATGCCCCTTTGAATTATTATTTGATATAATTAAGGAGGAAAATCATTTACAAAGAACCACATTCTTATCTCTTGTCAGAAATACATGGTGTTTGGGTAGAAAGGGAAATATGGACTCTGAGGAGCTCTGTTTAATTTTGCATTCTGTCACTAGGACTGCATGGAATTCTTAAAAAATAAAATGCTCCTCCCTAAGGAGTCATTGAACTATAAACTTGGATTCTGTGAACTATTTAGTATATCATAGGCTGAACATGGCCCTTAAAAGATATCCACACCCTAACCACTAGAACATGTGAATGTTAATTTATTTGGAAAAAGTGTCTTTGCAGATGTGATTAAATTAAGATTTTGTAATGTGGGAATTTTCCTGGATTATCCCTGTGGGTCCTGAATGCCATCATATGTATGTATCCTTATAAGAGTGAGGCAGAGGGATGTTATACACACACACACACACACACACACAGAGAGAGAGAGAGAGAGAGAGAGAGAGAGAGAGAGAGAGAGAGAGAGAGAGAAGCAGACCATATGAAGACAGAGGCAGAGATTGCAGTGATGTAGTCACAGGAATGCTAGCAGCCACAAGAAGCTAGAAGAGATAAGGCATGGATTCTCCTCTAGAGACTTCAGAAGTGTGGCCCTGCAGACATCTTGATTTCAGCCCAGCAAAGCTGATTTCAGTCTCCTGGCCTCCAGAACTGTGAAAGAATAAATTTTTGTTGTTTTAAGCCATCATGATTGTGATAATTTTTTACAGCAGCCTAGGAAACTAATACATACTGCAAAGTCCTTATTTGTTCAGATAAATGTTTGGAAGTAATGCTACTTACATAAAGGTACATAGATAGTGGGAAAGCTATAGCTAGAAGCAAAGTTTCCTGACTGTCAATTTAGGGAACATTTCATTCATTATACCGTCACTTCCTCGTTACATTTCATTTGGGTACAAATAAAGAAAGCCATGATCTCTTCACTGAAATTCCTAGAAATAATGTTCTTACTCTCATTCTCCTTTACTAGCTCTGTATTTCCACTTAAATGGATTCACGTTCAATGAGAATGCAGTATTCACCTATATTCTTACCAAAGAGCTTGAGGTGTCTGATGCCACCGGTACCATATATTTCCCACTCTTTCCTTTCAAAACCAGGTTAGGATCCAGGAGTAGCAGGGATGTCCAAGCCTCTCAGGGCTACAATATTTCATAAATATCAACCTGCCTAGCTCATTTCTTAGGCAGACCAATTGGGGAAGCTCAAGCTTGGGGCTTACCATGGAGTACTGGAACTTATTTCTATCTTATGAATACTATGAAGATCATTTTGAAATGTCTTCCATTAATGTTATTCCAAGGGGCCCATGGAAGTGGCACACATTAAAAAGTCCACCTTTCTTTAAAAAAATGTTTTTTATTAGAGAAGTTGTGAACTTACAAAACAAGCATGCACATGCATGGAATTCCCATACAAGACCCAGCACACCACAACACTGTGGAACATTTGTTATACATTATGAGTGTGGCAGTTTTGATATTGTTTATGAATTCCAAAAACAGATATTGGATTATGTTTATAAACTGGTCTGCTCCTCTGGGCATATTAGATTGTATTAACTTCAGAGGTTTCACTTTTACTTAATTAAATTATGATTAGGGCTTTGATTGGGCCACATCAGTAAGATGTGGAGTCCCCACCCTCTTAGTGGGCAGGGACTCACAGAGAAAACTACACAGCTAAGGAGAGAGTTTAGAGTTTTGGATGCTCGAGCCCCAGGAAGTAAACACACAGAAGAACACGGAGGAATAGAGATGGCTCCATAAACAGGGTAGACGTCCCTGGAAGAGAGAAAGCCTGGGAGAGAGACAAACTTATCCCAGCCTACAGCTGATATTGGAAGAAGCTGGGACCATGGAGCCTTAAGAGGAAGAGGGAGGCTGAACCCTTGCAGACTTTGGCAACCATCTTGTTCCAACATGAGGCAACAGACTTTGGTGGGGGAAATAACTTACACATTATGGCCTGGTAACTGTAAGCTTCTACTCCAAATAAATACCCTTAATAAAAGCCAACATATTTCTGGTATTTTGCATCAGCACCTCCTTGGCTGACTAATACAATGAGATAACATCATCATATCATTACCACTAACTATGGTCATAGCGTATATTTGGCATAGTTTTTCCACACCCTCATTATTAACAAACTACATCTTTGGCATTGATGGAAAAATATTACATTATTGCTATTAACTATAGTCCATAGGCTACATTAATTGTATTTTCCCATGATCCTCCACATTCCCACCACCCTGTTATAGTGACATATATCTGTTCTATTTCACAGAATGACATTCTAGCATTATACTATCAACCAAAATTCTGGTCCACATCTGGGTTCACTGTGTTATTCAGTTCCTAGATTATTCTCTAGCTTTCTTTCAGTTGACATTTACATCCCTAGACTACCCTTTACAGCCACAATCCTATTTATAAAGCAGCTGCTACTCACTATAATGGGATAACATCAAATCTATCCATTTCTACACATTTACAGTCAAGTTATTTAAAACTTTTACATACATTAAGCATCAGTACTCCTTCGCAGCCCTCCTCTTATCTCCTAATAACCTATACTCTAGGTTTTAACTACATGCATTTATTTTTCATATTTAGTTCATATTAATGAGACCATGCAATATTTGTCCTTTTGTGTCTGGCTTATTTCACTTAGCATAATATCTTCAAGATTCATCCAGGTTATCATATGTGTCATTTCATTTCATTTCTTCTTACTGCAGCATTGTATTCCATCATATGTATATACTACATTTTGTTTATCCATTCATTGGTTGATGGACTCTTGGGTTGTTTCCATCTTTTGCAACTGTGAATAACGTTGCTATGAACACTGATGTGCAGATGTCTGTTTGTGTCACAGTTTTCAGTTCTTCTGGATATATTCCTTGTAGAGGAATTGATGGATCATATGATAGTTCTAAATTTGGCTTCCTGAGGAACCACCAAACTGTTTTTACAATTCCAACAGTGAAGGAGTGTTCCTATTTCTCCACTTCCTCTCCAGCACTTATTGTTTACTGTGTTTTTAAATAATGGCCATTCTATGTGGTGTGAGATGATATCTCATTGTCATTTTGATTTGCATTTCCCTAATAGCTAGAGATAGGGAAAATTTTTTCACTTGCTTTTTGGCATTTGAATTTGGAGGAATGTGTATTTAAGTCTTTGCCTATTCTTTAAGTGGATTGCTTGCTCTTTTATTGTTGAGTTGTGTGATCTCTTTACATAGATGGAAATCAAACACTTATTGGATATGTGGTTTTCAAATATTTTCTACCATCGAGTGGGCTGCCTTTTCACCTTCTTGACAATGTCCTTTGAATCACAAAAGTGTTTAAATTTGAGCAGGTCCCATTTTTTCATGTTTTCTTTCACTGCTCGGGCTTTTGGTGAAAAGTTTAAAAATGCACCACCTACCACCAGACCATGAAGATGTTTTCTTACATTTCCTTCTAAGAGCTTTCTGGTTCCAGTTTTTATATTTAGGTCTTTGATCCATTTTGAGTTAATTTTTTTTTATAAGGTGTGAGATAGGGGTCCTCTTTCTTTCTTCTGGATATAGATATCCAGTTGTCACAGCACCATTTGTTGAATAGACTGTTCTTACCCAGCTGGGTGGGTTTGACAGGCTTGTCAAAAATCACTTGACCATAGATGTGAGGGTCTGTTTCTGGACCATCAATTCAGTTCCATTGGTCTATGTGTCTGTCTTTATGCCAGTACCATGCTATTTTTACCACTTTAGCTAGGTAATATGATTTAAAGTCCAGAAATGAAAGTCTTCCAACTTTGTTTCTTAAGTAGTACCTGGCTATTCAAGGCTCCTTACCCTTCCAAATAAATTTGATAATTGTGTTTTCCTTTTTTTTTTTAAATGCTTGTGGAATTTTTATCTGGATTGCATTGAATCTGTATGTCAATTTGGATAGAAATGACATCTTACTTATTTAGTCTTCCAATCCATGAGCATGGAATGTTCTTCCAATTATTTAGGTCTTTTTAAATTTCTTTCAGCAATGTGTTGTAGTTTTCTAAATACAAGTTCTTGTCATTCTTCTAAGTTAATTCCTAAATATTTGGTTCTTTTAGTCACTACAGTAAAGAGAAATTTTTTCCTGATTTCTCCTCAGATTGCGTGTTACTTGTGTACAGAAACACCACTGATTTTTGCAAACTGGTCTTGTATCCTGATACTCTACTGAAATCACTTATTAATGCTAGCAAGTTGTAGATTTTTCATGACTTTCTAGGCATAGGGTCATATCACCTGCTAATAACAAAAGTTTTACTTCTTCCTTTCTGATTTGGATGTCTTTTATTTCTTTTCCTTGCCTGATTGCTCTAGTTAGAACTTCTAGCACTATATTGAACAACAGTGGTGACAGTGGGTGTTCTTGTCTTGTTCCTGATCACAACAGGAAAGCTTTCTGTCTTTCCATTGAGTACAATGTTAGCTGTGTTTTTTTCATTTATGGCCTTTATTATGCTGAGAAAATTTCCTTCAATTCCTATCTTTTGTAGTATTTTTATCAAGAAAGGATACTGTGTTTTGTTAAAAGTCTTTTCTGCATCAGTCAATAAGATCATGTGATTTTTCTTCTTTGATTTATTAATGTGGTGTATTATGCTGATTTTTTTGTGTGTGTTGAACTGCCTTTGCATGCCTGGCATAAAACCCACTTGATCATAATGAATAATTCTTTTTTTCTTAATTTATTTTTATTGTGGGTAAATATCAAAATTCTCACAATACATACAAACATTTGCAAAATGATATATAAATATATATGCATATGTGTGTATTTGCTTACAAAAATGTTATTTATATATATATATACACATATATTTTAAGAGGTGCTTAGATTACCCAAAATATTATACGGAACCCACTGGGATTCCCATGTTGCCCACTTCCCACACCTCCCACCACATCCCACACAAACATCTCCCACAAGTGTGGCCCACCACCCTCAATGAACTTACACATCCTGGAGCCTTGCCACCAACCATAGACCACAGTTCACACTGTAGACCACACTCTCTCCCACTCAGTTCTGAGTGGTGTGTGCTGATTTAAAATGACCTACATCCGTTGCCACAACAGTACTCAGGACAACCTCCAACTCCCAAAAAAGCCCCTGTATTACAACTGCTCATCCCCTCCCTACCCCAAAAGTGTCAAGTGGCCACTGGCTCCACCTCATTGTTATAATTTCTTGCATTGCTAGAATCACCATATGTGAACAAGAGAATACCATCAAGTCCACTCTAGTCCATAGTTCTTCCCCCAATCCTGAGGGGACTGGGATGGTGATGTCCACTCCAACTCCAAGTGAGAGAGGGCTTATATCCCATGGAGATGGTGGGTGGGATGATCCTGCCTGCAGATGCAGGCCCTCTCCATTCCCTGGGATGGCCATTGCCCATCGTTGTCTCCTCACCAGGTGACTTCGATGACTCCATTGAGCTGTAGGGTAGGAGTTGCAGCTCCACCTAGATTTCATGCACACCTGGCACATAGGTAGGCCGGAGGCTCCAGTCTCTGGAAGTATACCTAAAAACTCCAGCATCACATATAGGTTTGAATAGAAGGGACTGGTGAACCATGTGCAGAGAGGACTTATTTGAGTCTAATTCTGTCACTCTCAGGAGCACAGATTCCAAAATAGAACCCACTGATAAGGCATCAGTCTCTGGGGCTAAACCCCTTATATAGGACCAGGGTGTCTCTGGAGCTCTCAGGAACCCCACTGAGTGGGGTGATAGGCACTTAGATGTTCTATGAGCTCCTACTGCGGTGTGCATAAGAGTTACCTCTGGGATGACCTCCTGACTCTCTTTGAAGTCTCTTAGGCACTTGAACTCATTTGTCTTTACCATTTCCCCCTTTTATTCAAGGTCTTTTTCCAGTTGTGTTGCCAGTTGGCACTTGGTATTAATCCCTCGTTGTCAGGGAGGCTCATCCCCGGGAGTCATGTCCCACGTTGGGGGGAAGGTAATGCAATCATATGCTGAGTTTGGCTTAGAGAGAGGCCACATTTGAGCAATAAGGAGGCTCTCAGGTGGCAACCCTTAGGCACCCCACAACTGCAGGCTAAGTCTCATTTACAAGAGCAAAGACTCACAAGAGTAGTCATCAATAAAAAAAAACACATCAGAGGGTCATCCTATTTTGACAGGCACTGTCCCTACACTCAGAGGACTATTGCTGCTCTCTTGAAGACTGTGGCAGAGCTCTCCAAGCTAGGAATTCAGATTCCCTCATTTATTGTGTGATTATCCACCCATTGTGACCATGCCCCATCCCCCGATCCTTTGAATGATTTTGTATATCATTCATGTATATTAGGATGAACCAATCCCCACGAAACCCCCCCCAGACACCCCCCCCCAATAATCCCCCGCAATACCCATTGTAACCCTTCTGTGATCCAAATCCTACATGAACATTTAGTCCATAAAATAATCAAATACACTTACTAGGAAAAAGAAACAAGTGTGATAAGCTTACATGCAAGAGACAAACATAAGGAAACTCAGGGGGAAAAAAAAAAAAAAGAGAAGGGAAAAAAACAAATAATCAAACAAAGAACAAAACAAAATAAAATATAATTAGTGGATTGGGACATTCAAAAAATGGGCAAAAAAGCAAAGCAAATGCCTTTAAATATATATATATATATATATATTCATTTTTTTTTTACTTTCTCTTTTCTTTTTTCCCTTTTTTCCTTCCCTTTATCACTGTGTTATCGGATGTCTGGTGTGCCATGACAACTTCCTCCTCTCAATCCCCATTGTCTCCCAATTTTTCATTTAATTTTCAAAGAAGTTTTAGGTCACAGCAAAGTCACACACGGAGTGCCGGAGACTCCCAGATACCAAACCACCCCCCCTTACCCACCCCATATTAACTCCCCCCCTTTTTTTTTGGTTTTATCAATTTTATAACTGTTATGCAGATAGCAAAATATAGCAACTAAACATTGTCAGTGATTTACAGTATAGTTCACAATTTAGATGATACAGTTTAATAATTTTGATGATATTTACCATGTCCTGTGTCCATTACTGTAAGGTAATGAAAAACCTTCACCATGACCACCAAACAACCCATTAGATCTTGACTGTTCCCTTCTCCCCAGCCCCCCAGGGCCTGTGATACCCCCCTCTCCCAACCCATGGAATGTCAAGATTCACAGTTACATGCCCTGGGGATTTGAACCAGCCCTTCCTAATCCACCCACCCCCCAGTGCTGTACCACCAAACCCAGGAACACCACCACTCATCTGCCCCATCCCCCAACATGCAACCACACTCTATCCCTTTACTATAGATTATGTCCATATGGGTGATGGCTCAAAGCCTGCTCTTCTCTTACTCTCCTTTGTTAACCTGTCTTTCAGACAATGGTTCTCAGAGACTGCTCACTTTCCTCAGTTCAGATCAGTGAGGTCATATACTGTTCATCCTTCAGTGCCTGGCTTGCTTCACTCAACATAAGGTCTTCAAGATTCATCCACGTTATTCCATGTGTTAGCACTTTGTTCCTTCTTACAGCTGAGTAATATTCCATTGTACGTATGTACCACATTTTGCTTATCCATTCGTCTGTTGATGGGCACCGGGGCTGATTCCAACTTTTGGCAATGGTGAACAATGCCGCTATGAACATTGGTGTGCATTTATCTGTTTGTATTTTTGTTTTCAGTTCTTCTGGGTATATACCCAGCAGTGGAATGGCTGGATCATACGGAAGATCTATTGCTAGTTTTCTGAGGAACCGCCAAACTGTCCTCCACACTGGCTGGAACATACCGCAGTCCCACCAGCAGTGGATGAGGGTTCCTATTCCTCCACATCCTCTCCAACATTTAGTGTCTCCTGTTTTTTTAATAGCTGCCATTCTGATGGGTGTAAGATGGTATCTCATTGTAGTTTTGATTTGCATTTCCCTGATAGCAAGTGATGTTGAGCATTTTTTCATGTGCTTTTTAGCCATTTGTATTGTCTTTTCAGGTCACTTGTCTATTTTTTAAATGAGTTGTTTGTCCTTTTATTTTCAAGGTGTAGGATTTCTTTATATATGCAAGATATTAGGCTCCTATCAGATATATGGTTGCCGAATATTTTTTCCCATTGGGTAGGCTGCCTTTTTATTTTCTTTTTTTTTTCTTTTTCTTTTTTTTTTTTCCATGTCCCCCCACTCACAATTCAGACCAGGCACAAGGCCTGGGCTGAGGTGTATATGGGGTAGGCTCACTCTGCCTCCTTTTTCTATACAGTCAGTGCAAGAACACAGCCTGTGGTAAGCACCAGGAGGGCTTTATTTTCTTAATAACATCCTTAGAGTTGCAGAAGTTTTTAATTTTGAGGAGATCCCATTTATCTTTTTTTGTGTGTGCTGATTGTGCTATGGCTGTGAAGTTCATGAAACCATTTCCTATTACAAGGTCCTGTAGATGCTTCCCTACGTTATCTTCCAAGGTTTTTATCGTTTTGGCTCTTATATTTAGATCTTTGATCCATCTTGAGTTGATTTTTGTATAAGGTGTGAGATGGTATTCTTCTGTCATTCTTTTGTATATGGATATCCAGTTTTCCAAGCACCACTTGTTAAAGAGGCCACTCTCGCCCAACTGAGTGGGCTTCGAGGCCTTGTCAAATATCAGATGACTGTATATGTGAGGATCTATATCAGAACTCTCAATCCGGTTCCATTGGTCAGTAGGTCTATCCTTGTGCCAATACCACGCAGTTTTGATCACTGTAGCTTTGTAGTATGTTTTAAAGTCAGGTAATATGATACCTCCAACTTCATTTTTCTTTTTCAACATATCTATGGCAATTCGGGGCCTCTTGCCTCTCCAAATATATTTTGTGGTTAGTTTTTCCAGTGCCTTAAAATATATAGTGTTGACTTTTATTGGGATTGCATTAAATCTGTATATTAGTTTGGGTAGGATAGACATCTTGATGATGTTTAGTCTTCCCATCCATGAACAGGGAATATTTTTCCATTTATTTAAGTCTTCTTTGATTTCCTTTAACAGTGTTGTGTAGTTTTCTGTATATATGTCCTTTACATCTTTAGTTAAATTTATTCCTAGGTATTTGATTCTTTTGTTTACTATTGTAAATGGTATTTTTTTCCTGATTTCCTCTTCAGTTTCCTGGTTATTGCTGTACAGAAATGCTACTGTTTTTGAGCGTTGATCTTATAGCCTGCAACATTACTGAACTCCTTTATAAGTTCTAGAAGCCTTGTTGTCGATTCTCAGGGTTTTCTATGTATAGGATCATGTCATCTGCAAATAATGAAATTTTTACTTCTTCTTTTCCAATCTGGATGCCTTTTATGTCCTTTTCTTGTCTCCGTGCTCGTGCAAGTATTTCTAAGACAATGTTAAATAAGTGGGGTGATAGTGGGCATCCTTGTCTTGTTCCCGATCTCAGAGGGAAGGTTTTTAGGATTTCACCATTGAAAATGATGTTAGCTTTGGGTTTTTCATATATACCCTTTATCATTTTCAGAAAGTTTCCATCTATTCCTATCTTTCGTAGTGTTTTTATGAGGAAAGAGTGCTGTATTTTGTCGAATGCTTTTTCTGCATCTATAGAGATGATCATGTGATTTTTTTCTTTCAGTTTGTTTATGTGGTGTATTACATTGATTGATTTTTCTTATATTGAACCATCCTTGCATACCTGGGATGAAACCCACTTGGTCATGGTGTATAATCCTTTTGATATGTTGTTGAATGCAATTAGGAAGTATTTTTGCTAAGGATTTTAGCATCTAGGTTCATTAGAGAAATTAGTCTGTAATTTTCCTTTCTTGTGGTATCTTTATTTGGTTTCGGTATTAGGGTAATGTTGGCATCATAGAATGAGTTAGGTAATATTCCTTCTACTTCTATTTTTTTTAAGAGCTTAAGTAGAATTGGTGCTAGCTCTTTCCAGAATGTTTGGTAGAATTCAGCTGTGAAGCCATCTGGTCCTGGACTCTTCTTAGTTGGGAGGTTTTTAATGACTGATTCTATCTCTTTACTTGTAATTGGGCTGTTGAGTTCATCTATTTCTTCTTTCATCAATGTCGGCTGTTTGTGGGTTTCTAGAAACTTGTCCATTTCCTCTAAATTGTCATTCTTGTTGGCATATAATTTTTCAAAGTATCCTCTTATGATACTCTTTATTTTTGTGGGGTCAGTAGTGATATCACCTTGCTCATTTCTTATTTTATGTATTTGCATCTGTTCTCTCTTTTTCTTTGTTAGTCTGGTTAAGGGTTTGTCAATTTTGTTGATATTCTCAAAGAACCAGCTTTTGATTTTGTTTATTGTTTCCAGTGCTTTCTTATTCTCTATTTCATTTAGTTCTGCTCTAATCTTGGTTATTTCCTGCTTCCTACTTTCTTTAGGTTTAGTTTGTTGTTGTTTTTCCAATTCCTCCAAGTGTGCAGTTAGGTCTTCAATTTTAGCTCTTTCTTCTTTTTTAATATATGAATTTATGGCTATGAACTTCCCTCTCGGGACTGCTTTCGCTGCATCCCATAGGTTTTGATATGTTGTGTTGTTGTTTTCATTAGTTTCAAGGTAGTTACTGATTTCTTTTGAAATTTCTTCTTTGACCCACTGTTTGTCTAAGAGTGTGTTGTTTGACTTCCATATCCTTGTGCCTAACCTGTTTCTCTGGCCCTTATTGATTTCCAACTTCATTCCGTTGTGGTCAGAGAAATTACTTTGTATAATCTCAATCTTTCTGAATTCATTGAGTGTTGTTTTGTGGCATAGCATGTGGTCTATTTTGGAGTATGTTCCATGTGCACTGGAGAAGAATGTAAATCCCGCTGTATTTGGGTGTAGTGTTCTGTATATGTCTATTAAGTCCAAATCTTCTAATGTATTGTTGAGTGCCTTCGTTTCTTTATTGATTCTCTGCCTAGCTGTTCTGTCTAATGATGATAGTGGTGTGTTGAAGTCCCCTGCTATAATTGTAGAGGAATTTATTTCTCCTCTTATTTTTCACAGAGTTTGCCACATGTATTTTGAGGCACCTCGATTAGGTGCGTAAATGTTGATGATTGTTCTCTCTTCTTGAGAGATTACTCCTTTTACTAATAGGTAGTGTCCATCTTTGTCTCTTACAATAGTTTTGCATTTAAAGTCTATTTTGTCTGATATTAGAATGGCTACTCCTGCCCTTTTTGGCTATTGTTAGCTTGTAAAATGGTTTTCCAGCCATTCACTTTCAGCCTCCTTGAATCCCTGGGTCGAAGGTGGGTTTCTTGTAGACAGCATATAGATGGATCATATTTTCTTATCCATTCTGCCAATCTGTGTCTTTTGATTGGTGAATTTAATCCATTAACATTCAGTATTATTACTCGTAATGAATTTCTTACTTCAGTCATTTTTTCTTTGGGTTAATGTATGTCATATGTTGTTTTCTTTCTCTTTTTGACTTTTCAGTTGTTTTTAAACTCTCCTCCAACTCTCTCTCCTTTGTTTTTTCCTTTCAACTTGTAGAGATTCCTTTAGTATTTCTTGAAGTGCTGGTTTCTTATTGACATACTCTCTTAATTGCTGTTTATCTGTGAATATTTTGAACTCTCCATCATTTTTGAATGCCAGTTTTGCTGGATAGAGAATTCGTGGCTGGAAGTTTTTTTCTTTTAGTGTTTTGACTATGTCATACCACTGTCTTCTTGCCTCCATGGTTTCAGCTGAGAAATCAGCACTTAATCTTATTGTGCTTCCCTTGTATGTGATGGTTCTCTTTTCTCTTGCTGCCTTGAGTATTTTCTCTTTGTCTTGAGCATTGGACAATTTGACAAGTATATGTCTTGGAGTTGGCCTGTTGGGATTTATACTATTTGGGGTGCGCTGTGCTTCCTGGATCTGCACATCCATCTCTCTCAATAGAGTTGGGAAGTTTTCAGCCATAACTTCCTTCAACACTCCTTCTGTTCCCTTTCCCTTCTCTTCTCCTTCTGGGATGCCCATAATGCGTATGTTTGTGCGTCTTGCATTATCGGTTAATTCCCTGAGACCATACTGGATTTTTTCTATCTTTTTGTCTATCTTTTCTACAATCTCTTTGATTTCAATTGTATTGTCTTCCATATCACTAATTCTTTCCTCTGCCTGTTCAATTCTGCTGCCATGTGAGTCCAGCGTGTTTTTCATTTCTTGACTTGTGTCTTTGTTCGCCATCATATCCATTACCTTTTTAGTGTGTTAGCTATTTCTTCAGTATATTCTCCCAGTTTCTTCTTTATATCCTTAATCTCTTCCTTCAGTTCTTTAAGTTGGTCCATGATATTTGTTTGGATAGCTTTGATTAGTTGTTCGATGTACTGCATTGCTTCCTGGTTTTTATTTTGTGCATTGGACTGGTCCATGTTTTCCAGTTTCTCAGAGTCATTTGTATTTTTCTGTTGCCCTCTGGTCATCATATTATCTTGATGGGTTTGTTCAGTTGATTAACTTTTCTCTATGCTCTAGAATTTTATTTAGCTGTTGGTTCTGCGTGTGAGTTAAATTTTTTCTTTGGCCGTTTTTCTTCTTATTTTATTTCCTTGCTTCTTTCTATGTTCCCTTGAAGGCAAAAGGTTAGGGCCAGAGGAATCAAAAGATGTAAGGAAGGCAGAAGGATAATAGAAAAATTGATAAAAGTTAAATGAGGGGCAAAATGAGACTTAATGAGATGAATATTTAACTTGTGTAGGCAGTGCAGAGTACTAGGAAAAAATATGGAGTTCCTACAATGGACTGGGAAAACAAATGGGGGAATATATATATAGTGATTTAGAAGGCTAGAATTATGAGGAGGGAGAGAAATAGTAAAGAAAGTTCTGAAAGGAGAAAGTTAATACTAATTAAAAAAAAAAGAAGAAGAATAAAACAAAATAGATGGGATAGAAATTGACACCCTTAAGTTGTGGGCCTATGAAAAAATGTTGTCTTTAAGAGCCACAACAGAAAACAGAAGGCAGAAAGATGCAGGAAGGATAAGCGATAGTTTGTAATACAGAATCAATATATACAGCGAGTGGGAAATTACTGATTAAGAAGCCCATCAAAGAAGCGACAAGCTGGCAGCACCTATTTAAAAAAAAAAATTAGATGGAAAAAGGAAGGGGGGAGGAAAAAGGAAATAATAGCAATAGACCAGAAAGTAGCAGAGAGAAACCAAAGATCCACATAGGCAAGTAGTCAAACAGAGCTAAGTGGGGTCAATGATTCCCCTAGGGTCCACGTGGATCCTTCCTGCCTACTTGTGTTTATCAATGAATTTCCCCACAGGGTTCTATATGCAGGTCCTGAAGCAGCTTTTAGCTATTAAACTAAATTAAAAAGAATTTATTTTTCATTTGTTGAGGTGACCTCACTTTTTTTTTTTTAATTTTTATTTTTTTAGCCAAATGCAGGACCCAAAATAATTCCTCCTCTAGACCAACCCCCTTACGGAAGGGACCCTAGCTGCGCCCGTGGAAATTAATCAAGCACATCCCACTTTCCGGACTCCCCAGGTTAGCTGAAGCTCTGATGTTAGTCAGTGAGGAGTGCTAAAGACGGCGGATTCTGCCCCTTCTGGCGCCGAGCTCCAGCGTCACCGGGGTACTCAGTATATCAGTTTGAGTGCAGATTCGCGTCTGCTCTCAGCCTAATGGTGCTTCAGGTCAGCTTATCTGCTTCCCAAAGCTATGGGGCGGTGCAGGCAGCCAGATCGATATCTAAAAATATAAAATACCCTTCCCTGTCTTCCAACAGAACCCTCCCTTTTTTGGGAAGTGTCCCTTCTTCCTGGCTCTGCAGCGGCCTGGGTCTTATCCCTGGGTGGCTAGGGAAATCAGCTGCGTTTTCTGACCAAAATCCCCCCTCCGGTTCACCGGGTGCTGACTAGCTCGTTTGTTCTGTTCACACAAGGTCCAAGGGGCGCCAGGCAGCCAGATCCCCAGAAAATAAAACTTTTTCGCCCCGCCCGCGGCTCCAAATGGCCGTTTTATTTAATTTTATTTTATTTTCCCTAACCGCAGGGCTCAGCTGCCTTTGCCAACCTCCACCGGCAGCCTCAAAACTCACGAATCTCCACCGTTCGGTCCACGCCGCCGATCCACGCAGATAGATGTCCCAAGCTTCTCACTCCATGCGTGCACAGCACAGACCCCCGGGCAGGACCCCGTCCACAATCCGCCTTGCTCTGGGAGCTTGCAGTGTGTGCCCTCCTACACTAACGCCATCTTGCGACACAGTTTTCTTTAGCCATAATGAATAATTCTTTTAATGTGTTGTTGAATTTGATTAGCAAGTATTTTGTTGAGGATTTTTGCATTCATATGCACTAGGGAAATGGGCCTGTACTTTTCTTTTTTCATAATATCTTTGTCTGGGTTTGGTATTACGGTGATATTCGCTTCATTGAATGAGTTAGCTAGTTGTTCCTTCTTTTTCAAAATTTTGGAAGAGCTTCTTTTAATGCTTCATAGAACTCACCTATGAAACCATCTGGTCCTGGGGTTTTCATTTTGAGGAGTTGATTGATTACTATTTCGATGTTGTTAATTGAGATTGGTTTGTTGAGGTCTTCTGTTTCTTCAAGAGTCACTGTAGGTTGTTTGTATGTTCCTAGAAATTTTTCCATTTCATCTATATTGTCTAGTTTGTTGGCATACAGTTATCCATTGTATCCTCTTATGATCTCTTTATTTCTATGGGGCAAGTAGTAATGTCCCCATTTTAATTTTTAATTTTATTTATTTGCATCTTCTTTCTTTTTCTTTGTTAGTCTAGCTAAGAGTTTGTCAATTTTGTTAATGTTCTCCAAGAACCAACTTTAGGTTTTGTTAATTCTATTTTTTTTTCAATTTCATTTATTTCTGCTCTGGTCTTTGTTTTTTCATTCTTTTTACTTGCTTTGGCAATAGTTTGTTGTTCTTTATCTAGTTCCTTGGGGTGTATAGTTAGGTCACAGATCTTTAGCTCTTTCTTCCTTTTTAATGTAAGCTTTGAAGTCTATAAATTTCACTCTCAGGATTGCCTTCACTGCCTCCCATAGGTTCTGATATGTTGTCTTCTTGTTTTCATTCATTTTGAGATATTTATTGATTCTCTAGCAATTTCTTCTTTGACACACTGAGTATTTAAGAATGTGTTGTTTAATCTCCATTTATATTTGTGAATTTTTCCCTTTTTTCACCTCTTGTTGATTTCCAACATTATTCCTTATGATCAGATAAAGTACCTTGTATAATTTCGATTTGTTGAATTTATTGAGATTATTCCTTATGATCAGAAAAAGTACCTTGTATAATTCCGATCTTGTTGGATTTATTGAGATTTGCTTTGTGACCCAACATATGGTCTATCTTGGAGAAAGATCCATGAGAACTTGAGAAGAGTGTATACCCTATTGTTTCGGTGTTCAATGTTCTGTATATGTCTATTAGGTTGAGTTCATTTATCAGACTATTCAAGCTATCTGTTTCTTTATCGATCCTCTGCCCAGATGTTCTATCCAATGCCAAGAGTGGTATATTGAAGCATCCAACTATTATTGTAGAGATATCTATTTCTCCCTTCAGTTTTGCCAGTGTTTTTACTTCATGTATCTTGGGACATCCTGGTTAGGTGCATATACATTTATGATTGTTAATTCTTCCTGTTGAATTGCCCCTTTTATTGATATATAACGTCCTTCTTTGTCTCTAATAAAAGTTTTGCTTTTAATGTCTATTTCATCCTATATAAGTATAGCTACTCTTTTTTGTTGTTGTTACTGCATGTGTAGAATATCTTATTCCAGCCTTTCACTTTCAATCTATTGGTATCCTTGGGTGTAAGGTGAGTCTCCTGTAGACAGCATATAGATGGATCATATTTTCTTATCTATTCCACTAGTCTGTGTCTTTTGATTGGGGAGTTTAATCCATTAACATTCAGTGTTATTACAGTAAAGGCAGTTCTTACGTCACCCATTTTGACCTTTGGGGTTTATCTGTCATATTTTATTTTCACCACTCTTTTGACACTTTTAGTTACTTTTACTGATATAATCTTCATTTCTAGACTCTCTTCCAAGCCTCTCTTGCCTGTGTTTTCTTTACAGGCTATAACACTCCCTTTAGTATTTCATGCAAAGCCTGTCTCTTGGTTGCAAACTCTCTCAGTTTCTATTTATCCATGCATATTCTAAACTCACCTTCATTTTTAAAAGCCAGTCTTTCTGGATATAAGATTCTTGTCTGGCAGTTTTTCTCTTGCAGTATCTTAAATATACCATACAACTGTTTTGTCTCTTTGGTTTCTGATGAGAAACATATTTAAATCTTATTGGGTATCCCTTATATGTTATATGTTGCTTTTCTCTTGCTGCTCTCAGAATTCTTTCTTTGTCCTTGGCATTTGACATTCTGACTAGTTTGTGTCTCAGAGTTGGTCTATTCAGATTTATTCATATGGGAGTATATTGTGCCTTTTTGGACACAGATATCTCTGTCCCCTGAAAGGGTTGAGAAATTTTCTACCATTATTTTTTCAAATATTCCTTCTGCCCCTTTTCCCTTCTCTTCTCCTTCTGGGACACCCATGACAGGTATGTTTGCAGTTCTCTTGCTGTGATTTAGTTCCCTGAGACCCTGTTCATTTTTTTCCATCCTTTTCTTCATCTGTTCTTTTCTATGTTCACTTTTGGAGGCCATCTCTTCAAGCTCACCTGATCCTTTCTTCTGCCTCCTCAAATCTGCTCTTATATGCCTCCAGTGTGTTTTTAATTTCCTTTATTGTGCCTTTCATTCCCATAAGATTTGTTTTTTTCTATGTATGCTTTCAAATTTTTCTTTGTGCTCACCCAGTGTTTACTTAACATCCTTAATCTCTTTAGCCATTTCATTGAATTTATTAAGGAGATTTGTTTGAACATCTACGTTTAGTTGTCTCAACTCCTTTATGTCATCTGGAGGCTTATCTTGCTGATTTGACTGGGTCATCTCTTCCTGTTTCTTGGTATGGATTGTAACTTTTTGTTGGTCTTGGCATCTGGCATACTAGATGTATTTATTCTGGGTGCAGCTTCTCTCCTTAATTTAGAGTTTTCTTTCCCTTTCTCCCTTGCTGGTTGTGTAGTAAGAGCTGAGGATGTAGTTGGTACTGTAAGCTGTGGAAGCTGAATTTGTCTGTGTTGCCCCAGGGAGTGATGAAGCTTCTCCCACCTTTTCCTCTGTTAGGGGTAGGGACAGAGCCACAGCTGTGTGTAATAATCCAAGTCATGCAGGCCAAGACCATCTGTAGTTGCCTGGGGAAACTGATGAAGCTTCATGCTCCTTCCTCCCCTGCATGGGGCGAGGATGGGGCTGCAGGTGTGGGCAGCAATCTATGCCATGTGGGTCAAAAATGACTACAGTTTGCCACATAGACTGACATAGCACAGCCCCCCACCCCTCTGCCAGGGGAGGGGATGGACCCTCTGGCATGCCCAACAATCTAATACATGTGGGCTGTATGCACCTGCTGTTGCCCAGAGAGGCTGAGGAAACACCAGTCCCCTCCTATCCTATTAGGGGTTAGGGGTGTTTCCACAGGCACCCAACAGTCCAGTCCATGCAGGCCAAAAATGCCTGCAGTTGCCCAAAAAGGCTGAGGAAACACAGGTCCCCGCCTATCCTCAAGGGGGGCTAGGATGGAGCTACAGGTATCTGAGTATCCAATCTGTGCAAGCCAAAAGCACCTGCAGTAGCCCAGAGAGGCTGAAGAAACACCAGCTCCCTCTTATCTTATGGGGGTGGAGGAGAGGAGATGGAATAGAAGGCGCTCAACAAACCAGGTTGTGCAGACAAATTGCCTGCAGTTGCCCAGAGTGGTCAAGGAAACACAGCTACTCTCCTACCCTATTAGGGTTGAGGATGGAGGCCCAAGTGTCAGACTGTTCAGTCTATGTTGGCTGAAAGTGCCTGCAGTTACCCAGAGAGGGTGGTGCAGCTCCTGCCAGCTTCCTCCCTGCTGGAGGTGGGGCTGGAGCTTAGGCTAGGGCTGCAATCCAATCTGGGTGGAAATAAGCCAGTCCTTACTGTCTCTGTGATTTTCAATCAACCCCGCTTTCCCTCATGCCAGGGTTGGAGTTAAGATGGTGGCTGCTGGTCTCTTTCTGACTTGGGCAGTTTTAAACTTTAGCTGTTCTTAAGGGTTACACTTTAGCCAGCTGATATTACTAATCAGTAGCTGAAGTCAGGGGCCAACCATCTCTTCTTCCCCACATTTTTGGGAAATGGAGTTTCTAACTCTAGTCACAGAATAGCTCCTTAGGCGGCTTATGCCACCAGTGGGGAATGTGCACCTGCCTCTGAGGTGTGGAGTGCTCTACTCATGCAACTTCTCTGCAGATGGGCAGTCTCCTCCTTCCGTTCTTTCACAGAGTTGCAGGATGCTCTTCTGGCCTTCTGGGCCTTCTGAACAGGTGCTTTAGATAACTCTGGGTGCTTACTAACTGCCCTGTAGGATGAGCTGACTCTAGGAGCTCCTTACTCAGCCATCATTTTGCCCATCCTCTAAAAGCCCATCTTTTTAAGGGACTACAATATTTGATCTGTCCTGTGCCCATCTGTTTCTGAGGGACAGCCTGGCAAACTTCTTTTTTCATCTCTCTCACTCACCTCTCAATTTTTCCATATTTTACCCAGTGAAAAATGCTCACATGGGCATCAGGCAGCAAGGTGTTTTGTGATTTTAGTATTAAACATTCCTCAAATTGATAAAAGTCTACTTTCTGCTCTTTCTAGTACCTTCTTCCCAATATATATATACATATCTTTAAATTCAAACACATACACTTTAAATATATATTGAAAATATTATTGCCACATCCAATTTGTTATACTAGATTTTCCATAAAGTATAATAATTAGTAGAGAAATCCTAAAATCAACATAAGGAAATTAAGTTGCTCAAAGTCACACATCTAGTTTGTGGCAGAGGCATTACTAGAAGTCAGGTCTCCTGAAAGTCAAATTTATCAAACATTTATAAAATGTTCCATCTGTGCCAAACTTTCACATGTGTTTTCTCAGTTAATTTTCACTGCAATATAAAAAAGGAAAACTAAATTATTTGCCCAAGGTCATACAAGTATCAATAGTTGAGTTGTATTTCAATTTTATAACTTTTCATTATTCTTGTATTATAGAATACATTGCATTGTAGAAAAATTAGAAAATACAGATAAGGATAAATAGGGAGGAAAACCAGTAATCCCATCATATTGAATAAATCACTAAAGATAAGCATATATCATTCAAATTTTGTCTAAATATATATTCAATTATGCTTATTTTATATATGGACATATAAGTGACATTATACATTAGTTATTATTTGGAAATGGTTATATATATATATATATATGAATGACATTATATATTACATATATTTGGAAACATACTTTTCTTCCACTTAATAGCTCATGAACATCTTTCTGTCAATGACTTTTGTTTATTATTATTTCTAAAGGCTAAGTAGCTTTCCATTACATAAATGCACCATCATTTATTTAGCCCTTCTTCTATTCTTGAACATAAAGGTTATTTCCTTTGGAAAAAAAATTGCTGGAACACTCTGGTGTCTAGGTCTTTGGGCTTTGTCTATGTCTCCTCTATAAGATAAATACCTCCAGGTGAAGACCTGGGTAAAGGAGGCGTACACTTAGATTTTCCTACAGTGCAAGTCCTCCAGCAGCATATGAGTGTCCTTACTGCCCCACCCTATCGAACATAAAATATTAATGTTTTTAATCTTTAAAAATTGAATAGAGGAAAATGCATTTGATTTATTATTAGACCCATATCTTCTGACTCCAGAGATCCTTCCAATACCCTGTAGTTTCATAATATAATATTCTTGTGATTTATTATGAATTTATCTTTTAGAATCAAAACAAAGTTTTTCCATGGCTTCAGTGGAAATGCTTTTTAACCAAATAAGCCTCGTATTTTGCCTTGATTAAAGCAGCATTTTAAAATTGTAGTCCCTTAATACCCATTCTCTGAAGCTCACGTGGACTATATTCTCTTGAAACATTTTATTTTTAAAAGCAGCGTTTTCTTTGAGACTGCTTTATCAGTGGTGAAGAAAATATAGCCACAGAGATAGTTTAGCCATAATGATATTCTGAGTGTCTACTGGGGTCAAACTGACTGGATTAAATTCTTTCCATTTTCTATTTTTACTTTACCTTCAGTCAAGGAAAGGGAGGGAAAGCCATTAATCTCATATTACCTTGAAGGCCACACTTCAATAGCACTTTGTCTAAATATAGTTGCATTTCTTCCTCTTTAAAATGTTTGTTTATAGCAGCTAAAAAGTGGCTATAAAATGCTAATGGTTGCATGATGAAGTATAGACACCAAAATAATTAGTTGCTTTCTAATTTAGACTTAGTAATGGAGACCAAAGGAAACGTACACTAAATCTATTTTAAGGTAAAATCAAGTGTGACAAAATACTATTTCCTGAGCCACCTACATGTTTCAATTTCTTCTTCAGCAAAATCTCACACAAAAGATAATAAGGGGACCTTGTTTAAGCCTCTGGTAATTAAATTCCCTAAGTACTAAATATAATTAGGCCATTTCCTTAAATTGAATAATAAATGAACATGTTTGTCATATAAAATAACATTATATAAATTAGAAATTTGTGTTCTAAAGAAATTTTTTTATTAAGAGTGAAATGTGTTATATTATTTTTATAGCTCTGGAGAAGCTCTTATGCCATTGGTTTTTATAAATAGTATAGATACACTTTTTTTAGAAAAGCAAACTGAAAAGTGCAAAGAAGAAGTAGGTGTGGGAGGTGGGCAACATGGGAATCCCAGTGGGTTCCATGTAATATTTTAGGTAATCTAAGCACCTCTTAAAATATATTTATATATATATAAATAACATTTTTGTAAGCAAATGCACATATATGCATATATATTTATATATCATTTTACAAATATTGGTATGTATTGTGAAAATTTTTATTTTTACCCACAATAAAAAATAAATAAATTAAAAAAAAAAAAAAAGAAAAAGAAGTAGGTATCACTCCAAACCCTTACTTCCCCCTGCCCAAAAGTAATGATTTGGTATAAACACTAATCCAGGCCTCTTTCTCTGTAACCATATGAATACAAAATATAAATTTGCTATAAAACAGAAGGATCTGGTAGTGTGAAAGAGCAAAATAAAGAAATGTTGTACTTTCAGTTCTTCCAAAAGCCAACCATGAGGTAAGAACTTGGATACAGGTAATTTATATGGGACTTGATCCCAGGAGCATAAGTGAGGGAGAAGAGAAAGTGATCCAGAGAAGGGAAAAACTCAATAAAGAGCGCTTTCAAGAATGGGCTTTTTGGGAGGTGTATTAGTCAGCCAAAGGGGTGCTAATGTGAAATACCAAAAATGGGTTGGTCTTTATAAAGGGTATTTATTTGGGGTAGAAGTCCACAGATACCAGGCCATAAAGCATTAAGTTTCTTCTCACCAAAGTTCATTGCCACATGCTGGAGCAAGACAGCTGCCGACGTTTGCCAGGGTTCAGGCTTCTTGTGTTCCTCTCTTCCCGGGGCTGCGTTTCTCTCCGGGCTTAGCTCTTCTGGTTCCTCCACGAGGGAAGTCAGCTGTAGACTATCAGGCAAACGGCTCACTTCTCTTCTTCTGGCGCCTTTTCTCCAACATCAAAACTGCTTCAACTCTGTTCTTGCCATGCCTTTTATATTTGATTCCCACCCACCAAGGGGTGGAGCTCAATGCCCTACTGACATGGCCCAGTCAACGCCCTAATCATAACTTAATCATGCCCAGATTTACAGATCAGTTTACAAGCATGATCCAATTATATTTTTGGAATTCATAATTACATCAAACTGCCCAACTGCAACAGGAGGATACCTGGAACTCAGTCTCGCTAGAAAGCCTTTATGGTGTTAAAGAACTCTGTAGAATGCACGTCAGAATTAGCCCACTGATATATGGGGAAGCTGGGATATTTATTTACTGACTCTTGTCCCTCACTGACAAGAGTTTCTCACTGACTTGAGGCTTGCTTCTAGGGGTATTAAATTCCAGGCAACTTAAGGATGGTTGCATCATGAGCTCATCAAGCTCCAGCAAGAAGCACTCAAGCAAGCTGTCAGGCAGAGAAACAAAGGCATGTGGGCACAAGGTGGGAAGAGGTCATTGTGCACAGAAACTGTCCACTGCAAATGCAAGTGGGTCAAGGGAATATTGGGCAAGGAATTTGATCTGAGCAGGAAAGTCACTGAAAGATTCTCTGAGGGAGATACATTGAAAACAATGTTAAAGACATTCATTTTAAACTAAAAGCAATGGGAATTCATTCATTTTCTAGCAGAGGGTTGAAATGATCAAATATGTAATTTTGTGTGTGTGTGTGCTTATTGTCTGCTTGTTGTCTGCTTGTTGTTTTTCTCATCTGCTCATTGTTTTTGCTCGTTGTCTGCTCAATGTTTGTTTCTTTAGGAGGCACCAGGAACTGAACCCGGGACCTCCCATATGGGAGGCAGGTGCTCAACTGCTTGAGCCACATCTGCTCCCCAGATATGTATTTTGAAAACATTAATCTGGTTGCATATTGGATATCCTCTAGACCTAGAGCCAATGAGGTTATGCCCCTTAAAAGATTAGGGCAGTAGTCCCAACTGGAGGTGGCTAAGTGCTTGGAATGATGGAATGGAGTACTTACAGAGCTATAAAGTAAGCAAATTTTTGGACTTTCTCTGTCATTCTTATATGCCTTCCCATTATGTTGGTAGGTTTTACAATTTGTTCAATTAATTCATATTGCCCTTAGCTATCCATTCATTTATTGAGCAAGGATTTATTGAGCAATTACAATGGCTCAGGGACTATTTTGTATACTAGGTATCCAACAGTCAATGAGACAGCCATATTCTATGCTCTCATGAGGTCTGATAAATATCATAGAGTTAGAAAGCTAAGCGAAGAGTAATGTGATGTGACAAAATGAGACTGAATGACTACCATTAGTTTGGGTGGTCAGAAAAGGCCTCTCTGAAGAGACAGTACATAAGATGAAATTTTATGGATAAAAGGGAGGTGGTCATTTAGGGATCAGGTAGAAGACTATTCCATATAGCTTATCCACCCTAATAGGAATGCATTTGTGGGCTCAAGTACCTGAGAGAAGTAGTGGTGTGTCTAAAGGGAAAGAGAAGTGGAAGATCAATTTAAAGATAGGGCTATTCTCAGGGGCCAGAACACATAAGACTGTAAGTCAGGAGAAGAAATCTGGTAATAAATAGGTATAATAGTAAGACATTGGGGAGTTTTAAGCGAGTTAGGGACATAATCCAGTTTATGTTTTTAAAAGATCACTCTGGCTGCTACTTAAGCAATGTGTTATAGTGAAGATAGAAGGAAAAAGGGAGACCAGTTTGGAGGCTACCGCTATTATCCAGATAGAAGAGGATGGTGGCTTACACAAGATTGGGAGTAGATGGTATAAACAGAGAACAGTGAAAAGGTCTTTTTAATATATATAATATAGAGGTAGAGTGTGGGCGTTCAGGACCGAGTGATGCCGCCTCCTTTTAAATGAAACACAGCCGGAAGAGGCAGCTGCCAGCATAACCTGGATACTCTCTAGTTAAAAAGTAACAAGCCTCCCTGGAAGAAAGAATGTACAGATGTTACTACAAACTTTAATCCTCTCCAGGATTAAAACCGAACATCCCATTTGTGTGCTTCATGTAACTCTTGCAGAAACTCTATGCTTATACCCTATGGAATGTCTTTGTTCTGAAACCATTATATTACCCCTTATTTTCCTGTCTTTTTGTGGAGTGCTAGCTTCATTTTTCATCGTGCTGCCATCGAAGAGCCTCTTCTGTTCATAAGTCGGAATTAAGCTCATGTCTAACCACTTGCCAGGTGCGTTCTTTGGTCTTACAGCTGCCCCAACCCATACCCTTCAAAGTTGGGTTGAAACAATTGGCAAGCCACAGCCAGGAGACCGAGGGACTACTGGCAGTGGTGGGCATGAGCTCTGGGAAGGGAGAATCCGCAGGAGAAATCCTGAGTTGGCCTATAACAGCCATATAGGGAAGGGTGGTTGCCCTCCTGGAAGCATGGGGACCAGATGAGTGAGGATTACTGAGAGAATATGGGGTTGCCCACTTGCTTGACTGTTGTGGAACTCCATGTGAGTATGGGGGTGCCCTGAAAATGCTGATGGGAGTAGAGTGTGTGCTGCAAAAACAAAGCATTATGAAGTTTGGTAAAGACAGGCAATCTGCCACAGCAGGTGGCTGGCCATTGCTGTGGATGGTACGGTTAGCTATAGCAGATTGTCTCAAGGAAGACAAAGTAATCTGCCATTTGAGGGAAGAGTTACAACTAGAAAGGGATTTGCAGACTTCCACCTCCACCTTAGTGACAGGTCTCTCTAAGCACCTAGATAGAAAGGATTAGGATGTTAAGACCTGGAATCCCTGCCAAGAAGAGATAGTGATTCAGATGTAGAAACTACAGAAAAATCTTTAAATCATGTTAAACTGCTTGTGCAAAGGAAGGTTAAATCACATATTCAAAATCCCACACAAGCAGAAGTGCTAAATGGGACACTTGTCAGTGAAACCGTGCTTGTAAGATTGGAGAGTTAACTGAGATAGGGAAAACATTCCAGCAGCAACTCCACGAACCTCTTGCCACCTGGACGGTGTGACTGTGGGCTGATGGAATTAGTTTAATTGCTGGAGAAGTAGAAAAACTTAGCAACATTAATGTTCTCTGTTCTGTTTCCATGTTAATTCTAATTGGACAAGGATAGCCACATTGATAAAATTAGTGCTCTTATAGTTTAGTAACTTTTAAACTGGACAACTCTATGAAAGTAAAGGAGAAGAAAAAATAGAAAAATGCTGGCTGCTTTTTAAGACTGCAATTCAATCATGGCTTAACCCCAACAGCAACCAGCCTTCCCTGCCAATTTGCCTCCAGAAAACTGTTTCAGAAATGTGTCCTTGTAAATGTTTCATATTGTAGCTCACTGAAATACTAATAAATAGTAAACTAAAGATCCCTGGGAGCTGTCCATGTTCTAATATTACATGCTACTAGGTATTTGAAATGAAAAAGAGTTATGTTTGCATGTAGCCAAATTGAATCATTATTCTGATAAGCTTGTTTAGTGTTAATGGTAATTATATGTTGTAAGGTTTTCTTGGAGACAGTTTCTAAAATCATTTTGGTAACATAAGTATGTAAGGTATATAGAATGTGTTGTTTTCTTTTTATTATGGAAAAGAAAAGTAATTTTTTCCTAAGATTAAATGACTGGTTATTAAGAAAGAATAAAATGTGGGACAAAAGCTCAATGGATACAGAAAATACAGATGTTTGTAGAAAAGGAATTTTTGTAGTCAACTTTATGTAAGATTTGATGGGCCTATCTATAAAGTTTTAAAAGGCCTAGTATCAAATAGCATACTGATGCAAAACTAAATTTTTGTGCTTTCTCTGTTAAAGTGACAAAGTTTCTTAAATCATTAGTCTGTTTTAGAAGGTTATAATGAGTTTACTCCTTACTAATCCATATGCAAAGCAAAAAGTCTGTTTTATCAAAATAGTTTCTTGTACTTTAACCTTATTTTGTGTCCTTGGTGGTTTGAGAAAACAAGTCTTCTTACTTTTGAAAGAACATAATGTTCAAACCTAACAGCTTTTAACATTTTGCTATCTCAAAGTCAATCCTAAAAGTTATCTTTTTATTTCATACTATTGCAAAAGATTTATTCTTTCACCTTGAAAGTAGTAAAGTAATAAAATAGTTAAGTTCATTTAATATGTTATAAGTTAAATGGAAATTGTTTGAAAAGTGTACAAAAATTAAAAGAGATTTTTTTTAACCTTCGGTTAATCAAAGTTGTATGGGTAAACATTCATATAAATATTTAAAGATTGTATAAAATTCCCAGAGATTTAATAATGCTTTCTGCATAATATTAGATAGCAGTATAATGTTGTTAGTCATGGTTGTAATTATTTTTTAAATGTTATATGTCACAGAAACAACCTCTCCATGTGGATTCAAGAGGCAGATGCTCTGGCTCATATTCATCTTATTTGCCCTACCTCCACTGAAGAAGCAGCTCTATGGCTACATTAAAAAGTGACCCTCAGGGGGTTGCCACGGGGTGGCGCATGACTGTAGATTACAAAAATTAAATAAAGTAATGCCACCACTTTATGCAGCAGTCCCAAACACTGCTGGTTTATTGCAAGAAACTAGGACCCCATTATGTCCCTATCACTTTCTTTTAGATCTTGCTAATGCTTTCTTTAGTATCTTTTTAGACAATTCAAACCAGCTTGCATTTGCCTTCACATAGAAAAGGCAAACAGTGGACTTTTACAGTGCTTACCCAAGGCTATATGCACAGCCCAACCATCTGTCACAGCCTTGTGGCAAAGTATCTGGCCAAGTGGAAGAAACCTGTGGCTGTAACCCTATGCCATTATATTGATGATATTATGTTAACCAGTAAGTCTCTTTCAGAATTAAAAGAAGCATCAGAGACAATAGGATCTTACCTTGAAAGCTGGGGATGGGCAATCAATCAAGGCAAGCTGCAAGATCCTGGCTGCTCTGTCAAATTTTGGGGTGTTGTTTGGTCAGGTAAGATAAAAACTATACCCTCTGCTGTAATTGATAAAGCACAATGTTTTCCCACACCACAAACTCCAAAACAATTGATGGCTTTTCTGGGGTTGTTGGGGTACTAGAGACCATTCATCCCTCATTTAGTTCAGATATTAAAACCATAGTATGTGTTAATCAGGAAAGATAGTGCATGGGAATGGGAGGACTCCCTTCAGGCTTCTTTTAAAGAAGCAAGAGGGCAATAGCACAGGCTCAAGCACTAAGGAGAGTGGACTCTGACTTACCCTGTGCATTGGATGTGGCCAGTACCAATATTGGCTTTGGGTGGGGTTTGTGACAAAAGCAACATTCTAAATGAGTATCCCTTGGGTTATGGTCACAATTGTGGAAAGAGGCTAATTATGAATAGCCCCTTAGAAAAGTAACTATGTGCAGCATACCATTCCTTGTTGCAAGTGAAGGGTTTAACTCAAAAGTGTCTGGTCACTCTGAAAACTGCCATCCCTATCCAGGGGTAGATGGTGGATACTGTTATCAAGCCTTGCTCTAGTAGTGCACAATTAGTACCTTAACAAAGTTGAAAGCTTACCTGCTACAGTGCAATGTTTTCAATTTTAGCCCATTAAGTACTGAAATGCATGCGATCCTAGGCCCAGCATCTTAGGTGGAAGATTCTTCAGCCCAAGTTACAACCCCCAAGGTTGCTTCTGAAGTGCCCACTAAATAAAGCACCAGGAAATGCTTGGTGCATGGACAATTCAGCTATTGGACAGTCCCTGCATCAATGGCTATAGCTGTGCAGCCTAGCACTGACACTATTTGGTGGGAAACAGGCACCATGCAAAGCAGTCAGTGGGATGAATTATGAGCTGTGTGGATGGTTATAGTACATGAGCTTGGAGATGCATTAACAATCTGTACTGACAGTTAGGCAGTATACAAAGGCCTTACCACCTGGATGGCAACTTGGAAACAGGAACAATGGATTGTCATGGGGGGATAGATCTATGGAAGGACATCTGGGACTCCTGCCAGTGGCAACAGGTAACTATCACATTCTTGCTCACTCCTCTAATACCCTTTTTGGGAATGTTGAAGCAGATGCCCTTGTGAATATCCAGAGCAATACCACTAAGACCCGCCCAAGAATTGGCAGAGTGGCTTCACAGGATAAATGGACATCATGGTTACCAGACTCTGTAGCATCTAGCTCAGTAGTCCCAGCTGCCTGTCACTTGCCAACAGCTCACGGACATCACCCATGAGTGTCTTTCATGCTCACTCTGATGACACAGCATTACCTCACCAGATGGGACATATTGGCTGAGCACAAACTCCAGTAGCATGATGGCAAGTGGAATACATCTGCCCCTCTTGTTCTCAGAAGGTGCTAGGTATGTTTTCACTGCCGCAGACACTGCCACGGGACTCTTGTTGGCCTTCCCAGTAGGAAAGGCCAACCAGTGAGCTAATATGCACTGCCTAGAAAAAGTAAGTGCCCTATATGGTGACAGTGACCAAGGAACTCCATTTACCGGTCACCTCAAGTAGTATTATGCTATGGACCAGGATATTGTTTGGACTTTCCATCTACCTTATAACCAACCCCACTTCTATCACCCCTCATTTCTTGTATATTCTTAGACCAGAGTGATCTGCCCCTTATTGTTTCCATAAACATCTTCCTTTTTGCCATAGCAATACCTTCTTGCAGTGGGCTTCAACAGTAACTCATGCCCAAAATTGGACCCAATATTGGGTTTGCACAAACCTGCCATTCTTTGGTGCTACTAGCCTTCCTTGAACCGTCACTCCTGCAAATTGGATGGCATGGAACAACTTGCTGGCATGGCAGAATATGACCCATCAACAAATTTGGAATAAGACCTGCCGTCTTTCAATGAGACTCATAATTATATTTTTTCCATTGCAAGGAAACAAGTGAATAATTCTAAACCTTCATTAGCATATGCTGTATATGACAGCTAAATCTGTCACCCTAGATCATGTTGTCCCTATCTACATGGAATGACTGGAAGGAATCCATAATATGAGGTTGTTACCCGCCCACCCCCCACCGGAATTGTGTGATTTCACTGTCAAGCTAAAAGATGATAGCCTTTTCCAATGGCAGGCCTACTGCTTAACAACTGGGGCTTGTCCATCCCTTAAAGGATGGTTATGGACTTGTGGGCAAAACAGGTGACCATATTTGCTCTCTAACTGGATGGATGTTGTACATGGGGCAGCCCAGTCCTATGCCCCCACCACTTTATATGATTCATTACCTCATAGTCCAAGTAATTAGGAAATGATTAAAGCTAAGTATAGAGTAAAGCACACCCCCTGGTGTTTCTATCCATTAGCTGCTTTTGCACCAGGTGGTGCTGCAGTTGTCACTGAAAAATATATAACTGCTTTAGCTAATCATACTGCTTAAGCCCTTAATGATTCTAAGGTAGCTATTTCCTTGCTGAATGATGAAACTACTGAATTGAGGAAGGTACTTTTACAAAATAGGGTGGCTTTAGACTGTCTTACTGTGGCACAAGGTGGGACCTGTGCCCTCATTAATGTTCAACACTGTGTATATATTTCTGATCACTACCATATTATTTCAAAAGCTTGAAATCATATGCAAAAGCACATGCAACATTGATAAATTAGCTGGCGACTCATTATCTGACTGGTTTAATTCCCTTTCTTGGTCCTGGCAACAAGTCTTCACAGGTCTATTAGCTTTTGGAGGAGGACTCTTATTATTCTGTTGTCTATTATACTGTTGCTGTGGAATGTGGATACAATGCATGTCCTATGGTTAACACCAGCTGCTGTGTGTGGGTAGATTGTGGGAGCCCAGGGCCCTGGGATGCCCCCCTCCCTTAAATGAAACACAGCCTGAAACATGTAGCCTCCAGCATAACCTGGACACTCACTAGTTAAAAAGTAACAGGCCTCCCCAGAGGAAAATAATGTACAGATGGTACTGCAAACTTTAATCCTCTCAAGGCTGTACACTCTCTTCCTGAGATAACATCACCAAATACCCCGTTTGTGCACTTCATGTAACTCTTGAAGAAACTCTTTTCTTACACCCTATGGAATGTCTTTGTTCTGAAACCCCTTGTAGCAGTTTGGCAGTTTGATATAGTTATGAATTCCAAAAATAGATATTGGATTATGCTTTTAAACTGGTCTTTTCATCTGGGCATGATTAAGTTACGATTAGGGATTTGACTGGGCCACATCAGTAGGGTGTTGAGCCCCACTCCTTTGTGGGTGGGGTCTCAAAGATAAAAGACATGGCAAAGGACAGAGTTGGAGTACTTCTGATGTTGTAGTTCTAATGCTGAGTGTTAATGCTGGAGCCCAGGGAAATAAGAACACAGAGGACCCTGGTTGTGAGGAAGAAATGAAGGCTCCAGGAAAAGAGACGAGCCATTCACCTGATGGTTCACAGCTGACTTTGTGGAGTGAGGCAAAGCCTAGAGAGCCTCAAAGTCTACAGCTGACCTTGTGGAGGAAACAAGAGGTAGAGCTGAGCTGATATAAACAGAGGAAGAAAAAGACACACATAGAAAAAGGGAGCCACCATATTATATTGATCCTATCATGTGAGAGAGAGGACTGCAGGAAAACAGAAGCCCCAAGAGTTTCAAGGAGCCGAGACCCAGGAAAAGATGAGCCATATGTCTGATAGCGCACAGCTGAACTTGAGAAGAAAGTGGTGCAGCCAACACTGATAGAGGATGGCTGGACAGAGACAAGCCCTATGCCTGGCTGTCCATAGCTGAGCTCTAGGAGATGGTAGATTCTGGAGGGGAAGGTAGAGACCTCTGCAGAGATGTGGCAATCTTGCCTCACCATGTGGCCAGATAACAGGATCAATAGTAGCTGACTTTGGTGAGAAAGCACCTCTGATGCTGCCTTGATTTGGACATCTCACTGCTTCAGAACTGTAAACTTTTATCTTCTAATAAATCCCCTTTATAAAAGCCAACACATTCCTGGTACTTTGCATCAGCAGCCCCGTGGCAAACTAAAACACATAAATGGGAGGAAAGACCTAGAAACACCTTATTATAAGGAACCTGCATGGCACATGAAGTGTTACAGTGTTATTTGAAAGTGAATTTAGATTCATTAAAAATGTATATTGTAAAATGTAGGGCAACTATTAAAAAACATTTTAAAAGAAGCATAATTTATATGCTAAGAGAAGAGATAAAATGGATAATATTAAATGCTCAATTAAAAAAAAAGAAAAGGCAGAAAATGGGGAGAAAAAAGAAAATGTGACAAATAAGAAACTGTAACAAACATCCAACTAAATAAAAAATCTCTTTATATGTCAATATAAATAATCCCATCAATAAAGAGAGTTTTTCGGATTGTATATAAAAAAAACAAGACTCAGCTATATAGTATCTACAAAAAAACCACTTTAATATAAAGACAGAGATAGGTTACAATACAGGAATGGAGCAAGATGTGCCATGTTAACACTAATAAAAATAAAGTTGGTGTTGATGTATTAATTTCAGACAAAGCTGACTTCAGAATAAGGATTATTAGGGATAAAGAAGGGCATTGCACAATAATAAAGAGGGTCAACTCTCCAAGTAGACACAGCAATCCCAAACATGTATTCACCTAATAACATAATATGAAAACACATGAGGCAATAACTGATAGAGCTGAAAGTAGAAATAGACAAATCCACTATCAAAGTTAGAGACTTCAAAACCCTTCTGTCAGTAATTGATAAATAAAGTAGGACCCCAAAAAATTGTAAGATTATATGTGACTTAAACAACACTATCAATCTACTGGATCAAATTGACATTTACAGAATACACCATCAAACAACAGCAATTACATATTCTTCTACAGTACATGTGGAACATTAACAAAGATAAACCAAATTTTAAGTTGCAAAACACACTTTACTTAATTTAAAAGAATAGAAATCATACAAAGTATGTTCTCAGACCCCAATGGAATTAAACTAGAATTTAATAATAGAAAGCTGAAAAATCCCCAAATCTTCTGAGATTAGGTAACACACTTCTAATTAACACTGTGTCAATGAAGAAGTCTCAAGAGAACTTTAAAAATATTTGAATTAGATGAAAATGAATATACAACTTTTTAAAATGTGTAGGATGCAATGAAAGCAGTACCTAGAATGAAATTTATGACATTAAATATTGGAAAATAAGAAAGTTCTACAATCAATAATCTAAGCTTCCAGATAAAGAAACTAGAGGAAAAGAGCAAATTAAACATAAAATAATCAGAAGAAAATTAATATAAAAATTAAAACAGAAATCAATGAAATTGTAATTAGGAGAATGAAATAGAAAGTTAACAAAACCAAAAGCTGGCTCTTTGAAAAGATCAATAAGACAAATAAACCTCTAGTCAGGCTTGCCAATTAAAAATTGAGAAGGAAAAACATAATACTATGTGAAATGAAGGGGTCTTCATTACTGAGTTTATGAAATTTATAAGATAAATAAAGGAATACTATGAACAAACTTATGCCCACAAATTTGATAAGTTACATGAAATGGACCAATTCCTTCTGAGATACAAACTAACAAAACTCACACAATAAGAAACAGATCATCTTAAGAGGACTTCATCTATTCTATTGAAGAAATTGAATAAATTGAATTAATAATCAGTAATCTAACAAAGAAAGTAAAAGGTCCAGATGGTTTCAGTGGTGAATTTTACTAAATATTTAAGGAAAAAATATACCAATTCTACACAGAAAATAGAAGCATTCTATGAGGATGGCAGACCAAAATCAGACTATGACATTACCAGAAAAGAAACCGCAAACCTAAATCTCTCATGAATATGGATGTAAATTCCCTCAATAAAATATTAGCAAATTAAAACCAACAATATATAGAAGGAGATATACTCCATGACCAAGATTTATTCAAGATATGCAAGACTGGTTTAACACTTGAAAATCTATCAATGTAATTGTATTAGTCAGCCAAAGGGGTGCTGATGCAAAGTACCAGAAATCTATTGGCTTTTATAAAAGGGTATTTATTTGGAAGTAGAAGCGTAGAGTCACAAGGCCATAAAATATAAGTTACTTCCCTCACCAAAGTCTGCTGCCATGTGTTGGAGCAAGATGGATACTGGACTTTGCGAGGGTTCAGCCTTCCTAAGGCTCCATGGTCCCAGCTCCTTCCTTTCTCAGCTGTAGGTTGGCATAAGGCTTATCTCTCTCCCCAGGGCTCGTTTCTCTCCAGGCTTGGCTGCTTTGCTCTCTCCACAAGGCCAGCTGTAAACTATCAGACGAACGGCTCGTCTCTCTTCCTGGGGCCTCTGCCATGTCTAATGGAGCCTTCTCTCTTTCCTCAAATATCTGCTTCTCTGTGTGTTTGCTTTCCAGGGCTCCAGCAAAAAAAAAATTCTTTCCTGTGCTGTGTCATTTTTCTCAATGTCCTATTGACATGGCCTAATCAAAGCCCTAATAATAATTTAACCAAGTAAAAGTGAAATCTCTGAAGTCAATACCATCTAATATGCCCAGAGAAATAGACCAGTTTATGAACATAATCCAGTGTCTATTTTTGGAATTCATAAGCAATGACAAACTGCTACAGTGATCTATCACATTAACAGGCTAAAGAAGAAAAATCACATGATCATATTAACTGATGCATAAAAAGCATTTAACAATGCCCAAGAACCACTCTTGATTTTTTTAAAAATCTCATAAAACAAAGAACAAAAGGGAACTTTCTAGACTTGATTGAAAACATCTACAAAAAGAAAAAAAAAAAAAACCCTATAGTTAACATTATACTTAAAGATGAAAGTCTGGATACTTTTCCCTGGAAAGGTCATAAATCACCATTCTTATTCAGCATTGTAATAGAAGTTCTAATCCGTGGAAGAGTTGGATTCCATTTTAGATGTTTGCTGAGAGGTTTCAGTTTACACATTTATAGTGATAAATACGAATAACCCTGTAAGATATTGAAATGCCTTTTGAGCAAAAGACAATAAATAGTATTCAGTAGAATTTTGTTGTTATTAAAAATGCAGTATTAACTCTTTCCTTCTAATGATGTAGTGTTTGATATTCCAGGTCTTTGAAAACTGACAGTCCCTACATATGTTAATATTCTATTAGCAATAGACTTTCAACCAGGGGCCTTACTTATAGCTTGTAGAAATTTAGAGAACATGATCCACAACAAGCAAATTCTGGCATTAGCCTAGTGTTTCATTCACCTATCTTAAGGCATGGGCAGCCTCCAGGTCAACATATCATGAAATCTCTCTGTACAATACAGCCATGGTGAAGCGTATTAGAAAAGACAGGCTCGAAGCTTTCCTTGTTTGGTTGGTTGATTGGGTTTTCTAAATGGTACTCGTCAACGTTTATATAATTTCAAAGGCATGTTTTCAGACTTGGTTTTTACAGAATCATACTATTGATATGAAATCCAGAAATCTTTGATAGAAAGGATTTCATAAATTCATGTCTAGTTATTTTTAAAATTCCAACTTTACATTATCTTCAGTTTGGAATTTTCCAGTGATCTAAAAATAATCTGAATTTTCATATTTCTGGAAGTGGAGGAAGTCATTTGAGTGGCTTCCTAAGAAGTACTAATCAAGAGATCTGGTTGCTCTGCTATCTCTATAGGTAATGTTTACAAAGTAGGTCACCATTGAGTGTGAAAGGAGACACTGTTAATAAAAACAACAGAAAAATGTGTATAAATTAGGAATGTCTCAGGCATTCTAAGACATATGGTCACCTTATCTAAAGATAATGACAAAATTTTACACAAATCCAACTTTGCATACTAATAGAAGGAACTGAAGAATATCTAAGTCAATTTCTTAACTCTGAGAATATTGCTGTCTGGATTACTGGTCTGTTATACATCTGTTATACAGGTGCTAGGAAGCCACTGAAAATATCACACAGAAGATGAATCATAAAATACAATTTAAAAATACCTCAGAACTCTCTTTAAATAAGACAATTCTACTAGCCATTAATTAAATCATGCAAATACAAATAAATAGAAAGGCTACTGATTCTTCAATGTTATGATTTACATTCCTAATTGTATACTAATGTTAACTTATAGGTGAGAATATTATTATTTTCTTTCCTAATTCATGTGATAGTAGAAGAGAAAGGAAATATTTTCCATCCTGAATAAAAATTTATACTGAAGTGTATTTCTAACCATTATATAAAATGGTTTTCTCTACCCTTGTGACAGACAAAAAAGACTTTTGTACTTAGTCAGAAGATGCTTCTATTAGGGAACTTTAATAGAAATTTGGCATCATTTTAAGCCCTCAAGTGCCTTTGAGTTTCATATGCTTTCTATTTATAGTGGCAACTATATGCTTGGTTTGAATTATGATATTACCAAATTAGATCATGCAAGCCAATTGTTGAAATATCTAGTAGATATAAACATATCATTTTTCTAAAAATAAATTGTTGCTTCTTGCATTTAATTATAATATACTTAGATGAAATGCAACTGAAGAAGTAATGATAATTTTCTATTGCAATGATGTAATTTATTTGTTCATAAAACATGTGTTTTAATTTCAGTATGGTGCTCTACCAATATTTTTATATACTTCTCAAGAAAAAAATGTTATATCAATTGAATATCATAGTTCCATGGTGATCAAATATAAAACATATTGTTTCTCTTATTTCTGGTCATTTTAAACAACTCATGTATCTATATATATATTTGGTTATTACTAGGGAGGAAGGAAATTATTTATTTTTCTCTTCCAGGCTAGGAAAATATTTTTAATAACGAAACACAGGGAGATAATAAAAATAAGGAACTAAATATTTTAGAAATAGCATTAATTTGTTTAATTTGAATTAATTTTACAGGAAAAACCTATTGAAATTATTTTATAATATTATTTCCAACATATGTTATATTCTGCCCGGATACAAAATATCTAGTTTACTTTGAGAAATTAAAAAGAAGGCAATAGAGAAGCCCAAAGGCCAAGTAACCATGACACTTCAGATTATCTGCATTTTTAGAAAAGGAGAGCTAAGTTGAATAGCCATATCCTTTGTATCAAATTGATACTGTCTTTATATATATATATATATATAATATATATATATATATTATATATATATATATTTTAAAAAGTGCTTAGATTACCTAAATATTACAGAAATTACAGGGATTCCCATGTTCCTCACCTCCCACACTTCCCACAACATCCCACACAAACATCCTTCATCAGTGTGGCACATCACCTGCAATGGATATACACATCCTGGGACCTTGCCACCAAGCATAAACCACAGTTCACATCGTAGACCCCACTCTCTCCCACACAGTTCTGCATGGTATATGCTGATGTAAAACGGCCTACATCCATAGCCGCAATGCCACTCAGGACAACCCCCAAGTCCCGAAAAAGCCCGTGTATTTCAACTGCCCTTCCACTCCCTGCCCCAGTACTCTGCATTGTGATATTGTCTTTAATTCCTGAAACTGCATTCTACTTATCATTGGCTTACTCATTTCTTTCCTTCCTTGAAACATCTTAGATTTCTGTCTAATACCAGTGCACCAATAGAAGAAACATAGCAGAGAAATATATATATATATTTAGGAGGAAGCATTTGAAATTAATTGCTGGGTCCACAGACAACTCATTTGCAGAGACGTTCTGGGTATTCTAGATCTGTGCATCCAATTTTCAGAAGCTGGTGATCAAGTTTCAAAAAGTAATGGGGTGCTTGCATGCCCTGAGTCCTTAAGGTTGGAAAGTAATTACCCCATTTATTCTCTTTTAGGAAAACAAAACAAAACACACACACACACATACACACACACACAGCAATATCTCATCAAGCTCACGGGAAGGAAAATCCAAATTTCTGTTTTTCTTATCATATAGAGGTTTTGAATGGGTAAATTCTTACTCACATGATAAGCCCGTGAAACCTTTGAGAGTATGTATGGTCAGAGAACTCAATCTGAGACATGAGCAATCCTGAGGGACAACATAATTAGTGGGTCAAATCGCAAATCAAGAAAAATTGTTCTGTTTACTTGGCAAGAGAAATGCTTTTGCTTATAACAGAATTTATCTCCTAGATGGGAAGGCATCATGGAATTGTAGGTCCACCCTGATCCTTTTTAATTCTAATTATAGGATGATTATAGGATGCAAATTTATCTTTGCTTACCTTTACCAGCACATGATCATTCCTTATAGATATGTCCTTGGAAAGACATTTATTGTTTTAGTTGTATAAGAGGTTAGTGGTTATTCCAGGCAGTAGACCTAAATATTTTTAATTAAAAAAAGTAAAAAATCTTCTAGCCTAATTGCTTTGCATTCCTCAGAATTTGGTGAATCTAAGTTGTCATTTTCTATCTATTCTATAGTTCCTTTTTCATTAATACAGAAAAAGTAAATTGTAAGTTAACTTTCTTTAGGTGATTGCAGTGAATGTTGATTGATAGCTAAAGAGAAAACTAATTCAAACCTCAAAATTACTATAATGTTCCTTTACATTAAGTTACTCTTTTCAGGAAATGAGGGAAGCAGGCATCTGAGCAAAATTTAAAAGGGCACTTAAGTATTAGTTTCTCTTCTAAATAAAATAAAACCACAGAAGGTAAATAGTGGCAAAGTGCAGATGAAATATCATCTTATTAAGGATGTTTTTCTTAAATTCACAATCTTCTACAACTGGTATGACCTAGTTAGGAAAATTCATGGCAAAATGGTTGTAAACACATACTTAGGACAAGTATATTTGCCTAAAACTATATTTAAAAAACTTTAGTCCTATGTCAGAGTGCTTGGTTCTATCATTTCCCTGTACCTGGAGTCACATGACCAGCAGGCCTAGTATCAAGCCAGTTTTGCTGTTTGTCTGACCTTGACTATCCCCTCACTTTTAGTTTCTTTTTAGGTCAAGTCCCAGTTTTAGCCCAATTCTTAGGCTAAATTCATTGAATGTCTATTTTATTTCTGTCTCAGTTCTTTGTCTAGCAGCCTGCCTGAGCCTTTGTTTTACTTTTAATGCCCATTTTCCTAGAAAATGAAGTTTTCCCCATAAACTCAGATTAATGACTGGTGTCCTTCACCTACCAGAGGACCTTGGTGAGACTGCCTTTATCTATGATTGCCCCATCCTTCTGGATTCCCATTATTGTGTGCTCCTTCCTGCCCAACAACACCCTGTATGCATTTTGAACATATTCCAATTGTTCACTGCTAGAATTTAGAAATCATACTATGATTTCTGAAACAGAATTCCTAATTAGCACCTATAGCCACATGCATCCATCCATCTGTTCAACCCTTTGTTCATTTATTCATCCATTCCTTGATCAAACATTTTAAAATACATTTATGTGGCAAGAATTTTGCTGGAGAATTAAGTGGGTAAACTTGTGGGTGAGCAAAGGTATTGTTGGGTGACTGCAGGTATCTTCTTAAATATTTTCAAGGATGGCAGCACCATTAAAAAATGGGCAAGAAGAGAAATTGATTTGGACTATGGAGAGTTTAAGTGCCTCCAGACTGTTGTTACTCAAAGTATTATCCATGAACCAGGGGCACTGGCAGAACTAGGAGCTTGTTTGAATTGCAGAATCTCAAGGCTTCTCGCCCTACCCCTTAATCAAAATCTGAGTTTCAGTCAGATCCCCAGATGGTTCCTTTATGCACAAAAAAGTTTGAGAAGCACTGTTTTTTTCTAAGCCATTAATTTGAGGTGCTCAATAAACACCTTAAAATAGTTTCAAAGTCTGGAGATAAGAATTTGGGACTCATTACCACATGGTGGTAATTGAAGTACAAAGTGGGTTAGAAAACCCAAAGAGAAAAGTGTGAAGAAGAGAAGACCTGTGAAGATGAAACTCTATAGTTTAGTTCTCCCATCTGTCCTTGAAGTTTATTCCCTTGGAAAGGAAGAGTTACTCAAGGTCATACAGTCAAAAAATGGAAAGTTGAGGCTCATATGACAAAGAGATAAACACCAAATCTGGCTGGAATCAAATTCAGTGTGAGGAAGAGAACTAAGGACACACTATCTAAACATAGCAGATTGTGCTATACAAAAAGTGTTTTTTATGGGAGGTGGTGGGAGAAGGGTTTATTAACAACTTTCTTTGTAGCCAGACATTGTGGACATCATTAGGCTGGTCTGAACCAAAGGACCTGGATTTAAATGGATATTTCACTTATTTTTACTTCCTCTTCAGGTGCCTTTCAATTGTATTTTAATATAATAAAATTACAATTATTTTAATTATTTATTTATTCTCTCTTTGAGTGAATGTCTCTGCTATTTAAGAACTCTATGACTTTGGATGCATTTCTTAACATCTGTAGGCTTCAGTTTCTTCATTTGCAAAGTAGGCATAATAAAAGTCCATACTGAAGGAGGCTGGAAGAATTACATGAAGTAAGGCCTGTAAAGCTCTCAGCTCAGGGTCTGGCACACAGGAAACAACTGCCTGATCATATTTATCAATGTCACTAAAATTGTTTTACAATGTAAAATTAATATTATCTCCATCTGACTATCTTCACTTCTAATTAAATCAAAGTACTTTCTCATATTAACACAAATACAGTGTTTTCTTATAGTTTGAAAAAATTCGAAAGAAGTCTTATTTTTTAATAAAATTCAAAAGGAGACTTTATTTATTTAAATGTTTTGGCTTGTGGGAAATAGGCTTAGAAAAGTCAAGCCTTTTCTTCATTATTAATCAGGTAAACACAGAGACATTCAGCACCAATACCTTCATCTGCCTAATCCTAGAGCTTTTCACTGACCAGTTCCAAGAGGTAAGTGATTTCTGTCAACTACAGTCAATTGGAATGACAGTTTGAATATCTGAAATCAGAGCAAGGAGAAAATAAACAATTGCCACTGAGTGTAAAAATGTTCTGCTGAAAAGGATTGAGTTGGGCAGAGTTTTTTCCCATTCTGTATAGAAACTGTGGAGTCCAAGCTAGGAACATGTGAAAGTTCTGTCTGCCTGAGAAATATTTCTTTCCCATGTCAAATCCCCTTTTGAAAGAATTTAATACAATTATACAATCAGGAGTCAGATTTTAACTTAAATTCTAATTGAAAAGAAATAGCAATAGATTCGTAGATTCAGAAAGATATCATCTGCATTACCAGCATGTTTGTTAAGAGATCTACTCACAGAAATAACAAGCTTCAAAATGAGGTTAATTATAGCAACAAAACAGCAGCCACATTATGTTCATAAAAACATGGTGGGAAGCAAAGCAGAATCAAACAGAAGATACATAATCCCAAAACTCAACATGACAGAGAATTTATGCTAATCTCCAATCCCCACCCCCACCCCCAAGAAAACCCTTTATTATATAGCAAAAATCATCCCTTAGCTTTTACTTTTTGTTTTCCAAGCCATTCTTCTATCTTTCTTTTTCTCCAAATAAAACATATCCCTTTTAAGCGCTCCCTCTTCCAATACCCCCCTGGCTAACAGCAGAGAGTAGGGTATCCTCCTTGCTCTCCATGGTTAATTCCTGCTCTTCACAATATTCACTTTTATGAAGGTCATGATTTCTCTTCATATAACCTCCTCTCTTATATTTAAGTCCTGTTCTTCAAGAATTTTTCTCTGTAATTTTCTATATATAACCCATATTTATTTCATTCACCTGGCATCTTCCCCTGTGATTTCAACGGCAATACGACTGCTTTTTTTACATATGTTTTAAAATTTGCCAATCTTTTGTAACCTTGTTACCTGGTTGCTTTGCTGATTCTCTGAGAAGATTGTAGAATGGCATAGAGACAGAAACAGGCAAACTGCTCTCCAAATCCATTTTCTCTTCTTCCCAAACTACGGCCAGGTTATATTTCCCAGCTTCCTTTGCAGTTGTTATGGCCATGTGGTTAAGCTCTACCAATGAGATCTAAGCAGGAGTGATGCATGCCACTTCCAGGTCAGACCCACAAAAAAAACGTGACCCCTCAGATTCTTTCCCCTTCCTGACTTGAATCAGATAAGCACAGCAACCTTGGAAGTCAGTGATGAAGACAAACTACAAACATGAGGCGGCAAATTTTCTGAATCACCAGATGGAGGAGAGTCATCACCCATCAAGACCTTTTATGCATCTACATAAGTAAGAAATAAACTTCCGGGCTTTTTAAGCCATTATTCCTCCAAAGTCAATAGAGAAAGCAGACTGCCTCCTCTAAATAATACATCCACCCTAAAGGAAATCTATTTCATATATTTTACTTTGAACTGATGTGGTCACCAGGGATTAAGTTTAATAGAATAGATACAAAGGATGAGTGAGCAATAGAAAACATAAAAATTATATAGGCCATTTTTAATCTTTAGCTTGCTATTTTATTTCTATGATTATCTTGTTCAGTTATCAGGTTATATAATTCATTGTGGTATTTTATATAAGTGCTAAAAAAATATCTAAAGAGAGGGGAAGAGGTCAATTTAGATATTCATCTCAATTGCCTCTCCTAGTGCCAGATCACTGAACCATAGTCAGAAATTTCCCAAAGCAACCAAAATATGTCTATACAAATATTACTAAGTCATAACAATCAATGTGCTTTTTCTTTTTCTTCTTATAATAATATTCATACTGCAAGGGTGGATAGAACAAAACATAATTCAGTGGATTAGCATGCATTAAGTGCCAGTACTTTATATCCCTTTATGTACCACACGTAAGTGGGAATCTTTTATTTTTATTTTTAGTGCCTAGTTCATACTTAGACCAATGATCTCACTGTCAATTGATATACTCAGTGTTTTTTATTTGTTTTATAGACAGGATTCAGCTATGTCACATTTTCCCCATCTTATATTTATATAGTTGGTCTTCTGTACCCAAGTTTAGGACCTAGTATTTATTTCTATTAAATTTCATCTAATTAGATTCAGCTAAATATTGCAGTCTGCCAAGTTCCTTTTGGATCATAATTCTGTCACCTACCTTACTAGTAAATCCTCAGTTTTCAGTCAGTTTTATATTTGGTAAATATAGTTTGTTCCACTTCACTCCAATCTCTGAACAAAAAGTTGAACAGGAGGGACAGAAGTGAGGATGGAGGATCTAGTGCCATGCCACTACAAACCACTATGCAGGCTGACATTAATTGGCATCATTTGGGAAAAGATAACCTAAATGTTTACTTTCAAACCTAACTGCTGTTGTACATGGCCCTGTTTCCTCTATTGTGACCTTAAGAACATCATGAGAAATCTTGTTAAATTGCTTGCTGAAGGCTAAATATATCATGCTTAATACATTTCCCAACCATCTCTTTAGTAATCATATCAAGGAAAGAAATCAACTGTATCTACCATGACTAGCTCTAAAAAAAATGCATACTGATCCCTTATGATCACCTACTTACTTTATAAGTGTTCAAAACTATCCTTTTATGTTTTTTTTTATTTTTTTTTTATTTTTTAACATTTTGCCTTTTATCACTGCAATATCTGGTGTCCAGTCTGTACCGTGGCACCTTCCCCCCTCACTCTCCAGTGTCTCACTATTTTTCATTTAATTTTTTTTTATTATTATTATTATGGGTAAAAATCAAAATTCTCACAATACATACAGACATTTGCAAAATGATATATAAATATATATGCATATATGTGTATTTGCTTACAAAAATGTTATTTATATATATATATATACATCTATTTTAAGAGGTGCTTAGATTACCTAAAATATTACACAGAACCCACCGGGATTCCCATGTTGCCCACCTCCCACACCTCCCACCACATCCAATACAAACATCTCCCACAGTGTGGCCCACCAACCTCAATGAATTTACACATCCTGGAGCCTTGCCACCAACCATAGACCACAGTTCACACTGTAGACCACACTCTCTCCCACTCAGTTATGAGTGGTGTGTGCTGATTTAAAATGGCCTACATCCATTGCCACAACAGTACTCAGGACAACCTCCAACTCCCAAAGAAGCCCCTGTATTTCAACTGCTCATCCCCTCCCTACCCAAAAACTGTCAAGTGGCCACTGGCTCCACCTCATTGTTATAATTTCTTGCATTGCAAGAATCACCATATGTGAACAAGAGAATACCATCAAGTCCACTCTAGTCCATAGTTCTTCCCCCAATCCAGAGGCGACTGGGATGGTGATGTCCACTCCAACCCCAAGTGAGAGAGGGCTTATATCCCATGGATATGGTGAGTGGGATGATCCTGCCTGCAGATGCAGGCCCTCTCCATTCACTGGGATGGCCATTTCCCATCGTTGTCTCCTCACCAGGTGACTTCGATGACTCCATTGAGCTGTAGGGTAGGAGTTGCAGCTCCACCTAGATTTCATGCACACCTGGCACATAGGTAGGCGGGAGGCTCCAGTCTCTGGAAGTATACCTAAGAAACTCCAGCATCACATGTAGGTTTGAATAGAAGGGACTGGTGAACCATGTGCAGAGAGGACTTATTTGAGTCTAATTCTGTCACTCTCAGGAGCACAGATTCCAAAATAGAACCCACTGATAAGGCATCAGTCTCTGGGGCTATCCCCCCTTATATAGGACCAGGGTGTCTCGAGAGCTCTCAGGAACCCCACTGAGTGGGGTGATAGGCACTTAGATGTTCTATGAGCTCCTACTGAGGTGTGCGTAAGAGTTACCTCTGGGATGACCTCCC
>JAKSZT010053769.1:7363468-7512929 GCA_026826555.1 Tolypeutes matacus
GTTTCAGCTGAGAAATCAGCACTTAATCTTATTGTGCTTCCCTTGTATGTGATGGTTCTCTTTTCTCTTGCTGCCTTGAGTATTTTCTCTTTGTCTTGAGCATTGGACAATTTGACAAGTATATGTCTTGGAGTTGGCCTGTTGGGATTTATACTATTTGGGGTGCGCTGTGCTTCCTGGATCTGCACATCCATCTCTCTCAATAGAGTTGGGAAGTTTTCAGCCATAACTTCCTTCAACACTCCTTCTGTTCCCTTTCCCTTCTCTTCTCCTTCTGGGATGCCCATAATGCGTATGTGTGTGCGTCTTGCATTATCGGTTAATTCCCTGAGACCATACTGGATTTTTTCTATCTTTTTGTCTATGTTTTCTACAATCTCTTTGATTTCAACTGTATTGTCTTCCATATCACTAATTCTTTCCTCTGCCTGTTCAATTCTGCTGCCATGTGAGTCCAGCATCTTTTTCATTTCTTGACTTGTGTCTTTGTTCACCATCATATCCATTACCTTTTTAGGTGTGTTAGCTATTTCTTCAGTATGTTCTCCCAGTTTCTTCTTTATATCCTTAATCTCTTCCTTCAGTTCTTTAAGTTGGTCCATGATATTTGTTTGGATAGCTTTGATTAGTTGTTCGATGTACTGCATTGCTTCCTGGTTTTTATTTTGTGCATTGGACTGGTCCATGTTTTCCAGTTTCTCAGAGTCATTTGTATTTTTCTGTTGCCCTCTGGTCATCATATTATCTTGATGGGTTTGTTCAGTTGATTAGCTTTTCTCTATGCTCTAGAATTTTATTTAGCTGTTGGTTCTGCGTGAGTTAAGTTTTCTCTTTGGCTGTTTTTCTTCTTATTTTATTTCCTTGCTTCTTTCTATGTTCCCTTGAAGGCAACAGGTTAGGGCCAGAAGAATCAAAAGATGTAAGGAAGGCAGAAGGATAATAGAAATATTGATAAAAGTTAGAAGAGGGACAAAATGAGACTTAATGAGATGAATATTTAACTTTTGTAGGCAGTGTAGAGTACTAGGAAAAAGTATGGAGTTCCTACAATGGACTGGGAAAACAAATGGGGGAATATATATATTTAGTGATTTAGAAGGCTAGAATTATGAGGAGGGAGAGAAAGAGTAGAGAAAGGTCTGAAAGGAAAAAGTTAATACTAATAAAAAAAAAAAAAGAAAAAAGAAGAAGAAGAAAACAAAATAGATGGGATAGAAATTGACACCCTTAAGTTGTGGGCCTATGAAAAAATGTTGTCTCTAAGAGCCACAACAGAAAACAGAAGGCAGAAAGATGCAGGAAGGATAAGCGATAGTTAGTAATACAGAATCAATATATACAGCGAGTGGGAAATTACTGAATAAGAAGCCCAGCAAAGAAGCAACAAGCTGGCAGCACCTATTTAAAAAAAAAAAATTAGAAGGAAAAAGGAAGGGGGGAGGAAAAAGGAAATAATAGCAATAGACCAGAAAGTAGCAGAGAGAAACCGAAGATCCACACAGGCAAACAGTCAAACAGAGCTAAGGAGGGTCAATGATTCCCCTAGGGTCCACGTGGATCCTTCCTGCCTACTTGTGTTTATCAATGAATTTCCCCACAGGGTTCTATATGCAGGTCCTGAAGCAGCTTTTAGCTATTAAACTAAATTAAAAAGAATTTATTTTTCATTTGTTGAGGTGACCTCACTTTTTTTTTTTTAATTTTTATTTTTTTAGCCAAATGCAGGACCCAAAATAATTCCTCCTCTAGACCAACCCCCTTACGGAAGGGACCCTAGCTGCACCCGTGGAAATTAATCAAGCATGTCCCACTTTCCGGACTCCCCAGGTTAGCTGAAGCTCTGATGTTAGTCAGTGAGGAGTGCTAAAGACGGCGGATTCCGCCCCTTCTGGCGCCGAGCTCCAGCGTCACCGGGCTGCTCAGTAAATCAGTTTGAGTGCAGATTCGCGTCTGCTCTCCGCCTAATGGTGCTTCAGGTCAGTTTATCTGCTCCCCAAAGCTATGGGGCGGTGCAGGCAGCCAGATCGATGTCTAAAAATATAAAATACCCTTCCCTGTCTTCCAACCGAACCCTCCCTTTTTTGGGAAGTGTCCCTTCCTCCTGGCTCCGCAGCGGCCCGGGTCTTATCCCTGGGTGGCTAGGGAAATCAGCTCCGTTCCCCGACCAAAATCCCCCCTCCGGTTCACCGGGTGCTGACTAGCTCGTTTGCTCTGTTCACACAAGGTCCAAGGGGCGCCAGGCAGCCAGGTCCCCAGAAAATAAAACTTTTTCACCCCGCCCGCGGCTCCAAATGGCCGTTTTATTTTTTTTTCCCTAACCGCGGGGCTCAGCAGCCTGTGCCAACCGCTACCGGCAGCCTCAAAACTCACGAATCTCCACCATTCAGTCCACGCTGCCGATCCGCGCAGATAGATGTCCCAAGCTTCTCACTCCACGCGTGCACAGCACAGACCCCCGGGCAGGACCCCGTCCCCAATCCGCCTTGCTCTGGGAGCTTGCAGTGTGCGCTCTCCTACACTAACGCCGTCTTAGTCCCTCTTAACCAGTAATTTTTTAACCCAGAATCACCTCACCTGATTTTTCAGTTTGCTCCACTTAAGGGTCAGGCTTAATAATAATAATAATAATAATAATAATACAAAAAAGAAAAAACTAAAACAAAACAAAACAAAAAACCAAACAAAGAAAAGCAAAAAAAAATTTTTTTTTAAATTCCGGTTTAGGTAAATATAAGTTTGGGAAATTTTTTTCTGAACACATAGATCTAAAAATTACTGAAAGATAATCCAGAGATGTATTATTTTGAGATGAACCTGTCTCAATTGCCTTCCATTCTATGGGACCATTAAACACAGTGTCAAGTCTTATACCACTCAAAAGCCAAAAGATAATTCCCATACCATTTAGGCACTCCAGTATCTCAAGCTCAAAGGGCCCTCCTTTCTGTATGTAAAATGGTAAAATACGATTAGTTGAAGCTCTTGTGTTTGTGCACTATTCTCATCCCTAAGTGTAATAAAACATTACTTTGGTAATGGAAGCCCTATCTCTTTCACTGCAAAAATGAACTGAGTCATCAAAATTATTCCAAGCCTGACATTTTTTATGCTGTTGTTAATTGTTGTGTTCCAGGGGGGCCTATTTAACTATATTGGGGGATGCCCAAATGAGGTGACCAGGGCAGGGCAGCACTAGTTGATTCTTCCATCAAGTCGTTCAAACAAGTAAGTTGGGGTGAGTAGGGTCAGGGGCCAATGTGGCCAATGAACTACTAGAGGGAGACTGAAGCAGGGAAATTCAGCTGGACAAATCTAAGCCAGATTCCTTAAAGGGGATAAGTGGAGAGATGCTGTCTGAAAGTCCAAAAGAGAGCAGATGCCAATGTCAATTCTTTCATGACATTCTGACCTAAACCTGGCTTATTGCAAAATTCTTTATAAAAGCAGTTTAGTAATCTCATAAAAGCACACAACCCTAGCCAACTGTAATGAAATGATGCTTGTATTTTAGCAGTCATATCTTTGGGTTTAGCTGATGGTGGTCTAGTCCTACTGGATTTCTTTTTATTCTCACATGTAATCTAAAGTTTGGATATTAACCTGAAGCTCAGAACCCTCTACAGACTTTGGGCCTACAAAATTAGACTGGATCAGTTTCAATAGCCATTTGTCTTTTGTGGCCAGATTCATGGTCCAACATGTTTCCTGTTGCTTAGTCAGGAAATACCAAAAACAGAGCCTTTCCTGAGATATTTGGCCATTTTGTTTCCAATTCTTTGCCAGAATTTGAATATGCTAAATATAGGGGTAAGGTGGTTCATAAAATGAGAAAAGAAATAACACAGTTTTTCAAAACCAGGAAAGGAACAAATGTATTAAGATTCTTTTGGAGTATTGAGTAAAGAGTTTTAAAAAAAGGAACAGTAGGAAGGTAAATAATTTATGAGCAGTGCCCAATTTACACAAATTGTATGGCTTAAATCAGGTTATTATTCCATAACACTGATGTTTAAAGGGAAATAGGACAATTATTCTCTAAAACCGAATGGTGAAATCAATCATGGGCATGTGTACGATATGTTGGATAAATTTTTTTTATTCTCTTCAATAAGCAAGATGGTCATTATAGGACACTTCAAAATTGGATAAAAGCGATAATAAGATAAGATTAAATTTGCTGTCAAAATTTATATTTCCTTAAATCTTTGGTGGGAAGCCAGAGGAAGAAGCTTGAACATTTCCTCATGCATGTACCATATCTATTCCTTTATCCCATCTTCTCCTAGAAAAGGGTAGAAAATTTTAAGTAAACTTGTTTCTAAACAAGTATAAACAAGGCAGTTTCCCAGCCCCTCTGCCCCACAAAAACAAACAAACAAAACAAAACAAAACAAAAACAAACAAACAAAAAAACTGATGGCAAGGATGAGGAACCTGGGAATGCCTGGATAAAGTAATAGGCTTTGGTCTAGACACTGTTAAACTCTACTTAGCAGTACTGTATTTGACTTGGGGCTTAGTTAAAAATCCTGCAGTGGGTGGTTCTGAAAATAAAATCCCATTTAAACCATATGGCCACTTAACTATGCAAAATATAAAACAATTTGCCTGGCTTTCCTCTTTCCCTCACTCCCTTTCTGAATGCTTTCATTGCTAGATTCTATCTTTGGCATTTTTATTATTCATAGGAAACATGAGCATGCTGTATCCTCTTCTACGAACAGACATTGATAGCAAAACTTTTCAAAGCATGTTGCATTGACAGTCATAGATACACTGCCTTCTGAAAAGTAAAAAAAGAAAAAGTGAAGAGAGAAACAGAGATATTAGACCAAATAGTTTCATATTTCATTTTACTGCCACATTATTTTAATTTTTGAAATGGTGTTTTATAGAGATGCAATTTACTTAGTACTGCAGTGACTGGTATCTAAGGGTTTATAAACTATCAAAACTTTATCTAACCTACTCAATAAATCTTTTCAAATGGAAAACAGCCAAACATGACGTGGCAACAATATAGAGCAAGAAAACAAAATTCAGGTACAAATTCATACTTAATGGATATAAACTTCAATGGCTGTGGAGTTGAATGCTAAGTACAATTAATCCACGACACCAGGCAATCTCCTTCTCTACACCAATCTAGTTTACATGGCTTAATGTTCACATCTGCTCCTATACCTTGCCTAAACTAACCATCTCCATGGACTGCGCTGCTCTGGCACTGCCTATGATGAGATGCTTCTTAGCAGAGAAAATAAAGCCAAGACATGTCAATTGTGGATATCTATCTGGTCTAGAATTTTTTGACATTTCTATTTCCTCAGAAATGTAGCACATGACTGATAGAAAAGAATCATTCTGGAGCTAGCCCACCTGGATTCAAATCTTGAAACTGAAACCTGGTAGCTATGGAACCTTAGACAAAGTAACTGCCTCAGCGTTATTATTTGTAAAAAGGGACTAATATTTGCTCTGAGGATTAAAATAACCAATTTCCATAAAGTTATTTTGGAACAGTACCTGACAAACAGAAACACTAAATTAGTATTTTTTCTTATTACTAGCCTCTATTATATTTATTATTAACAACTTTGAACATAATTATTACTAAATAAATACATACATACATATTCATGGGAGAAATTTAGAATAAATATTAAATAACAAAAGTGTGAAAATCATGTCCTGAATGAATGCTTGAATTCAGTCACCCTTTTATTAATTATTTATTGAGCTTCTGTGATGAGGTAACCACTGTGCTCAATGTTGGGCATATGACAGAGAAGGAGAAAAATGAAGCCTTCGCACTTAAACAGCATTAAAATTGTGTGGAGCTTAAATTTAAAATTATGAATGAATATATTAATGGCTTTATGGATGCCAAGGAATGTGATCATAACCTTTGTTCTGAAACAGCTTTCTCTTTGCCAGATATTAAAGTCATCTCTGAGTATGTTCAGTTATTTTGTAAATTCTATCTGTGTTTTTAGTGACCTTAAAAGGTGATTTCATGAGTGTGTATTTATTAATCATGCTAATGGTTGCTTACTCATGTTATATAATTAAATTCAGTTTTAAAAGTATAAGGGGTTTAATAAAATTAAACATGCCTAACATGAACTTTGCATATAAAATAATATTAGGCCTGTGAAAATGTTCAGTTCCTATTTGCTTTTTTTCCTACAAGAAAAAATGATTATTTTTAGTATATGTTTTATAACACATGCTTATTCACATACTTTCAATAATACATAAAATAAAAATAAAGTAAAATACCAATGGATATTCGATCTGCTGAGATAATCACCATTAATATTTTTGTGATCAGCTTTCATGTATCTCTTTATGCATCCATATACATATAAGTACATTATATAAAATGCTTTAGTTGCCAATTCTTTTCCTTTCTTCTTCCCTTCTTTTCTTCTTTCCTTACTTTATTCCTTTATTCTAATATGCTAGAGTTCTTATCGATTTCTCTTCTGAACCTACTGTATCTTTCATTTATTGTTCTATGGCCACAAACACACATAAGTTGCTTTAAATATTGCTTTGAAATAAATGAAGTCATATAGTAGACACTTCTTTAATCTTGCACTTCTCACTTAACAAAATATCAGGTAAATGTCTTCAATTCAAATGATTTAGGAGTAATTCATTCTTTTGAAAGGCGCCACAGTAGACATTCATATGCATATAGTTTTACATAAATGGGCCTGTATTTTATGTTTTAGTCATAAATACCTTTCCTTCCTTCCTCTTTAATTTTCTGCTTTCCTTCCTTTCTCCCTTTCTTCCTTGCCTCTATAATGTTAATTCAAACATCTGAACTTATAAAACTTATGTATTGGTGCTTTTGTTTCATAGGTTAAATTCCAAAAGAAGGATTGCTAGGCTGAAGTGTACATATAGTTTTAACTTTTATTGATTCTTCTCAATTGCTTTTCAGGTATGTATATCAATTTATGGCTGACACAATCAGCATGAATTCTGATAGTTCCCCTCTCTTAGAAACACTTGGTGTTTTCAGGCTTTAAATATTTTGACAACTTGATAAGTGTAATAGTACCACATTTTAATTTAAATTTGCATTTCCCTGATTTGCTCTTCTTTGAATGGTCTGTTCATATTTGGGAGTTCATTGGACTCTATAAATATAAGGATTTTTTATTTTCATGAATTCTAAAAAATTTTCAGTAATTATCCCTTCTAATATTGCTTCTGTCTTATTCTCCCTAGTCTCACTATCTAGAATTTTATTAGACATAGAACTTCTCACACAGTCCTCTATGTCACTTAATCTCCCTTTCATATTTTCTATCTTTTTATCTCTGCACTATTTGTGTTATCTCTTCAGGTACCAGATCATGAACTGTTTCTTCAGCTATATCTAAGCAACAATTTATCCTCTCTATTAAGTTTTAATTTCAATCTTCTATTCCTTTCTAGTAGTATTACCTGAAAAATTTTAGAGCAGTCAGTTCATTTTTTATAGACTTTGTTTCTTCTTATTACTTTTAATACCCTCTTTTATTCCATTAAACATGTTAGACATACTTATTTTGTATTCTGATCATTCAAAATCTGCAGTCTGTGTGCATCTGATTCTGTAAGGATATTTTTGTCTGTTTCTTCTGTCGACTCCTATTTAGGGCAGCTTGGGTGCCTTTTGATTCTGATGTCATTCATCTTGAGATATTATCTATTGAAATCCTTTGAAAATTGAATTTAAAATGCTTTTCTCTGGAGAGGACTTGCTTTTTATTGGCCATTGGCCTGGAAATGCCGCTAATATGAACCCCACTTTAAATGTTTGGCTTGTTATATTTGGAGTTAGAGGAGAAGCTGTAATTCTGCCTTCAGCCTTTAAGATGATTTGTGGTTAGGAATTCTCAGATAATTTTTCCTTTTTCTGTCTCCTCATGCCCACTCCACCCCTGCAGACACACACAATCAAGGTAAAGACAGACAAATATCTGTGATTGCTTAGATTACCACTCAGGAAATATTCACTCCTATCTCTTTTCTCTTGAGGACAAAGTATACTTTCCCATCCCCTTAACAGAGGCTTGGCTATGTGACTTGCTCTGGCCAATGGGATGTTAGCAAACATAAAGTGAGCAGAGACACTAAATGTGCTGGGGGGTTTAGCTTGCTTATTAGGCAGGGATCTCCAGGGAAATAGAAACAACAGAAAATATCTCTAAATAGTATGAGATTTTATTACATTGTCCCACACAACCATGGGGATACGCAAGTCCAAATTCTGCAGGGTAGGTGGCAAACCAGGGGCTCTGATGAAGGAGCCTTTGATGAGTTCCCCATAAGACTCTGGCTGTCCAAAGTACAGATGGGAATTCTCTCTCTGAATGCTGAAATCACGTCCCCTTTTAAGGCCTTCAGCTGATTGGATTAGACATCACTCATTGCTGATGGCAATCTCCTCAGTTGATTATAGGTGTAGCCAGCCATCTATGCAATCAACTCACTGATGATTACAGTCCATGAAGTGCTCTTGTATTACAGTTAGTCCCGTGTTTCCTTGGCCAAAAAACTGGGCACCGTTACCTGTCTGAGTTGACACATTAACCTAACCATCACAGCTTGGTCTCTTGTCCTGTGGTGAAGAGTTATAAATTTGCCTTCAATCTGGGCCCAAGAATAAACACATGTAGAGCAGGCCTGAACCCATCCTGTAACCTGGAGCATGAAAATCAATGCCAATTCTTGTAAGCCAATGAATTTTTGGTAGGTTGTTACACAGCATTATTATGGCAATAGTTTACTAATATATATCCGTCCTATCTCTTTCTATGGGACAATTTTAAAATTTATTTCACCCATCCAGGATAACTTATTTTGAGTCTTCTAGGTTTTTACAGATATCTGTGATATGTTCTTCCACCTTGCAAGAGTCACAGGCTTTATCTTCTGTCCTGTGTAGGGCCCATTCAAGTCCAAATTCTAGGCCATATTGGTTGGCATGTATTGTCCAAAGGTAAATTCTACCCTCAAGCTTCACTTCTGTCTGGATTTATGCATTTTCATCATTCAAATTTTTGAAGATTTATTTTATGCTCCTTCCTTCTTGTTGCCCTAATTTGGGAGCTTTTTCTGTCTTTCTTTCTCTTTCTGGACATCTAGCCCACAATATTGCAGGGTATGGAATTCGTAGCTATTTACTTTTTATATTTATAATGTACCTAATTACCTCATCAAATTTCCTTATTAATTGTAGTAGGTTTTTTTTTTTTTTTTTTTTTTTTTAATAGATTTTATTTATTTATTCATTTATCCCCCCCTTGCTGCTTGTGCTCCCTGGGTCAGCTAACCACGCCATGCGGGCGGGCTTGCCTTCACCAGGAGGCCCCGGGAACCAAACCCGGGGCCTCCCACATGGTAAACGGGAGCCCTACTGATTGAGCCACAGCCACTTCCCTGTAGTAGGGTTTTTTAAACAATAATAGTGTCCTAAATTTTCCAATATTTATCCCAGTTATTTCATGTTTCCTGTTTAACTGCAATTAATAATAAACAACGATAAATGTTATTTAAAATAATAGCATTGGTCTTATTTCTGATAGTCTTTTTAAAAAATCATATCATCTACTCCCCAATTGCCAATACTGGATTCTAACAAACTTGCTGCATACACAAAGTTCAGCACATAACTCAAACCCACAAACTGCAAACAAAAACTGTACATTGGGAAGCGGCTGTGGCTCAATCAGTAGGGCTCCCGTTTGCCATATGGGAGGCCCCGGGTTCGGTTCCCGGGGCCTCCTGGTGAAGGCAAGCCCGCCCGCACGGCGTGGTTGGCTGACCCAGCGAGCACGGGCAGCAGGGGGGGGATGGATGAATAAATAAATAAAATCTTTAAAAAAAAAACTGTACATTTACTATCCAACAAATACTTTCAGTAAATTATATGTGCAAAGCATTATTTTGACACCTTTAAAGAGAACAAAACCAAACAAAACAAAAAATGGCGGATTAAGAAAAGGTTTTATCCTTTCTAAAGCCCCAATAAAAAGGCAAGAAAGATTGAAAGGGCACAAATGCACAAAGACAAAGATAATGTGAGAAGGAGGTGACTACACACACATTTGGAAACTAGGAATCAGGTGGATGGCTGGTGTATTAGTTTCTTATGGTTGCTGTAACAAATTATCACAAACTTGGTGACTTAAAACAACACACATTTATCCTCTTACAGTTCTGGAGGGCAGAATTCAGAAATGGTTTCACTGACAGAAGCCAAGGTGTTGGTAAGGCCACCCTCCCACTGCAGATTCTAAAGTAAAATCTGTTTCCTTCCTTTCTTCAGATTGTAGAGCTCTATTCCTTGCATTACATGTTTCATGGCCTCTCCCTCCAACCTTGAAGCTAGCAGCAAAACATGTTCACATCTCTATCTGCTTCTATCACATCACTTTCTTCCTATTCTGTGGTCAAATTTCCCACTTCCTCCTTCTCATAAGAATATCTGTGGTTACATTTAGGAACCAACTAGATAACCTAGGATAATCTCTCCATCTCAAAATATTTAACTCAATCACATCTGCATGGTCCTTTTTTCATCTGTAAGGTAACATTCACACATCCCACAGACTATATCAGGAATATCTTTTGAGGGGCATTATTCAATTTACCACAGGTTATAAGGGGCTTAGTACATTCAAACTGAAAATTATAGTTTTAGGGAGAAAAGCAAGAAAAAAGCAGGATATTTTGTCATAGAACCACAATAAGGCTCAAAAACTAAAGGCATCAGTTACCTCTGAAACTGTAATAAATGAGTAGGGTAGAAATAAAGAGAATTCGTTAACTATAGAAAAAGTCATTAGATTCTTCAGATCACCTTTCCAATCCTTTCCAGTCAGGTCACAGACCCTCCCCTAATGTGGTACTCAGGACACTGAGCATTGCTAAGCATAAGAACACCTTATGGGAAATATGGAGATTCAGATTCAGTAATATTCATTAACTAATAATTGAAACCTAGTGACATGTCCCAATGCTCTAAGATAGCTTATCGATAGACATCCCAGTAGGAGGGTGGATGAGTGGTATTCTCTGGGGAAACTTACCAGAAGAACAGAAGACCCACAGATACTGATAAAACCAAATTAATTTGCATACAGAGAACCTCACCAATGGACTTGAGGCACACATTGACCCATACCTTTAATCCAACTTTTAAATGCCTCTCTATTAAACATTGATGGAAAGCCATGTATTGCCAAGAATTTAATGAATGCTTCTAACATGAAGGATAAAGACTGCAGTGAACAAAAGGAAGAAAATGATCTCACTGAAGAAGCAGAAGAAATTTTTTTCCCCCCAATGGCCTTTAGCTCTTCAGAGAGATGAGAGTTGTACTTACAAAATAAGAACATGAAAGTTAAAAAAAATACCATGGACAGAACAAAAATTAAGCTCAGAAATTCCAATAGAAGAGTTAAGGGCAAAGTTGAATAAATCAGTTAGAAAGCAGAAAAAAAAGAGAACAGAAAAGAATATAGTAATATTGCAGGAATTACAACACTAATCATTTGGAATTCCCAAAAGAAAGATGAAAGACTGGAGAAGAGTAAATTATCAAAGAAACTTTTAAAATTTCTGCAAGCTGAAGGATATGAATTTTCACATTGAGGGGTACCATTTCAAGTACTAGGCACAATGGACACAAAAGTGTATCAGTGTAAAATTTTAGAACACTATGGACAAAGTGAAGATTCTAGAAATTTTCCAAGAGAGATAAAAAAAAGCCCACACTCAGGCTTCTCAACATATAAAGTGTAAGCTAGAAAATAGTAGAGCAATGCCTTCAAAATTCTCAGGAAACTTATTTTTAATCTAATAATTTTATACCCAGCCAAACTATTATCAAGTAAACTTACCCATGTTAAGACATTCAAATTTTAAGTAAATTTGCCCACCATGCATCCTATCTCAGGAAGGATATAATCAACTGAAACAAAGAAGTTAAACAAGAAAGAAGAGGGGATCCAAGCAACAAAAAAATCAACAAAAAAGAGATCCTTGAAAAAAAGAAATGAAGAGAATCCCCCCCAAAATGGTAATTGAAACTATTAAAACAGTTTATATCAAATGAAGGTAATTTTGCCTATCAGGAGTCATTTGACAATGTCTAGAAACATTTTTGGTTATCATTCCTGGGGGCTGACTTCTAGTAGAGTCATATGGGTAGAGGCTATGGTAACTTCTAAACATCCTACAATGAACAGGATTACCCCCAACAACAAATAATTATCCAGCCCAAAATGTCAGTACTGCTGAGGAAGCTGAGAAACCCAGTCCTAGGCTAATAGCTGTCCAGCAAGGTGAAACAGAAACCAGTGTAGCCTAAAGGAAGAAAATTCAGAATTCATTCTGTAGGCAATGTGGAACCACTGACATTAAAGCTAAGCCTCAGAAAATTATTATGATATAATGTGAGCAATATGATTATGGAGGTAGACAGAAAGTGCTTGGGGGACACAATTGAACCATTTTCCTTGGTTTGGATTGCTATTGTACTAATTTTTTCCCCAACTTAAAGGACTCTTCATAATCTTGCTACAAACTAACACTGCAACTTTATCTCCTCTCAGTCTCTGGCAGTATACAATTTGTGGTTTTCTGAGCGCATAACAATTTAATCCTACATTTTTTTCACATACTATTTTTTTCTTTTGAATTTCTCTACCTTATTCTCCCAGGGAATTCATCACTAATCTTTAAAACTAAGCTTCAAAAGTCAACAAAATAATTAAAAACAAATAAAACATGGGGAGCATGTGTAACTCAGTGGTTGAGCACCTGCTTACCATGTACAAGGGAAAAAAAAAAAAAAAGAATAAAATGGACCCTAACATTCTTAATTTTAAATAATGTATATTCTTCATGTAAATAATTTGTTTATGTATTAGTTAAGGTAGGGTCAGCTACTGTAACCTCCAAAATGTACATCAGCTCAAACATAATTGAAGTTTTTCGCTCACTTACATAAAATCCAAATCTTTAATTAGTAGGTACCTCTTTTTTCAGAGTTTCAGCTGAATTCTATTTTTTTTTTTTTTAAGATTTTATTTATTCATTCTTTTATGCCCCCCTTGCTGCTTGTACTCGCTGGGTCAGCTAACCACGCCGTGCGGGCGGGCTTGCCTTCACCAGGAGGCCCCGGGAACCGAACCCGGGGCCTCCCATATGGTAAACGGGAGCCCTACTGATTGAGCCACAGCCGCTTCCCAGCTGAATTCTATTTTATGTTCACCCCTCTGCAATGCTTTGGCCTTTAATTTTAATGTGTGCAGCAGAATTAAGTTGGTGGTTTGGTATAGCATGCAACATATTATGTGGGAGGTTTTGATGGGCCAGCCTGACATGGTGTGCATCATTTTCACTCACTTTCTAATGGCTAAAACTCATCCACATGGTCACACATAATTGCAAGGGAGGCTGGGAAATAATGACCTACTTACATGCCCAAGAAGAAGAAGAAGAAATTGGTTAGTGAATAGTTAGTCAATCTCTGCTATTATGTGTTCTGAAAACATTTCTAGTAATGTTCAGGAACAAAATACTAGGTACAAGGAGGTTTGGTTATTGTAAGGCACATATATATGACTTTACCACATAGCTATTGAAATCACAGGGCAAAATGACAGTGACTAGAAAAACTGAAACATTAAAGAACATAGGGAAAGTCCCTGAAGGGCAGAGTATAAAATAAAGGAAAAGGACTGTATGAGCAAGTAGTGCCAATTATACAAGGGGGCACAGTGAGGTAAACATTCTATAGAGAGCAAAAAGGATGCCACTTATTCCTGTGAGTTAAGAGGATTGAAAGTAAGCTCTGTTGGTTATAAGGAAAATTGGAAAGCCAATTTTGTCAAGGAGGTGAGAAAGGTACAAGGACTGTTTGGGAAAAAAATAGAAACACCGAAGGGAAGTTTTTCTTAATACATGAGGGATTTTTAATGTGGTGTTGAGCTGGGTAAACTGACTTTGTGAGAAAGGACTGCAGGGTGGATGGGGTATGGAATCTGGGTGTGAGGCTCTTTCTAAGGTGATCATTTGATCCACAGGGATGGAGACAATTACAAAAAAGAGAGGCAGTGTAATTTAAATTTAACAGTTTAAGAGTGTGACCTTTTATCGTGACCTTATTTTGTGCTAGGCATTTTGCTAGTTATCAAATCCTTACAACACAGTGAAGTGTGTACACCTACCTCATTTTTGTAGCAAGTAAATAAGTTGTCACAAACATAGATAAAAGGTTAATCTGGAATTCGATTCCTAGATTGTTAATTTTTTAATCATGTCTACAGACTAAGTTATAGTAAATGCTAATAATGTTTGATTAAGATTACCACGACTTTTTACATTATGAAATTATTTTTCAGTGTTCATTAAAATGGGCAACATTAATCTAATGGCTGAAAACAAATCCAGGACTTTAATGACAACTTTGAAGAAGAAAACAGGAACAATTAAACAGGAAATAAATTTGATGGCTTCTAGAAGGCCATTCTGGCTCTAGTATCCCGCTTTCAAACTTAGGATTTTTAGTGAAACTATGTCTTTGAAACTTCACACATTTTCTACTCAGCAAATTTAATTTAGAGCATAGTTGTGCTCACACACCATATAAATGTTTAATTTTTAAAACTCCTCTGAAAGAAGAAAATATCACCAATTTCAACTGTTTAAAGGTTCCTGAGATTTGTCATTAGTACCCATATTTCTAAAATGCATTTTCATGAAGCAATTAATTTTGGAATGTATCACAACTAACATTTAATTGCTCTTACATATTTAGGAATTTCAGCTCTTTCCTTCCTTTTACAAATCATGTAGCAAAATGTCAGTAGAGAAATACATATTAAGAAACTCTACATTCCAATTAAAGGAAACTGGAATTTTAATAAAGTAGGTTTCCCAAGCCTCTTACATTCGGAATATCCTGACAATTTGAGCATTATGAAAACAGAGCTCGAGTAATTTAAAATGCCTGGAATGTACTACTACCACTTCCAATTAGCTTGCAAACTTCCTTCAGACTGAAATTAAAATGTCACCTCAGTGAAGCCTTCCTGACAGCCTTGATGGTATCAGGAGCACATTCCCAGGATTCTGTATATAACCTTGAAGCCCTTATCAAAAAGAAGATTGAATAATTAATTATTTAATTAAACAATTTAATATGTATCTCCCATTTTAGAAGAGATCAGGGACCCCATCCATTTCTTAAGTTACTGTATCTTCAGCTCCTAATCAAGCACATTACCTACCTACCAGAGACCTCCAAAATTGCTGAATGATGAATGCTGGGCTGAGTTGGGGAATAATCCTTTGTTTTCCCCAAATCGTTGGAAGAGCTTTTCAATATTAGAATTATTTCTTCCTAAATAATTGGAAGTGCTCCTCAGGGAAGCCATTTAGTGTTAGAATTTTCTTTACAGGACATTTTTTTCCTGCTGACTCAATTTTTTTTAGTATTTATAGACACATTCAGGTTTTTTTATTTCTTCAGTAACCAAATTAAGTAAAGTATATTTTTCTAGGAATTTATTCACTTCATTTGGTAGCATAAAGTTGGCCATGCTATCTCTTCAAAGATGCAGTTACGGTTTTACAGATTAATTGAATTATGGTGAGAAAAAATATTTTGTATGATTTTTGAAGTTTGTCAAGGTTTGCTTTATGACCCAAATATTGTTTTGTTTGTTAGAAAAGAATACCTCTCTGTACTTGGGTGTAGTTCTACATCTGTACATTATGCTAAGTTTATTAGTTATTTATTCAAATATTTTTTATTCTTGCTGATAGCATCCTTATTTTATTATTCTCAAGATCTTTTAGATCTCCCAACATGATTGTGGTTTTGTATATTTCTCCTTACATATATATATATATATATATATTTTTTTTTTTTTTACAATTTAGATGATACCATTTAATAAGTTTTGATGATATTTACCATGTCCTGTGTCCATTACTGTAAAGTAATGAAAAACCTTTCCCATGACCACTAAATACCCCATTAGATCTTAACTGTTCCTTCCTCCCCACCCACCTGGGGCATATGACACTCCTCTGTCTTGACTCATGGAATGTCAAGATTCATAGTTACATGCCCTGGGTATTTGAACCTGCCCTTCCTAATCTACCCACCTGTCAACGCTGCACCACCAAACCCAGTAATATCACTACCCATCTGTCCTATCCTTCAATATGCAACTATACTCTATCCCTTTACCACAGATTATGTCCATATGGGTGATGGCTCAAAGCCTGCTCTTCTCCTTCTCTCCCTTGTTAACCTATCTTTCAGACTATGGTTCTCAGAGACTGCTCACTTTCCTCAGTTCAAATCAGTGAGGTCATATACTGTTCATCCTTCAGTGCCTGGCTTGCTTCACTCAACATAAGGTCTTCAAGATTCACCCACATTATTCCATGTGTTAGCACGTTATTCCTTCTTACAGCTGAGTAATATTCCATTGTATGTATTTACCACATTTTGCTTATCCATTCGTCTGTTGATGGGCACCGGGGCTGATTCCAACTTTTGGCAATGGTGAACAATGCCGCTATGAACATTGGTGTGCATATATCTGTTTGTGTCTTTGCTTTCAGTTCTTCTGGGTATATACCCAGCAGTGGAATTGCTGGATCATACGGATGATCTATTGTTAGTTTTCTGAGGAACCACCAAACTGTCCTCCACAGTGGCTGGACCATACCACAGTCCCACCAGCAGTGGATGAGGATTCCTATTCCCCCACATTCTCTCCAACATTTAGTGTCTCCTGTTTTTTTAATAGCTGCCATTCTGATGGGTGTAAGATGGTATCTCATTGTAGTTATGATTTTCATTTCCCTGATAGCAAGCGATGTTGAGAATTTTTTCATGTGCTTTTTAGCCATTTGTATTTCTTCCTTGGAGAAGTGCCTTTTCAGGTCACTTGCCCATTTTTTTAAATGGGTTGTTTGTCTTCTTATTTTCAAGGTGTAGGATTTCTTTATATATGCAGGATATTAGGCTCCTATCAGATATATGGTTACCGAATATTTTCTCCCATTGGGTAGGCTGCTTTTTTATTTTCTTAATAACATCCTTTAAGGTGCAGAAGTTTTTAATTTTGATGAGATCCCATTTATCTATTTTTTCTCTTGCTGCTTGTGCTTTGGCTGTGAAGTTCATGAAACCATTTCCTATTACAAGGTCCTGTAGATGCTTCCCTACATTATCTTCCAAAGTCTTTATGGTTTTGGCTCTTATATTTAAATCTTTGATCCATCTTGAGTTGATTTTTGTATAAGGTGTGAGATGGTATTCTTCTCTCATTCTTTTGGATATGGATATCCAGTTCTCCAAGCACCACTTGTTAAAGAGGCCATTCTCTCCCAATTGACTGGGCTTCGTGGCCTTGTCAAATATCAGATGACTGTATATGCGAGGATCTATATCAGAACTCTCAATTCGGTTCCATTGGTCAGTAGGTCTATCCTTGTGCCAATACCACGCAGTTTTGATCACTGTAGCTTTGTAGTATGTTTTAAAGTCAGGTAGTGTGATACCTCCAACTTCATTTTTCTTTTTCAATATGTCTTTGGCAATTCAGGGCCTCTTGCCTCTCCATTAGATTTTGTGGTTAGTTTTTCCAGTTCCTTAAAAAATACAGTGTTGACTTTTATTGGGATTGCATTAAATCTGTAGATTAGTTTGGGTAGGATAGACATCTTGATGATGTTAGTCTTCCTATCCATGAACAGGGAATATTTTTCCATTTATTTAAGTCTTCTTTGATTTCCTTTAACAGTGTTGTGTAGTTTTCTGTATATAAGTCCTTTACATCTTTAGTTAAATTTATTCCTAGATATTTGATTCTTTTAGTTACTATTGTAAATGGTATTTTTTTCCTGATTTCCTCCTCAGTTTGCTCGTTATTGGTGTATAGAAATGCTACTGATTTTTGAGCATTGATCTTATAGCCTGCAACATTACTGAACTCCTTTATAAGTTCTAGAAGCCTTGTTGTAGATTTCTCAGGGTTTTCTATGTATAGGATCATGTCATCTGCAAATAATGAAATTTTTGCTTCTTCTTTTCCAATATGCATGCCTTTTATGTCCTTTTCTTATCTCAGTGCTCACGCAAGTACTTCTAAGACAATGTTAAATAGAAGTGGTGATAGTGGGCATCCTTGTCTAGTTCCCAATCTCAGAGGGAAGGCTTTTAGGATTTCACCATTGAAAATGATGTTAGCTTTGGGTTTTTCATATATACCCTTTATCATATTCAGATAGTTTCCATCTATTCTTATCTTTTGTAGTGTTTTTATGAGGAAAGAGTGCTGTATTTTGTTGAATGCTTTTTCTGCATCTACAGAGATGATCATTTGGCTTTTTTCTTTCAATCTGTTTATGTGGTGTATTACACTGATTGATTTTCTTATATTGAACCATCCTTGCATACCCAGGATGAAACCCACTTGGTCATGGTGTATAATCCTTTTGATATGTTGTTGAATGCGATTAGCAAGTATTTTGTTAAGGATTTTAGCATCTACGTTCATTAGAGAAATTGGTCTGTAATTTTCCTTTCTTGTGGTATCTTTATTTGGTTTTGGTATTAGGGTAATGTTGGCATCATAGAATGAGTTAGGCAATATTCCTTCTACTTCTATTTTTTTTAAGAGCTTAAGTAGAATTGGTGTTAGCTCTTTCCAGAATGTTTGGTAGAATTCAGCTGTGAAGCCATCTGGTCCTAGGCTCTTCTTAGTTGGGAAGTTTTTGATGACTTAGTCTATCTCTTTACTTGTAATTGGACTGTTGAGTTCATCTATTTCTTCTTTCATCAATGTAGGCTGCTTGTGGGTTTCTAGAAACTTGTCCATTTCCTCTAAATTATCATTCTTGTTGGCATATAATTTTTCAAAGTATCCTCTTATGATACTCTTTATTTCTGTGGGGTCAGTAGTGATATCCCCTTGCTCATTCCTTATTCTATGTATTTGCATCTGTTCTCTCTTTTTCTTTGTTAGTCTGGCTAAGGGTTTGTCAATTTTATTGATATTCTCGAAGAACCAGCTTTTGGTTTTGTTTATTGTTTCCAGTGCTTTCTTATTCAAGTATATGTCTTGGAGTTGGCCTGTTGGGATTTATACTATTTGGGGTGCGCTCTGCTTCTTGGATCTGCACATCCATCTCTCTCAATAGGGTTGGGAAGTTTTCAGCCATTATTTCCTTCAACACTCCTTCTGTTCCCTTTCCCTTCTCTTCTCCTTCTGGGATGTCCATAATGCGTATGTTTGTGCGTTTTGTGTTATCGGTTAATTCCCTGAGTCCATGCTGGATTTTTTCTATCTTTTTATCTATCTGTTCTACTATCTCTTTGATTTCAGCTGTCTTGTCTTCCATATCACTAATTCTTTCCTCTGTCTGTTCAAATCTGCTGTTATGTGAATCCAGCGTCTTTTTGATTTCTTGGATTGTGCCATTCTTCACCATCATATCCATTACCTTTTTAGGCATGTTTGCAATTTCTTCAGTATGTTCTCCCAGTATCTTCTTTATATCCTTAATCTCTTCCTTCACTTCTTTAAGTTGGTCCATGATATTTGTTTGGATAGCTTTGATTAGTTGTTCGATGTTCTGCATCGTTTCCTGGTTTTTATTTTTTTCATTGGACTGGTCCATGTTTTCCTGTTTCTCAGAGTCATTTGTATTTTTTTGTTGTCCTCTGGTCATCATATTATCTTGATGGGTTTGTTCAGTTTATTAGCTTTTGACCACTATCTTTTCGAGGCCTCTTGTTTCTCTTGTCTCTTTCTGAGACTGATTAGTTATATGTCATATATTCTCACTTAATGCTCTACCCTTACCCTCTCTGCTATATTTTCGAATGTTTTGTCTCTCAGGGCTGAATATTTATCTTTTGACCCATCTACAAGTTTTCTGATTATAATCTCTTCTGCATCTAATTTTCCATTAAAATCATCTTTTGAACTATTTATTTTAGTTATACTTTTTATTTCTAAAAGTTCCATTTGGTCCTTTTATAATCTGATATATCAATATTTTTAGTTTCCTTAACTTAATGGCTATTTTCAGTCTTGTTTTTACCCCTTTCACCCCATAAGCATGATCTGTGTTCTTTTCTTTATAGCCTGTTTCTGAAGTTCTGATCACCTGAGATCTTTGTGGATCTGTACTCACTGACAATTCCATGTATCTTTATATGCTTTGTTATTTTTGACTATTTGTTGTTAACCTTTCTGGGAAAAAAAATTAGAAAAATCATTTGAAGGCTGGGATAAATCTGCCTGCTTCTAGAAAGGATTTACAATTGCTTCTGATAAGTGCCCTGAGGCACTTCTAGGCCAGATTCATCTTAAACCATTCAAAGACTCTGAGACTCCTGGACTTCCCAAGTGAAATGGACCTGTGCTGCAAATCCACACAGGAATGGTTTGCTTTGGGGCCAGGCCTTTTGTGTCCCAGCTGATAGCAGGGGAGGTTCTCCTCTTAGTTTCCTTACTTAATACATACTCTGGGCTTTGATTTCTACTTCTTCTCCTTTGCCTCTAAGGCATCAAAATAAGTTAAAATTTGTTGAGGCGGGCAAGTGTCTATAAGGCAAAAGCAGGTCTCACTCTGCTTACCTCTCTGAATTCTAGTTTTGCCTTTATTTGGGCATGATAATTCCTCACCATGTTGTCAGTAATTCAATACATTTAGGAAGGATTTTATCTACCATGTTTAATTATTTTTAGAGGATTGTGGGTCTGAATAACTTAGCTTGCGTTCACTGGGAAAAAAAAAACAAAAATCAAACTCCTCCTAGGGATTCTCCCACCCTCCACTCTGAACACACAGCAAGAAAAAGAGTTTTTCCTTCTTAAAGTAGTGCAAAAGATAAGGATAAGGGCGATCTGCTCATTGTCCTGTAAAGCTGGATTTCATAAGCCTTATTTATCTTTCTCTCACACACAAAGACTGTAAAAGTATTCATGTTTATAGAATGAATGAATAAATGTAACATTTTATCTTGTTCATGTGGCCACCTTTAACCACCGGACAGTTGATGGAAACAGGAAGTATTTTCCCTTTAACCTTCAATTGCATAATCTGAGCTCAACATTAGATACTTACTCATTTCACTGGAATAGAGAAGGTAGGAGGGGGAATCTCTGGGAGCTTAATTTAGACAGAATACCATAAAGCAGGAGTCAGCACAGAGTCAAAATACTCTATTCCATTCTTATCCCACAGAGAAGGAGGAATTGCATTTTTACATGTGGTGGGAGTGTGAGAGCTGAAGTTCTTGAATCAGAGAGATCTGGGTTTGAAGCTGGCTCTACCACTTACTAGTTATGCAACTGTGGGCACATTATTTAATCTCTTTTAAGGGAATAATGATAATATTTTTATTAGGTAGGACTGAAACTTAAATGTGATAATGGAGATAAAGTAAACTGCACATTGCCTGACATATCATAAATATTAGATCTTACAATTTCCTTTGTTATCCTGATAAATAATTCCTTTATACTGGCATAAGTTCTTAGTATTAATTAAGCATACGCATAAAGGATAACAGAGAGCTTTCACAACAATTACCAGTTCTTATATATAGCTATTGGCTGTCCAGCACTCAGTGTTGAGAACAATTCTGTGGAAAGAATATTATGACTGATGATCAGTGTCGTCACTGAATGCAGCTACAGGAACTAGAAGCACCAGTGCCTGTTATATGCCACAACTAACATATTTTTAGGAGGAAGTAGGCAACTAACCTTAATACAAGTATAATCGCAATAATCTTTCATTTGCTGCCAGAATTTACTAAATAGTTTATGCTGAGATTTTAAAGCGTGTGTGTGTGCACATGTGCACGTATGTAGGCTTTGAACACATACCTTTTTATTCCATATTCACCCAATAGTCTCTCCTAGAAACCTCAAACTAATCGGCAAGAGCCAAAAAAATTCAAGATATCATGCCAACTTAATTGGATGTGCACAAGCAACCCTATCTAGCCTGACCATCAAGCCATATTTAGAGTGGTCCTTTCATGTTTTCTTCTCCAATAGAAATTTCTAACTTAATTTGTCCTATAACTTGACACACATTATATGTCTGTTCTAAGATTTTACTATATATTATGTATTTGCCTGGTTTTTACTTAATCATAGCCTAGTTTAGGCCATTTTGCCAGTAGAACACTAAAAAGTCAACTGAATATTTGTCATCTTGATTTTATCAGGTATGTGGCATCATTTAAACATAGATTTTGATTGAGATTAAGGGGAAATGTCTGTGTTCCTATTTTATGATAATTCTTCCAGAGCTCAGGATAAATATTCTTAGAAATGATGCCCTTAATGACAAGAAGTGTATTTACCTCTTGTGCTTGCCTAGAGCCTAGCACAGTCCCTGGCACACATTAGGCACTCAGAAGGTATTTGCTGCATGAATAAATGGATAGATAAATTGCTTACTTCCTAAAGCACATTATTCTTTTTCTTGCTGTTGTTATTGTTGCTAAGCCATATAGTACTTTAAAATGACAATTTCCATTTTTGCCATCCATTTTGTGGGACACTGTGAATAAAGCATACCTTTATTTCAATCACTTTCCAGTCCACAAGTCAATATTTTTGTAGAAAAGATGCTGAACATTTCAAAATCTCAGAGAAGAATATACTTTTGTTTGAATTAATGCAAAGGCCATGAGAATCTGACATCTTGATCCATCTTCCAAGACATAAATGTACTTATAATGATACTTTGGGAAGTTACTTTGACTATATAATCAGAGTGGTGCCAAGGGTTGCATGGTGTATATCACATCCTTAATCCCCAGAGAGAGATCTTCTCTTGAAACATTTGAAACCCTAAAAATAGACTAGTGTATAGAAGTCCCCTTACCCCATGTCACATCTTTTACCAAAGACTGGAAGTTGCTGCAGTCAGAAATTTTAGAGAAGTTTTTTAATCTGATTTGTGCATGATACATTGAGACTGGAAGTGCCTCTGCAGACGTTAGGAAAAACATAACCCACTGAATGGGTAGAATTCAAGCCAAATTTCTCTTCCACTGGACAGACACTCACTTTCTTGAAACCCACCATGACTCACTGATAATTTGAGTAGAGAAAAAACAGTGAGGTGACTGGTTTGAAACTTTAATATCCTTTTCTGTTTCTAATCAGGACCTGCACCAATGTTTAAGGGGAAGGCAGAGGGAAGGCAGGAAGGAAAAGAGAGAGAAACTGTTCCTCTTACCACCATCTTGATCTGTGCTGTCTCTAGAGTAAAAGACTAGTTTATTTCATCTATGAATCAATGTAACACCTTTGAAACCTGGAACATTCATTTGCCTATTCAATTATTTCTTTAAAACCAAAACCTTAAAGATACACACTTTTGGAGAAAACAGCTAAACAAAGTCATCACACATATTATATCAAACTTTTTCAGACAGAAAATGCAGCCAGCAGAGATCATCCTACTGAGTTGCAGATATTGCAAATGTCACTTTTACTGGATATTTCCCTCCAGAAGAGATTTTGCTTTTCCAAAGAGGAAAGTTTTTTTTTCCCAAATACCTTCTTTGGCCTAAGCAGTCTATGGGCACATTAAATCAAAGGCAATGCATGTGCTGAAGCGGGCAATGATGGGTCCCTATCGTTAAGGTCCATAGTGATCTACTAACAAACGGTAAGTCCAGCTATAAGCCTTTATGCTGCAATGACTTTTACTCTCTGCTGTGTCAGCCAAAGGCTGAGTTGCTTCAGTGGTTTCTATTTTTAGAATCATAGAGCTGAGGCTACAAATTATCATGAGGTTATCTTACCAACTGTACTAAATTTTCCACTCATTGAATTATTCAGGAGCTAGAGCTATTGCCTTTAAAACATTGCAAGGATGTTAGTTTGGCAAAGGCCAGCGTAGCTATGATTATAAACATGGGTCTGGAGAACTACGCTGGGGAAAACAATCAAGGGTGAGTCTTTTCAACACTTGCTTTTTTATGATTTAGCCACTTGTTCAACTAGATGTGAATGTCAAGGCACTGTGGCACTTCTGTGTGGCTTCTTGGCATATCAATCTTGGTGTCATAACAGTGGTTTTGGTTAATAGAGATTACAATCCTGTGTGCTGTTGAGTTAACGTATTTTTTTAAATTGTTTCCTCTTTTCCAAAAATTTGTATCTAAGTACAACAAACAAATTCTTGATAAAGTTTTGCAATCTGAAATCACTGCAAATCACGCACTGATTAGGAAACATACACTTCTCAAGCCACCCTTGTGCTCACATTCAGACTTTACAACTTCAAAAGTAATGCTTCCCACAACCCACAGATTCATTTTGTTTCCTGAATAATGAATGTGCAGAATATATGCCCTTTATGTCTGGCAATTTTTGTTTCACATTATGTCTGTGAAACCCAAACCACTTATTTATGTATCTGTAAATCATACATTCACATTGCTGGATGTTATTTATCTCCCTTTTATCCATTCTATTGATAACAGGCATATGTGAATAGTACAGGTTTTAGCAAACAAAGCAATAGATTGAATTATCTAATTAGCCAAAGTAAGTCACATGGCCAAGTCCAGAGTCAAGTGGGGAAGGAGACTGACTACCCAAAGGACATGGATAACCAGTTTTATGTTTTTGGTTATGATATTTCTTCCATGCAAACTTTTATTTTTATGCAGCATAATTTATCAGTCTTTTCCTTATTGCATATGGATTTTTATTCCAAACTTTAAAAGGCTTTCCTTATATCCATGTTATAAAATAATTCAGCCTTTTTATTTCAATTGTTTATATGATTTCATTGTGTTAAACATTTTGATCTCTATTCAATTTGAAATCTGATGTGGTATCTTTGTGTGAGATTAATACAATTTTATATTTTCCCAAATATCTATCACATTCTCCTAATACCATTTAAAAGAAAGACCATGTTTTCCCCAGAATTTTCAGATGCAACCTTTACCATATACTTAATTTCGATATTTCTGGACCTTTTATTGTCTTCTATTAATTTATCTACCAACTCATGATCTAATACTACCCTAATTTAATTATAAAGGGCTTATATTTAATTTCTCTCAGAACTAGAGATTAAAAGCCCTCATTGCTCTTCTTTCACATAGTTTTACTAATAGTGATTTTCTTTTCATGCTTTTCCTAACTATTCATACATGCTTATTTTGCTATATGTACTTTAGAAAAAGTGTCTAGTTCCAGGACAAAAAATAGTTGGTATTTTAATTGACACTTTTATGATGTTAAGTCATCCTACCCAAGAACAGGGAATGAGGTCTTTCTTTTTAATTCAAATAACTTTTGTGTCTTTCAAAAGTGTTTTAAGGTTTTCCTCATATAGATTTTGCAAGTTTCCCCTAAAGTAATTTATAATTTATTGGTGTTATAAATGAAGTGTTTCATCCATTACCTTTTCTAAGAGATTTTCTAATTATAAGAGTATACTGATTTTTATATGTTAATTTTATATTCTACTACTTTAATAGACTTTTTTATTCTATTATTTGTGTTAAGTTTAATGTAGATTCTTTTGAGTTAATCAAGTAGAGTATCATGTCCGCAAAAACAATTTTCTGCAGTAGACAGGATAATGATCCCCAAAGACGTCCATATCCAATCCCCATAACCTGTGAATGTTACCTTACATAACAAAATAGATTTTGCAAATGTTGTTACATTAAGGATCTTGAGATGGGAGCATTATGCTGGATTACTTGTGGGCCCAATGTAATCACAAAAGTCCTTATAAGAGAAGTACAGGAGGGGCAGAGTAAAAAAGGGAATGTGATGATGGAAGCAGAGGTTAAAGTGATGCACTCTGAAGATGCAGAAGGAGCCATGAGCCAAAAAATGAAGGCAGCCTCTAGAAATTAGCTAAGGCAAGTAAATGGATTATCCCCTAGAGCCTCCAGAAGGAACACAGCCCTGCTGACACCTTGATTTTAGTCCAGTGAGACCTGGGTCAGATTTCCAACCTCCAGAACTGTAAGATATAAATTTGTGTTGTTTTAAGACACTAAGTGTATTATAAATTGTTACAGCAAACAGGAAACAATTTTTAATTGCCTTCTTCTGTTCCAATTCTTATGCATCTAAATGCCTTCCCTTGTATAAATGCATTAGGTAATACCGCTAATAAACATAAGTAATTATGTAGATAATTGGAAACTTACTTTGTTCCTGAACTTGGGACAGGGGGAATAGGGTAGTGGTGATGGCAGAGGCTGCTTATGTTCTATGGAGCCCCAATTGAGTAAGATGCTCAATTTAAGATACATATGTGTGTGTGCATACACACGTGCATTGATGTTCTCATTAAGGGTGTTAAATATTTTTATCCCTGCATCTAGCCCCAGAAATAAAACTGTTAGTATTTAAATTTATGATGTTGGGTCATCCTCTCAAATACAATAACCTGGTGTAAATGCTTGCTCAACAGGAGCAACCTATAGTGTCTGACATCTGGATGACCTAGTCTGCTTGTAGCTCTGTTAAATTCAAAATGCAAAGTGAGCCAAGAAACAGAGAGAAACAAAAAGTAAAGAAACACATGCAGGAGAGATAATAGGCAAAAGACATGCAGAATTAGGTGCTACCTACGCATGATGGGAAGTGATAAGCAGACAAAGATGGTGTAAGGAGAAATGTGCTCTGCCTTAGGGTCAATATTCCTCTTTATAATATGCACTCCACTATCTATAGGCACATGAAATAACTTCCAATTAAAATATGTATAGGGCACAAGACCTTAATTTCTAAAATGTTTGTTACCAGGACGCCAAAATTACTTTGACGTCTCATTTTTCTGTGGTAGATTTTTGTCATACCCCAAACTGTTCATTCTGCCTCTCATCAGAAGTTTTACACTTTACCAAAAAATAAACTTTCAGAAGAAAATTCAACTTTGGCTTTTTAAGTAAAAAAAAAAAAATTATCAAAGTATCACATGAATGTTGTTTAAAAATTCAAACAGTCCAATGGGTTTATATTGAAAAACAGCAGTTTTTTTCTCCCAACTTCTCCCTAAATCCCTCTCTGTAAAGGCAACAATTTTCAAATTTTGTAGCTGTGTTTTCTAGTATCACACAACTTTTAAATTCTCAAATACTGTCCTAAATTTCCAGTTTTAAATATTATTTATTGATTGCCTAGAATGGAATATAATGATTTAGCTACTCTACTCTACTATGGAAAATATGTCTTTAGTCTTAATATACACATTTTCCCTGATGGCACTCACCAAATTATAAAAATTTTGTAAACATTTTTCAATATTCTACCATGGTGTGGTGTGTTGTATGGGAATTCTACACATGAGAATGATTGTTTTATAAGTTCACAACTTCTGTAATAAAAATATATTTTAAAAAAATAGGGTGGGTTGGGGGAAAATGCATCAAAGGTAAGGTAGGGACTATAGTTAGTAGTAATATATTGACAATGCTCTTGCATAGTGTGTAACAAATGTTTCAACAATGATGCAAGGTGTTGGTGGAGGGGTGATGTATGGGACCTTTGTATGATGATATGCATGTTTATTTTGTAAGTTCACAACTTTTACCATAAACTTATTGTTTATGCATGCTCACGTATTAATGATATACTTCAATGAAAAATATATTTTAAAAAATCATTATTCAGTGTTAATATTATTGTAGCTCTGTAGATAATGCTCTCATCTGAGCTAGATACTGGACAGTGATTCCATTTAATTCTTTAACAACATATTGTTTTTCTGAAGTTAATATGTTATTGTATTTTGTTTTGCCTTTCAAAGGGAAAATATAGGCATTTTAAGACCAAAAAAAAAAAGGTTAGAGAACTCTTGGTCAGCATATAGGCATTATGAGTAACACTGTAATAAAGTCTTTAAATTAAAGAAGAATGATTCCACATAGAAGTAAAGAACTTCAGGAAAAAGTAAAGAGCAACAGAAGGGTAACATGTAGGTAGATAAAAAAATATTGACTGCTTAAACACCAATAATAATAATATCTTATGGGGATTATAAGATATGTAAAAATAAAGTATATGACAACAATTACTCAAAGGGTCGAGGGATACAGGGAGTTAGTTTCACCTGAGTTGTTATCACGACTACCACCGAATGGGTTGGCTTAAATAACAGGGATTTATTGGCTCTTGGTTTCAGAGCCTGGAAGGCTCGCTTCCTCTTGGGGTGGGTAGCATTCTGGTTGGCCTGCAATCTATGGGTGCTTTGGCTTGCTAGTCACATGGCGATGTCCTCTTTTTTTCCCACATACCCATCATCTGCCAGCTTCTGGCTCCTTCCCATGGCTTTCTCTGACCCTGGCTTCCAGTTTCTTATCTTCACATATGGTCTCCAGTAATTGGATTAAGGTCTGCCCTACTGCAATTGGCCACACCCTAACTAAAAATAACATCTTCAAGAAATCTATTTGCAATGGGCACATACCCATAGGAGCATGGACCAAAATTAAGAGCATGTCTTTTCTGGGGTACATAATGCCATCTACATAGGACCCTTGAATGTACAGGAGTGGTAAAAGCACTAGTTAACACTGACCAGAAAGCATCCTACGTTAAAGAGGACAAAATGATTTGGCTAATTTATGTTAGCAAGCCTGAATCATTGCCACCCCTGAACCAGAATGTTAAGCACAAAAATCAAGTGACCATGATGGCAGAGAAGGCCTCACATAGCAGGGGCTCTCACTTACGGAGACCAACCTTATTTCGTTTCTGTCTCGACCTGCTGCACTGATTGTTCAGGAAAATTCATGATAGGGTGGCAGAGCCACAAGATCCGAGCCTTGGCTAATGCAGGGCAGACAGCCTAAAATCTGTTTTAGTTTCTCTATTGCTGCTGTAACAAGTTATCACAAACTTAGTGGCTTAAAATGAGTTAATTATCTTACAGTTCTAAGGTCAGCGTCTGAAATGGGTCTCAGTGGACTAAAATCAAGGTTTTGGCAGGGTCGGGAAGTAGAGAAGTGGTGACTGAAAACAATACTGACTAGTTTCCTATTGCTGCTATAACAAATTACCAAAAACTTAGTGGCTTAAAACAATACTAATTAATTATCGCACAGTTTTCAGGATCAGAAGTCCAAAATGGGTCTTGCAAGGCTAAAATCAAAGTGTTAGCCGGGCTCTAGGGGATAACCAATTTCCTTGCCTTGTCCACTTTCTAGAGGCTGCCTTCATTCTTGGTCTCCCTCTGACTCTGACACTCCTGCCTCCTTTTTTCACTTATAAGGACCCTTGTGATTATACTGGGCCTACCCAAATAATCCAGGATAACCTCCCACCTCAAAATTTTGAACTTAATCACATCTACAAAGTCCATTTTGCCATGTAAGGAAACATTTTCACAGGTTCCAGGAATTAGCTGGAGTGTAGCAGCCCCGGAGAGTCACCTGAATCTGCAGAAGACTGCATGAATGAGAAATGCATTTGGCTGCGTTAACTGACTGAGGTTACAAGGACGTTAACCACAGCATAGCCTAGCTTCTCCTAATTCACCTAGTTAAGGAGAGAACATAGGTTTAATCTAAGATCCAGATATTCTATTACTTGTTAATACAACATAGACTTCTTACAAATGTGCATCAGCAAAAAGTTTATAGCAAAAGACTAGTTCCATATAACTTCGGGTATTAGAATTATAAGCACATACTTTTAAACAACAATGTTCACCACATTTAATGATATAAATAACAAACCTGAAAATGTCTGCAGGGAATCAAAAAAAAACTTATAAAAAATGACATTGCACAGTTTAAGAAATACCAAGCAGAGTTCTAGAAAAAAATATATAAAATAGTCAAAAAAAAAAAGAGATGGTAATAGAGATATTTAGCAGCAATTTGAATACAGAAAAATGATTAATGAGCTGGTAGATACAGAGGAAGAAATTATCCAGAATGGCATATGGAGAATCAAAAGAATAGGAGTAGGGGAGAAGAGAGGATAAAAGGTGGAGAAGATAAACACAGCCATAAGCATCATAATGAAAATGCAGAACACCAAGGGAAGAAGAAAATATTAAAAGCAACCAAAAACACAGAAAAATTGCCTTAAAAAATAACACGATATATATGATCTAAGCACAATGAAAGCCAAAAGTCAATTAAATTACATCATCAGTAAGCTGAAAAAAATTAACAGTCCACCTAGAATTCTATACCCAAATAGAACCTGTATCTTTCAAGAATATGGCAAAATTAAGACATTTTCAGAAGAAAAAACCAGAATGTTCACCAGAAGCCCTTTCTAATGACAATTATAAAAGATATGATATGGAAAGAAAGGAAGTGATTCCATATTAAGGTTCTCAGGTGACAGAAGGAATTAAGTGCAGAGAAAATAGTAAAATCCTGGGTAAATATAAGCAAACATTAATATTACTAGTCAAGAATAATACTGTGCAGAGCAGCCCAAATATTTTATAAGTATTGCTATAAAATACAATATACAGAACATATTCTTTTACCACAACAGAAATAAAATAAATATATTTTCAAGGTACTAAAATTAAATTGGAAATTAATAAATATACTTCATATACAATCATAATGGAAATTAGAAGGCGTAATATCACAAACTGAGTAATGATAAAGAATTCCATAGAGTACATGAAAATTGTCAAAGGAAATTAAAGTGATAAAGTGAGTCATTGCCTTAAAAGCATATTTTTAAAAATAAGAAAGATTGAAATTTAATAACTAAGGCTCCATTGCAAGATATTAGTAAAGGCTATAGTAGAGGAAATAATAAAGCAAGAGCAGATTAATGAAATAGAAGAAAAAAATAGCATGCATAATATACAGGAACACCAAAGCCAAATTTGGTCTTATGAAAAGACTAATTAAATTGACAAACCAGTAGTAGAATACATCACAATTTTTTAAAAGTCACATATAACCAATATTAGGATGGAGTGAATATTAAATAGGTAAAGAGATGATATTATTTTTAAAATGCATAGTTTCAAATTCTTAGAAAATAATAAATCTGAATGTTCCTACTTACCATTAATGAAAATGAATTTGTGGTTAAACATCTTCCCATAAAGAAAACTACAGGATCAGATTGCTTCACTGACAAGTCCTATGAAACAATCACAGAAGAAAGGATTCTAATCTTACACAAATTCTTCCAGAAAAGAAAAAAATAAATAAGACATTTTCATCTCATTTTGTGAGTAGCATAACCTTGGTATTAAAAAAAAATTCTAAAGAAAAGGAAAATAAAAGATCAATCTCAATTTTGAACATAGTTGAAAAACACATAAACTAAATATTAAGAAATAAATTCAGCAATTATGTACAGAGGATAATATATAATGACAAAGTTTGGTTTATTCCAGGGTGGCTAACATTAAAAGAAAACATTAGTTTGATATTACGAGACAATGTAATTTTTCATATAATCAGGTTAAAGGAGAAAAATAATAAACTTGTCTTAACAGATGTCAGAAGAGCATTTGATAAAGTTATCCATCATTCACATTAACAAAGCATAGAAACTAGAATTAAAAAAAGAAATTTCCTCATAAGCTGATACAGGATATCTACACTATAGCTTAGAGCATATATCACTCTTGTTGAAAAACTGAAGGTTTGACTTTTAAGATAAGGGTCAAGACAAATGCCTATTATCTCCTATGCAGTGCTGTATTGAAATGCTAGCCAGAAGAAGCAGTACATCAAGAAAAATCAGTGAAACATGAAAAGATTGGAAATGAAACAAAACTGTCATTAGTTGCAGGTTACATGATTGTATACATAGAAGATCCAAAAGAATCTACAAATAAACTATTAAGCTTAATAAAACTTTAGCAATGTCACTGCATTCAAAAATATTTAAATTTAAAAAAAATTAATATATACCAGTAACAAACAATTAGGAAATGAATTTTTTGACCTAGATAACATTAGCAATAGCACTAAAATATATCAAGCCCTAAGAAAATACATAAGACTAATATGGAGAAAATTATAAAATTTTATGAAGAAAAATTTAAGAACTAACTAAATATACTATATTCATGGATTGGAAGACTCAACTATTGTAAAAATGACAGTTATTAGATTAATTTATAGAATCAATCCTATCAAAATTCCAACAGAGATTTTTTGTGGAAGTTGACATACTAATTATAAAACATACATTGAAATGTTAAGGGTCAGTTGTACTCATGACCCACTTGTAGAAGAATTAGCTAAGAAGACATGTTTTAGTAGATAGTTCCTTAAAGTTTCTGAAATAAATCCAGCATGCTATTGTTTCACTTAGGTAAAGAGACCTAGGAAAAAAATATGTTTAAATTAAAAGACCAGAAACAGTGTTATTGTTTATTTATGGGTAATTGATTTGTGATAGCAAAACAGAAAACATGGGCTTTTCCAAATATGGTGCTGTGATATGTATATTAAAAAATGGGAAGAAAATAGCTTGGCCCATATCTCACATTATGTACAAAATCAACCCAAGAGGATTAAAGACTTAAATATGAAAATTAACTATAAAACTTTAGAAAAAAAGTATAAGTAATAATCTTCATGATCTTATTAAGGGAAAGGTTTCTTAAAGAGAGCACTTAAAATGTTAATATGAAAGGAAAAAGCGGACATATTTGATGATATCACACATTCTTAAAAATGCACTGTATGTAAAGAAGTCACACAAATCAATCTGAGAAAGGCATATAGTACAATTAAACAAATTGGTGAAAGATTTGAACAGGTACTTCAATAAAGGATTAACATATGATTGCCTATGACAATCCTGGCATAGGCCACTTAATCTGGTTTAATTATTAATAATGCACCCTTTTACTCTCAAAAAGCTCCAAAAAGGCCTAGAAAATTATATGTTTACCCTATATTTCAACCAATCTTTCTATTCTCAAACCCAGCATTTATCCCCACCTAGGATGTCTGAAGCCTCTAATTCAAGAGTCTTTCTTCAGTTATGCTGAATGAATCTTCCTGCTTTTAGCAGGCTTGTCTGTAGATTTCAGCTTTCTGTCTTTCATCTTTGTGGTTATAACCAATGCCCTTTTCTCTTTGTCTTCATGAGTATATAATACTTGTTTCCTTTACTATCCACTTAAGGAGGATTGAGACGGCTTCAAAATAAGCTGTTATCCTCAATGTGCCATATTTTACCTGAAGTACCCATTTACTCCTCTCTGCTCCTCAACTAAATGCCCAGTTGAAATCACTTTAGAAATCCTTCACAATGAAATAGGAAAGAGATGGTGATTCCTTCTTGATACACAAGCCTCTGTTTATCTTGATAAATGCACATTCCATTTTGCATATTCAATCTCATTTATCTGTTGACCATATTGCTTTATTGCTTTCCAAGGAATTTTGTTCATAATTATATTGATTCACTGTGTCTATGTATTAGAGTTATATGCTAAATGATTAATGTCCATAAATTAATACCCATAAAAGAAGAACTTGTACCACATTAACAAAATTAATAGAGCTTTGTATATAGGCCTAAAGTGTAAAATGAAGTCTCCTTAGTCTTTATATAATCTCTTTAGTCAGAGATAACATATTTGAGATTCACAAGAATCTATAACTTGTACACTTTCTTTTTCCTCCTGATGTTTATTTGCAATAGCATTAAATCCAGGAACCTAATGAATATGTTAAAACTTTGTCCTGTTTAAGGTCATCCAGATTCTAAAGACATAAAATAATAATTTGCTGAAATGATTTTGATTTTGATCTAATAAAGTGTCTTAACAATTTTCATATCCCTTGCATCAAAGGACTCCATAAATATTTGTGTTTGAATAGGTATTTTGGAGTGACTATGTACCTTACTTAATAGAAATACATATGACATTTTAACTGACAGTGATGCAGTGATACTATTCTACATCCTCTCTCCAAGTTTTTTTTTTTTTTTTTTTTTTATCTTCATAGTACAGGCATGCAAATGATGAGGTGCCTGAAGAAAAATGTAGTAGTATCAGTATTTCGCTTTGGTTTGAACAATGTGCATCTGTTCTAAGAAAGAATTTTTGTAAACTGATAGGCTTCTTTAGAAGATGAAATTTTCAAAATAGATTCTTTTGCTTGAGAAAAAGGGGCAGGGAAAATATAAAACATCAGCAATTGCTGAATACGGCATTTCAAATTCTGTTAGCATAATAAAAGGATCACAAGAAAGTGTCATTGTGAGAGAAACAGATAATTGCTTTCTGTATACTGACATTATATTCTAAGGCTCAAATGCAGTCCCAAAACTTAAACTGCACTATCTGTGGACACAAAAGGAAAATACACCTGACTCAGATAATTTCACAGCAGTGTGCATTCTTGAGAAAATGTCCCCACAGAGTCTCTGTGGGACAAACCAGGAATAGGGTGAACGTCTTTTCTTGAAATCCACTGAACGACAGAGGGAATTTAAATAGCGTGATTAAAATCACGTCCATGGTGGGGCTTAAATTAGAATGTAGTTCTCATGATTCAAGGTTGACTACCCCACTGGGTTTGGGAGGAAAAGAATTCAAGGACAGTGACAGAAAACAGTTCTTGTCAAATCCAGAGTACCTATGACTACTGTGCGTGCAAAGAACCCAGCCCTTCATGATGCTTCCCAAAGAAGAGACAAGACTTGGAGGGAACAATCTCATTTCCTTTGATCACTCCCTTTCCCTGAGTGAAGGAATGGCAGTGGCCGATAAGGACACTAGTATGTGGGGCTAGGAGCCGAAGAGCAGTTGCAAAGAGAGTACTGAATTAGTTTGAATCTCATGGAAGTAAGGAAAGATGTATGGAAGGGTAGACTGGCCAAATACCCTGAGTCTTATATCAACTCCATTCATTTTAAATAAAAATACTAAGGACATTTGAATTATGCTTGAACGTTTTCAAATCAGTTTTCACATATATGAATTCATTTGTTTTTAAGCATCAAATATTTCAAGCATGTATTGGCATTTCAAATTTATAAATGGATAAATGGACTCTTATCCAGCCACTGAACAGAGAATTAAGAAAGAATAGCATAATCTAGATCTTAAATCTCCATCTTTTCATTTTTTTTCTTTTTGCAATAGGGGAGGGCAAAAAGGAAGTGCCAACAGTAACTGTGGGTTAGAGCAATGCAGGTAACTTCAAGCAAAACATAATGTCTAATATTAGGAAATAAACAGGTCAAAAGCCTTAATATCTTTTTTATGCTAACAGGAAATTGTGTTTAGTATCAAGAAAAGTTGGGCATTAACATTAAAAATAACCTAATAGAGGGAAGCAGATGTGGCTCAAGTGCTTGAGCTCCTGCCTACCATACAGGAGGTCTGTGGTTTGGTTCCCAGTGCCTCCTAAAGAAGACAGCGAGCTGGCACGATGGACAGGTGTGGCAAGCTGACACAACAAGATGATGCAACAAGAGACACAAGAAGAAAAACATAATGAGAGACACAACAAAGCAGGGAATGAAGGTGGTTCAAGCAATTAGGTGCCTCCCTCTCACATCAGAGGTCCTGAGAGATCCCAAGTTCAGTTCCTGGTGCCTCCTAAAGAAACAAGGAGGATGAACAGACACAGCAAGTGCAAACAATGAGGGGGTAGGGAGAAATAAATAAATCTTAAAAAAAATAATCTAATAGAAAATTTAATCCTTCCTTGGGATGATTTATACTTAAATCAGAGACTACAGATGACCTAGTGCCATGCACACTAGCCCAGGCAGACACTAGATCAACTCCATATGTACGTATGTAGAAGAATTTTCATTACCACTATATCCAATGGCTTCCACATGGAGAAGTTTTATTTAAAAGGTGCTCAGTAATTACTTTTTCCTTGAGATTTGGCTCTCTTTAATTGTGTGATGTGCTTTTATAAATGATAAAATACAAAGACTTTAATGAAGAGAAAATTTTTGAGAGTATATGAGAGAAGAGAATAGTTGTGGATGCATCCAGATAGGTAAACACCAACAACTCCTACACAGTCACTGACACTTATGCCAGCAAGCAGGAGATCATCCAAACTGCCATTAAAATAACTGAAATAAATCATATGGATGGATCCTCAAAGAACATTTACTGATGAATGAATATTTACATGATAAATGCATCATATTCATTAGCTTAGTATTAAATACTTAAGGTAAACCTTAGGATTAAATAATGAGATAATATCTACCACTTTTGTGATTCAGTATCAGTTGAATATATCTGTGCCATCCAGATCTTTAAGTATTGAAGGCTTTTGCCATTTCTATCTTCTGTTTTTAAACTTTGTTAAATCTCTGCTTCTCTTGACTCTTGTTGCACATTATATTTTTCTACTGTATAGCTTCTTCTCTCCTAAATAATAATAGCTACTATTTTTCAAGCACTGGGCATGGCATGTTGTTGGTAGGTTTTAGGTTAAATTTCTCATTTAATCATGGCACTAATCCAGCAAGTTATATTCTCATGTTGCAGACAAGGACACTGAATCCTAAAGAGGATTAAGTAACATGCTCCATGTAACACAGTAATAAACAACAGATCTAAGATTTCAACCCAGAATTAAACTCCTTGGGAACAAGACAATATATTTTGTATATCTTCCATATCAGTAGTTCCTATATGGTATGTTAGAAACACAGCTTCTAACTTATTACCCAATGGAGATTCTAATTCAATTAGTCTAGGATGGAACATCATAGTCTATAATCCTAACAAGTTCATTGCATGATTCTTATACAGCAGCTAAAAGATGTGCTATTTAGGATCACCATATCACTGTCATTCATACAGCAGAAAATTCTTATTTTTGAATTTTGAAGCAAATTCCAGATAACAGCTGGAGTTGCTTTGCTCCTTAAGTCGTCCCAAGATTGGTTCAAACTTCCAAGTCACAACTTATAGCTAGTTAATGCCTCACCAATATGCCCACAGTTTCCAAATGCAAGGAGATGAAAGAAGAGGGGTAAAACAGTCTTATGGTCATTTCTGGCTTCCACTTTTAATCCTATTAAATTCTTTTTTTTTAAGGAGGTACTGGGGATTGAACTCAGGGCCATGTACATGGGAAGCAGGTGCTCAAAAACTACTGAGCTACATCCACTCCCCCCATTATCCCATTAAATTCTTAGTCTCAGTGCTAAGTCTCCTCTCTTTTGCTTACATGTTTTCATTCCATCACAAATCCTATTGGCTCTGCCTTCAAAATACAACCTGAGTCCCAGCATATCTCAATCTATCTACCCCTAGTTCAGACTGCCATCATCTCTTGCCTCAACAAACTGCAATTTCTTCCTAATAGTTCTAATTGCTTTTTCCATTCTGGCCCCTCTACAATCTATCATTCAGCTGTCATATGGAACATGTTAAAAATATATCAGATCAAGATATATTCAAAACCCTCTAACACCTTCCTATTAGATTTTGAAAAATGTAGAAATGTGTTGCCATGGCCTGGAGCTTTACTTAATCTTGGCCTTGACTTCCTCATTGACTGTTCATGCCCTCTCTTTCTTAGCTCAGACTTCACTTGTCTTTTCATTCCTTGAATATTCCAGGCTGTTCCCACCTCCGTGAGTTTAGGTGATGAAATAAATTCTTTTCATCAAAACATGTATCACTACTTAAATTCCCCTTCCCTTCCCTTCCCTTCCCTTCCCTACCCTTCCCTTCCCTTCTTCCTTCTTTCTCCTATTTTTCCTCCCTCCGGTCCTCTCTACCCTTCTTTCTATGTAATTTATTGTATTTCTTCTGCTAAACTGTACACTTCATGATGGCACATACTTTTGTCTATTTTGTTATATTATAAACCCAGTTTATAACCCATTTATAAACTTATTGAATGCTGAATAAATATTTGTTAAATGAAGGCATCAATGAATGAATCCACTTCTCAAATGTGAAATAAATAGAGAAAATTAGAGATGTCAAGGAATGAGGGTGTAGATAATTTCTAAAAGAACAATTCTCTGTATATTGGCAATTTCTATAACATAACTGTAACAAGTAATATTTATGGACTATTTAATATTCTTCCAGTAACTGAGCTAAGTACTTTATGAACATCAACTAATTTATTTCTCACAATAACCCTCTGAAGGTGATGCTCTTAATTTTACTATATTATAAATGAGGACCCTGAGGTTCAAGGAGGCTAAGGGTGGCTTATTTTCCCATGGTCACACAACTTTTAAAGGATGAATATGGTACCTGAGTCCATTTATACTTCAACGTCCATGTTTGCAATAACTGTATTATACATAAGTGGCCGTGATAATTTTTTTAAAGCTACATTATCTGAACTCATATCAATATTACATAAAGGTACTGAAACCTAATAATCATTTCAAAGAAACTGTCAAAGAACACATGAATATATTGTAAATAGTGGATAAACTATTAGATTAGGGAACAGAATAACTGGGTTCTAGTTTTATGTAGGCTGCTCTCTGATTTTATAAACCAGACTTCAGTCTCCTTCTCCTTAAAGGAAGAAAATTACACTAAACTCAATTTAAAACTGGATAGCTCTTGAGCAAAATTCAGCTTACAGGTAGGTTTTCTTAAGCCCTCAATATAAGTTTTTTTAAGTATTGATATCCATTTTCATAGGGAATTTATTCCACTTTAGGACTGTCCCAAGGAGCCTTTCATCCAGTCCATTTAACTCATTAATGTTTCCTACCCTGGTTGTTAACAGCATTTGGTTTTGTGACCACTGAGCTACATTTCAAGGTATATTTAATTTTCTGTTGCATCATTTCAAGTCAAAGCACATTGTTATGAAAAACTCCATGAGAAATGACCAATAGAATATACACAAAAATATCTTAATAGTTGTATCATGATTTTTCAATTATCAAGTAAGCATAAACTAATGTTATTCATATTTTGCATCATTGTGAAAGAACAAAAGCATACTAACTGTAAACTTAAATCTCTATTTTCAAACATAGCTTTAGCTGTCGTTTTTCTGAAACTATGTTAAGTTGTTTCATGTAAGTAATTTCATTGCTGTCATTTAAAAATCTACTCCATTCGAAAGAATCATGACAGGAAATGAACATTTCATATAAACAGCCAAGAGAATATATCTGTTGCAGCAAAACACCCAGATGTAAAGTGGAAAATTTGGTCATGTGCTGTTCTCTTTACAGAATGCCAAACATCTGGAGGTTTAGAGAGAACTGCACAATTACCTAAATATTTCATTTCTTATCTAGATGTTTATTTTCCTGTAGCTAAAATCTAATTTGGCACATTGTCAGTAAATAAGGGATAGCAGGGGTGGGTTGGAGGTGTTGGGTGGTAAGGATAAAGCTTGTTTCCCCCAAAGAACTATTCAAGATATTAATTCCCTAAATATTGGAATAAATAATTTTCTTCTGATCAAAGTCATTTCTTAAGTTTGCCTTTACTTCCTGAATCATGAAAATTTATCTTTTGTTTTCCTTGGTTGTTTGTTTTTAGTGAGAAACATATTGCTATGAGGACAGAAGAGCTGTCAAGAGCTATATATGCAAAATAATAAATGTCTCTTTCCTGTTAAACTTTCATTGATTCACCATCAATTCAATTACAATGGTGTATCCAGAATATGTACACACTGGGAAAAATAAAACAAATGTAGGTGTTTTTACTAGAATCTTTAGGATTTGGGCAATTTTTTTCTTTTTTCTTTTCTCAAATTTCTATAATAGATTAATATTATTTTTGTTAAAAAAAATTAAAACAAATTAATTTAGCTTTTCAGTTGAATGCAAGCATTTATAAATTTATATTTCAGGGGGAAAAACTCATCCTCTTTATTACGGGCACATGATTAGCATGTTTCCTATGAAGAGCATTATGTTCCTGGCAACCTGAGCAAGTAGAAGCCTGCTAATATTTAGAATATATTGACTGATATTTTACCAGGCAAAAAGTATTATGCAGCTATTTCTCACTAATAATCTCCTTCAGGAGCATTAGACTCTCAGAATGCTACACAAACAAATAACCCAAGGATTCCATATTTGAAGACATTTTTTTAGGAAAACATAATTATTTCCAAGAGACAAGCTCTCTCATAAAAATGAACTGTGGTTCTAAATGTATTAGGAAATAACAAACAAAGAAAAATATTAGAAACATCTGAAAAGGTCTACCAGAAATTAAGATACCAAAATATTTAATAAAGCCAATTAGACATTCATTGACAGAAGTGTCTTCCTTTTTTATCCAGTTCTTCTTAAATGAAAAGTTAACTGCCTTTCACAATACCAAATAATTTCTTAGCAAAATAATGCCTCACTCTGGGAGGCATTTCATATTTTCACATTTGAGGATTAGATGCTATTTTATAAACTGCTTAATGAGTGGTAGCTTGATGGTCCTGTGGTAGTAATAAAAATATACCCAGAAGTGAATCAATAAGAAAACACCAGGGTCATCAGAATGGTCTACCTTTAAATTAATCCTAAATCTGTTAGCATAATCAGCAAATTCACTGTATGTGTCAATTAAGCAACTATATAACAAAGAAAGCTATAGAAAATGTCATTAGATTTGGCTTATTTAATGTCTGTATATTATGTGTGGTGCTTTGTCTGTTGGTGGGAAAGGACTTGACATAGTATTTACTAGTGCAATGCTGCTAAAATATTCGTAGTATGACCCTAGAAGAGGTAGAAATGTTAAGATTTTACTAAGATGTTTACAATGTTAATTAGTAGTTATTTATCAACTGGTGGACTTCTGTCACTCTAACTCATATTAATAGTATGGTTTGAGCTAGCTATATCTAGTTAATAGCAGATTTAACTCAAAAGCCAAAGCATGGGTGTTTTCTTGAAAATTTCTTTATCCTCATAGAAATTATTTGCACCCCTGAAACCATTTAGGAAGTTTTAAAACTTTACCTTTACCATATACCATATGAACAAGTGACTCCAAGCAATGATTCACAAAGAATATCGAATACAGAAGCTTCTTTGTATAATTTTAAAATAACACAATATTACAAATGATAGTTTGTAATACTGGTAACTAGTTCTCTAATGTTTTTGAAGAGAATATGTTTTACTAAACAAGCAAAACTGATCTATGGTATATAAGCAATGAACTATAAAACTTTAAATTAAAAATACCATTTACAATAGCATCAAAAGATAAAATACATAAGGATACATTTCACAGAAAAATGTATAAGGCCTACACACTGAAAACTACAAAAGATTGCTAAGGTGAATGAAAGGTCTAAATTAATGGAGAGATATACTGAGTATATGGATCATGAGACTAACTATTCTTAAGATTTCTATTCTCTCCAAATTGATCTATAAATTCAATATAATTCCAATCAAAATCTCAGCAGCCATTTTTGTGGAAATTGACAAGCTGATTCTAAAATTTCTATGTAAATGCAAAGGGCCTAGAAACATCAAAACAACTTTGTAAAAGAACAAAGTTGAAGGATATACCCAATCTAATTTCAATAATTACTGTAAAGCTACGGTAATTAAGACAATGTTGTATTGGTATAAAATAGACAAATGGGTCAATGGAATAAAAAGATAAGAAATAGACCCAAATATATATGGTCAACTGATTTTTGACAAAGGGGCCAAAGCAATTCAATGGGAAAAATAATAGTCTTTGCAACAAATGGTGGTAGTACAATTGGATATCCTTATACAAAACAAAACAAAACAAACAAACAAACAAAGAAAAAAACCACCTTGACCCTTGCCTCAATACTGTTGCCGGATTTTCTCTAGGTGTTTGGCTAAGCTACAAGAAATGAATTTCAAGAGCAAGCCAGGTTAGTTAGGCCAGTAATCTATTAAGAAAGGGAGGGAAGAGAAATGGGAGAAAATAACAGATCATGGGTCCCAGGTAGAGAGGAACAGGCTGAAAAGTGATAAAGAGGGTAGATTTACAGACCACAATTCCTCATTACAGATTACAAATAATCAGGTTTTACTTGCGTGCAATTCCAGGCAGAGGGGCAGAAGGCAAGAACAGCAGCAGGTTTGACTTCCCGCTTGTATTTTAAACCATTAATTATTCCACCCCTTTGCTAATGACAGGGGAGGAGTCCCAGCTGTTTGCTGTTTTGATTGATTACCCCACCCATAAATCCCCTGGGAGGGCCCAATGATAAGGCCCCTGGAGAATATCAGAGGCTTCTCCTTGATTCCGGAGGAAATCTTGATTTGAATGGGGTTCTGGCAAGTTCTTTCAGCAGCCATCTCGGGGGTACTGATGTCCATGTGGGCTTCTTGCCAGGTTCTAGATTTGTCTATTGATTCCCTATTTTATCAGCCTGTCTCAATACAATGTACAAAAATTAACTCAAAGTTTTATTATAGACTTAAATATAAGAGTTAAACTCTAGAAACTTTTAGAAGCAGATATAGAAGAAAATCTCAATGTCTTTGGGTTTGGCAACAATTTCTTAAATGCAACAAAAGGCATGATTTATTCTTTCAAAAAAAGACAATAAATGATAATCAGAATTTAAAATGTTTGTTCTTCAAAAGACACTGTTATGAAAATGAAATGGCAAGCCACAGACTTGGAGAAAATATTTGCAAAATGGATATCCAACAGAACCTGCATCCCAAATGTATAAAGAACTCTCACATTCTCAACCAAATTAAATAGGGGCAAAATATTTAAGCAGACACTTCACCCAAGAAGATGCACTGAGGGCAAATAAGTACATGAAAAGAGGCTGAACATCTTTAGCCATTAAGGAATGCAAATTAAAACAATACCGCTACACCCCCACCCCCACCCCCCAGTATGGCTACAATGAAAAAAACTGACAGAACCAAGTGTGGTGAGGATATGCAACAACTGGATCTCTCATAAATGGCTGCTGGGAATGCAAATTGGTACACCCACGTTAGAAAATAAGCAGTTTCCTAAAAAGTTGAACATACACTGACCATATGACCCAGCCATTCTATTTCTTGGTATTTACAAGAAAGAAATGAAAGGACACGTCCTTGTAAAACTTATACACAAATGTTCATCAAAAGCTTTATTTGTACTGGCCAAAACCAAAAGCAATAGGTGAACAGATAAAGTGTAGTACATCCATACACTGGAACACTGCTGAGCAATAAAAGGAACAAACCACAAATGCACAAAACAGCATGCTGAGAGAAACCAGACTTAAAATACAAAAGGTTCATTTGTATGATTCCATTTCACTAAAATTCTAAAAACTGTGAACTAATCTATAGTGACTGAAAGCAGATCAGTGGTTGCTTCGGGATGGGGCATAGCAGATTGCAGAGGTCAGAAGAAAATTTCTGGGGATGATGTATATGTTCATTATCTTGATTGTGGTGGTGGTTTTTCATGGGTATATACATATGTGAAAACTCATTAAAAGGTACACTTTAAATACGTGCGGTTTAATAGATTTCAATTATACTTCACTAAGGCTGTTAAAAAAAAAAACAACAACAACAACTGGAAAACCCAAACTAACCCGTCGTGACAGAAGTCAGAGGAGCGTTTGCCCTCCATGAGCATAGGTAGCTTCTGCAAGGGAGCAAGGAGAGGCTTCTGAGCTTCTTGCAAATCCTCTGCTTCTTGATCTGGTTGCACACGTGTTTACTTTCTGAAATTAATTCGGTTGTCACATATGATGTGCATAATTTTCTGAATGTATGTTATTCTACTTTAAACATTCTACATTTAAATAAATATTAAAAATGCTCGTCTTCTCAGTGTAGACAGGCCCAGCATGAAACATACCAAGTAGCTTTTTGAAAAGATAAGATGAATTACAGATGGAAACCGGTAGTGAGAGATAAAAAGCACAGTCAGCTAGTATATCCAATCCATGCCTTACTGAAACATAACACAGAATCTTCTCTCAAATTCCTGACTATATAGGGATCTTTATCTCATTTTATCAGTAGTATTTTTCAGAAACATCATTTTGTCTTATTTTCTTTTTCCTGAAGACACTGTTTCCTAAAGTGGGTGTTTCAGAATTCTTTTGAAGCATGTTAAGTAGCTTGTGGTGAAAAGCATTCCATAGACAAAATAATTTGGGAGAGTTGTGTTAAACAAAGTTAAACTGTTTTCCTTCCAGTAGTATTTATTGCTAAGTGTTTAGTATGTTAAAGTGCTTTGTGAATCCCATACAAGGCTTAAGAAGTGTTTCTCAAACTTTATACACACACACACACACACACAGAGCCTCCATTTTCATACAGCATCCTAGTAGACTAATATTCCAAGGAATATACATTGCAGTTCTAGTCACAGTATTATTGCTAACTTATGTGCTCTCACATCAAATCATCTGGGTTTGAATCCTGGCTTTGCTACTGTTTTTCCTGTGTAACCCTGAGTGCTGAACTTCTCTCTCAAAAAAGCTATGACAAAAATATTGTTTGGGGGCGATAAAATGACAAAACACATATAAAGCATTTAGAAAGGTGTCAGCCACATAGTAAGAATTCAAAATAGTTAGGTATTAATTTTGTTAAGAAAAGCTGCCTACACAAGAACCACAAGGTAGAGATTGTGTTTCATTATTGGCCTTGATAGACTGGAATTTAGGGTTCATTTTACTGCTCGTTGACCCACCAAAAATCTAGCAATAAAATTACATGAGATGTTGTATTTATAATCACTGCCAGTGTTAGGCACGATAAAATTACAAATTACTTGAAGGCCAAGATCACATCTGTCCATCATTGTGTTTTTTGACAGTAGGTGTGGAGCTTCATTAGCCTAAACATTTTAGGAACTCTAGGAGATCCAAGGGTCCTGTTAGCCAGAGGGAATGTAGGCCCTTATGGGGAACTGTGAAAGGGATCTTGTGGCAAGTTGGGCAGCTCGCTGGATCAATAAGACTCAAACGTGTCAATAAAATATAGTCGAGTATTGTTTATAATGGGATTTCATTTGTGGTGACGTGAATGGCATCCTTAAGTCAGGATTCCATTTACTAGACCTTCACATTAGAGGAGAGTTGAAACTAAGCCTAGGGTGAGGAGACCAGGGAATTTAGAACCACATTAGCAAAACTGAGGATTGGAGGGAAATGTTTCTGTGATTGTTACTCAAGTGCTTGATTTTCCTGAGGCAGATGTGATAAAAGAATAAGGGTTACCAGTTTATCCTCACACGACCTAGCACAGAGAATGTGTCAATAAATGCATTCTATTGAGTATGGGATGTGATCAAAAAGTGTAGTGAGTGATAGGGATAATACTGACACTTCTGCTCTCCCACTCGAGCTGGAGAAAAAGGAGAAAATAACATGGAAACAAGAAACAGTAAACACATAAAATAGACAAAGGAAGAATTTTCAGTTGGGCAAAGAGGAGTTTATTCACAAGAAATATACTTTGCATCTCAAAGAACTGAGGGACAAGAGAGGACTTCTTCAAGGGTTAATCAGTGTGAGGAAAATGCTCTGAAACCATGGGCATAAAACCACTGAACGCAAAGTCTTCCCATCCTTCCCTGCCTGTTGCTTTGTGCAGTTGCTATTTTTAGTCTGGGTCAGGGTGGGAACATCTGTGGAGAGAGGAATGAATTGCTTGCAGCAAGACAAGTTTTGATGAATAATTACTTGTGCTATAATGTGCAGTCAGGGCCAGCTCCATTCCACAGACCAAGAACTAAGACTTTCAGGAAGCAATCATAGGCAGGTCCTGGGCAGCTGCTTATGCTTTCCAGCACTAATGATACGTGGCAGTGCTGTCAGGATGATCAAAAATTAATTGACTTGTTGTGAACTCCACTAAAGGTTAGCACTAAGGCTGATGTTATACAAAGCAGTTACATATTCAAAGTACTTTATAATTCTTTGTTTGTCCCAATGTCCCAGGGAAGTAAAAAAAATATTTACCTTTTAAGTACAATGCTATCTTTGCAACTCTATAATTCTAAACCCTTGAATTTTTGCTGAGTGCACAGGCTCTTTCATAGATTTCATATTTTCAAGAGCTAGAACAAGTAAAAATTTTCCAGTCGTTATTTACATATACCTTTTTTTTTTTAAAAAGGGCAGGTTCCAGGTTACTTTCTTTTCCTACTTTCCTATAACCCGGATGGTGTCAGCACCTGACCAACCTTACCTAATGTGTTAAAATGTTCTAATAGGCTGTAAAAGACACTTCACCCCTGAATCTGGATAGAGCTGTAGGTAAGGCAGAGTCTCAACTCTACTCTTTTTATATATTAAAAAAAATAATTAATTGAACACATTGAATGAACACCCAACAGATGCTAGAAATATTACATAATATTTGTTTATTTATTTCCATTGTAAAAGTATTGTACATCTATTACAGAAAATTTTATATTTATTTTGTTCCATTATTTTCAGTCATACTTACATTATGCCTAAACTTTTGAACCTGATTTTCATTTGATATTTTGTGAGCTCATCTCCCTATGTTCTAACATCCTCAGAAAATGTGATTATAATTTCTCAATTACTTTTATAAAGACATATAATAATTGTTTATTTAACCAAACCCTTTTCTGTTGAACATCTAGTTTTTGTATTTTTCTTTTTAATCTTTTTGTGGTATGAATAACGCTGTTATGCACATCCCAAGGTAATATATTTGTGTATACCTCTGATTTTTCCTTAGTGTACATTTCAAAGAATGAAGTTATTCTATCAAAGATATAGGCATTTGTATCTGTGATACATATTGTTAAATTTCTGTTACAATCATTTCACATTTAAATTTAAATTTAATTCTATTCCCATCATAGATTTTTCAAATAATTTCATTTTATTATTTGCCTTCAGCTTTACTTATGCTGAGACATGTTGATATAATATGGCTTTAAAAATGTTATATAGTTAAGTATATATATACATATATATTCTAATAGTAATGTATTTCATTGCTTGTATGCTTCCATCCTCTTTTCTAACTCACTACCTTGAGCCTAGAACTGGGTTGCTTCACAATCAAAATCTAAAACATGTAGCTCTGGCTCTGGGAACAGTCACAAGCATGGACTGTTAGTGAAACTTGAAGAATAGTGAAGAAATTATTATTAGAGGGTGAAGAAAGGTGGCAGGACAATTAGTGGAACTGTCAGCTGTAATAACATGGAAGAGAAAAGGACTGCTTAATTAACAGGGTTTTGGCTAAGAAATTTTCTAAGCAGAGTTTTGAAAGGGGTTTGTCCAGATGCCTATAATGAAATATGGGAGGACCAAGATAAGTTTTTTTAAAAAGGTCAATTTTCAAGCCAATTTTAGAGAAAATATAAAGTATCCAAGATTTGCTTGGCTCAAAAAATACCATTTCTCTCCAGGCAGCAAAAGATTCTCAAAGCAAAAAGGGACAAGATCAAACCAAAGCATGGCCAGTCAAACCTGGCCTCAGGATAAAGTTCAGATCAAGTGTATGACTATAAAACCCTTTGCTAAGACCTCAGAAATCCTTAAGGCCCCTCATAGACCTTCTCAACTACTCAATAGGCCTTCTATGAATCTTAACAGTATTTTTCTACAATATGTGAATCTCAGCCTAGCATAAAGGAAGGCCTATTTCAAAGAAGTGGGTTTTATCTCCTGGCATAAACCCCAGTAAGAGTCACAAGAAATTTACAAAGTTTTAAAAAAGAATTGCATTAGTAGAAATACTGCCAGCATAGACTAAAGGGATATAGACAGTTCAAAATTAGAACAGGCCTTGGATTGCCCAACCTATAGGACAAGAAACAGGTTAAGAGAAACTACTTAGCTGCAAATATGGGCCATTTCTTGTGGAAAAGGAAGAATGACTCAGAGGGTAGAGCTCTGAGAGCATAGAGGTAAGAGCTTTGGAGAACAACTCCCAAGTCGGAGGCCTGGTTCCTAACACAGGGACTGGCAGCACACACCCAGCTAGATATCAGAATTGCTATGGACCAGTGACTGATATCTATATCTATAGCAATAACTATAGCTATCTATATATTATCTATCTTCCAGATACTATATATAGATATATATTTTCTCCCTTTGAGTAGGCTGCCTGTTTACCTTCTTAACAAAATTATTTGAAGTGCAAAAGTGTTTAATTTTGAGGAGGTCCCATTTATCTACTTTTTCTTTCATTGTTCATGCTTTGGGTATAAAGCTTAAGAAACCACCCCCTACCACAAGATCTTGAAGATGCTCCCCTACATTTTCTTCTAGGACCTTTATGGTTCTAGCTTTTATATTTAGGTCCTTGATACACTTTGAGTTAATTTTTATAGACGGTGTGAGACAGGGGTCCTCTTTCTTTCTTTTGGATATGGATATCCAGTTCTCCCAGCACTATTTGTTGAATAGGCTGTTCTGACCCATCTGGGTGGATTTTGCAGCCTTGTCAAAAGTCAAATAACCTCAGATGAGAAAGTCTATTTCTGAACTCTCAAATTTATTCCATTGGTCAATACGTCTGTCTGTATGCCAGTAGCATGCTGTTTTTTACCTTTGTGTAGCTAAGTAATATGATTTAAAGTAAGGAAGTGAGAGTCCTCTGACTTTGTTCTTCTTTTTAGAGCCATACTTGGCTATTTGGGGTCCCTTACCCTTCCAAATAAATTTGATAATTGACTTTTCCATTTATGCAAAGTTGGGTGTTGGAATTTTTTATCAGGATTGCACTGAATCTGTATATCAATTTGTGTAGAACTGACATCTTAATGAAATTTAATCTTCCAATCCATAAACATGAAATGTCATTCCATTTATTTAGGTCTTCTTTGATTTCCTTTAACAATGTTTTGTAGTTTTCTGAATACCGGTCCTGTACATCATTGGTTAAGTTCCTAGATATTTTATTATTTAGTTTTTATTGGAAATGGATTTTTTTTTCCTGATTACTTCCTTAGATTGCTCATTACTAGTCTATAGAATCACTACTGTTTTTTGCATATTAATCTTGTATCCTGCCACTGTGCTGAACTTGTTTTTTCATTCTAGTAGATTTGTACCAATTAGATTTTCTACCTATTAGATCATATCATCTGTGAATAGTCAGTATTTTACTTTTTGCTCTCGAATTGGATCTTTTTTATTTCCTTTTTTTCCTAATAGCTCTAACTAGAACTTCCAGCACAATAGTGAGTAACAGTGGTGACAGTGGGCATGCTTGTCTTGTTCCCAATCTTAGCAGGAAAACTTTCAGTCTTTCACCATTGAGTACAAGGTTACCATGGTCTTTCATATATGTCCTTTCTCATGTTGAGGGAGTTTCCTTCTATTCCTATCTTTTGAAGTGATAAGGAAAGGAAGCTGGATTTTGCAAATGCCTTTTCTGCATCAACTGAGATGATCATGTGATTTTTTTCTCCTTCGATTTATTAATGTAATGTATTACATTGATTGATTTTCTTTTGTTGAAGCACCCTTGCATACCTGGGATAAAATCCACATGATCATGGTGTATAATTCTTTTAATGTGCTGCTGGATTCAATTTGCAAGTATTTTGTTGAGGATTTTTGCATCTATATTCATTAGAGAAAATGCTCTATAATTTTCTTTTCTCATAGTATCCTTATCTGGCTTTGGTATTAGGGTGATGGCTTCAAAGAATGGTTTGGTAGTTTACCTTCCTTTTCAATTTTTTGAAAAGTTTCAGCAAGATTGGTATTAAATCTTCTTTGAATGATTGGTAAAATTCACCTGTGTAGCCATCTGGCCTAGGCTTTTCATTTTGGGAAGGTTTTTGGTGACTGTTTCAATCTCTTTACTTGTGATGGTTTGTTGAGGTTTTCTATTTCCTCTAATGTAAGTGTAGGTTGTTTGTTTGTTTCTAGGAATTTGTCCATTTCATCTAAGTTGTCTTGTTTGTTGGTGTACAATTATGCATAGTATCCTCTTATGATCTCTTTTATTTCTGTGGTGTCAGTAGTAACGTCCGCTCTCTCATTTATGATTTTATTTCCATTTTCTCTCTTTTTTTGTCAGTCTAGCTAAGGCTTTGTCAATTTTGTTGATCTTCTCAAAGAACCAACTTTTGATTTTATCGATTCTACTGTTTTGTTGTTCTCAATTTCATTTATTTCTGCTCTAATCTTTATTTCTTTTCTTCTGCTTGCTTTGGGGTTAGTTTGCTGTTCTTTTTCTAGTTCCTCCAAGTGTGTAGTTAAGTCTTTGATTTTAGCTCTTTCTTCCTTTTTAATGTAGGTATTTAGGGCTATAAATTTCCTTCTTTGCACTGCATTGCTACATCCCATAAGTTTTGATGTGTGCTCTCATTTTCAGTGGTCTCAAGATATTTACTAATTTCTTTTACAATTTCTTCTTTGGCCCAGTGATTGTTTAAGAGTGTGTTATTTAACCTCCATAAATGAATGCATTTTCCAGACCTCTGCCTGTTATTGATTTCCAGCTTCATTCCATTATGATCACAGAAAGTGTTTTGTATACTTTGAATCTTTTAAAATTTATTGAGAGCTGTTTTGTGCCCCAACATGTGTTCTATCCTGGAGAATGATACATGAGCACTTGAGAAGAATGTGTTCCCTGTTATTTTGGGGTGTATTGTTCTGTGTATGTCTGTTAGGTCTAGTTCATTTATCAAATTGTTCAGGTTCTCTATTTCCTTATTGATCTTCTGTCTACATGTTCTATCTATTGATGTGAGTGGTATATTGAAGTCTCCAAATATTATTGTAAAGGTCTATCTCTCCTTTCAATTTTGCCAATGTTTGCCTCATGTATTTTGGGGAAACCTGGTTAGGAGCATATATATATATAATTGTTATTTCTTCTTGGCAGACTTCCCTTTTTATTAATTTATAATGTCCTTCTTTGTCTCTAATAACAGCTTTGCTTTTAAAATCTATTTTGTTCAATATTAATATAGCCTCCTCAGCTTTTTTTGTTATTGTTGTTACTGCATGCATGGAAACTTTTTCTAGCCATTTACTTTCAGCCTATTTGTATCTTTTGGTCTAAGGTCTCTTGTAGATATCACATAGATGGATCACATTTTTAAAATCTATTTCACCATTCTGTCTTTTGAACGGATAGTTGAATCACCATAATATTTTAGTGCAGTGGTTTCCAAAGTGTCGTACCAGGAACTTATCAGAAACACAAATTCTCAATTCTCAGATCCTACTCCAACCTTCTGAAGTTCTAGGGGTGGGGCCAAGCAATCTCTGATTTGACAAGCTCTTCAGATGATACTGATGCACACTTAGTTTAAGAAGTATCACTTTAATGTGTGAACTAATTTTATTTAGGGTCCTACTGGCATCTATCTTTCATGTTTATTTTCTTGTGCAAACTATAATTTATATAGTTTCTTATCTCTAAGAACACAAATTTTGTTGTTTGTTTTCAATTTAGCTTTAGTCTTGTCTCAGTTATCCAGATTCTCCTGATAGTATCATATACAAGCTACTATAATGAAAGCATAGTCTGTCTTATGCTAATGAATTTTTCTAGTTCATAATAGAACTAAAAAAAAAAAAAACAGTTGAGAACTATGAATAAAGGGAATAAAGAGTTTAGATAATTAATGTACTAATTAGTCTTCCATTTTTAATCACTTTTCCTCACAAGTAGTTGGGACAAGACATTTGGGATGACACAAGCAAAGAGCCTTGGTATCAGTATTGGTATAAGTTAGAAGGATGAAGTAGAGATGTCATCTGCAGCAGCTGGCTGATTACCTACACAGGTCTTCTTCCCAGGTAATATTTCCTTGGTGGAATTACCAAGTTCTAACTCCCAGCTTTATAGTATATGAAATTTGAATTTGTCTGTATACCTTGAGTGTTATCAATCTCTTGGGGGCTGGCTTACTCTAATTGAAATCACAAGAGAATAAAATACATAGCTATTAATTGATAATAGAAGATATTTCTCAAGCTACAATATGTATGCATGATCCTCAAAGCACTCTCTCTTCCTGTTATAAGATCAGTTGGAAAACTGAAATAGGGATCAAAGAATCCCTTTTCCTCTTCCTTTGATGGACTGATTCTTAAGTGAATTTTGTTAGTTGATAATAAACCTCAAGAATTTTGTTAATTGGTAATAAACTTCCTTGATTTTATTAATTTACCTCTTAGAAGGGAGTCTTCTAAAATTCTTAGAACATCTTACTTTTAAGTAATAGCAATGGAAAGTGAAAACATCCTCTAGTACAGCAGGGATCCTTGTTAGCAGTTGCAGCATGGGCTCAGAGTACCTACTTTCTGACTTTTCAAATCAAGTCCTGGTCTGATACAGTTCTGAATACAATGAATTTTTAAAAAATATTTCGTGAACTGATCATTATTTTCTTAAATAAATGAGTCTAGGAACTCACTATGTATAAATGTTTAAAATATTACAGTACAGTATAATGAATACAGATTATTGTTATTATTTTATGGATCCATTTTTATGAAAAAGAGGATGAATGTATCTAAAACTGCACAATAAATAACAACATAAATGAATTCAGGTTGTTTGCCTTGTGCTTAGGAAGTTATGAAAGTGCTAAATTTGTTGGTATTAAAAGAAAGGTAAGTTTCTCTCCAGTGGGCACGTAAGTCAGTTACTGAAGTGTCTGAATTTTTTTTTATTAGAGAATTTGTAGGTTTACAAAAAATCATGCACAAAATACAGGATTCCCACATACACCCTATTATTAACACCTTGCATTGGTGTGGAAATTTGTTACAACTGATGAGAGCACAGTTTTATAATTGTACTATTAACTAAAAGTCCATGGTTTAACATAGGATTCACTGTTTTTATAGTGAAAAGTGTTTATATTTTAACACATCTAATCTCTTGCTGGGGATCCAGATTCTATTGGTAGTTTCGTAAAGCAATTTAAATGAAGGCATGTGATTTGTGGTTGCACTTTCCCTAAAAACAAAGAAAACATTTCTGAGCTGAGTATTTATTGAGTACTACTGTCTACAAAACTCAAAAGAACCTATTCAGAGACAGGAAGACAACAAGACTGCCACCAATCAGATAACAAAAGCACAAAAGTTGCTCAAACATATTACTGTATTTCAACTGGATTTGCCTCAAAAGACTAATGATATTTAAAACATCTAAATAAAGTCTGTACATTGTTGCCAAATCTTGGCCAGCTGCAATTGCTGATGGCTAACCTAGAATCTCTTGCATATACCTATACAATTGGAATGTCAATACATCCAAAAAAAATCATGTGCAAAAGTGCAAGATTTAGAACGTAGAAAAAGTGTCAGGTACGTTGTGTAGAAGATTAAAGATATCAAAAAAGGAAGGGAAATAATATATTACTGAGAAAGAAAGTCTGGATAGTCCTGAGCAGGGGAGGAACACATGATGTTTTCAAGTTTTATTATTTTTAAGTTACCAGAAAAATGAATATGCTTCATTTGTCCTGGCTTAAGTATTCAAGTTATATTAACTCTAACTACAGGAAAACAGATATCTCTAGCCTCTTCTTTAAAAAATAATACTTTTGTTAAGAATTTGAGTATGTGACTTCCAATGGATTTAGTAAAAGCCCAATAAATTAAGCTTTTTCCAAATTATGTCTGTATTAGTCAGCCAAGGGGTTGCTGATGCAAAGTACCAGAAATCTGTTGGCTTTTATAAAGGATGTTTATTTGGGGTAAAAGCTTACAGTTACAAGGGCCAAAGGAGTCCAACTCAAGGTACCATAAGGGGAACTTTCTCACCCAAGTCAGTTGCCACATGTTGAAGCAACATGGTGGGAGGTATCTGCCTAGTTTCTGGGGCCTTAGCTGCTCAGCTGCTCTGGTCTCTTCAGCTGAAAATTATCGGGTTAATGGCTCATTCCTCCCCAGGGCTGCAGGATGAAAGTTCTCTCCTCTTCCATGTCTATGGAGCTCTCCTTTTCTCATGTATCTTTTGTTTGAGTGTCTATTTATATGAGCCCACTAAGGGGGTGGTGACAACCTGTGTTGCACCTTACTGACGTGGTCAAATCAAAGCCCTAATCTTAACATAATTTAATCAAAGACATCTCAGCTGAATCTAATACAATCAAAGAGTTTCAAGCCCAGAGGAACAGACCAGTTTACAAACATAATCCTTATCTTTTTGGGGGTTCATAAATAATCTCAAACTGCCACAATGCCCCTGAATGAAAGTCTTAGTAATAGACAAACGAAGGAAACTACAGTGATTAAAAATGCTTTAAAAAAACAAAAAGTGTAAGCAATAGTTTTCTTTTGGACATTGCAAGATGAATATGGAATTAAAGAGAGAACATGCACACTAACTTTTGATCCAATTTTATTCTAACCTAACACCTTTACAATGGTAAATTTTACAAAATAAGAGTAGGGCAAATTGGAGCAGCTGAAAAGAAATTCTCTGTTTTATCAAACATGCTTGAATATACAGCTTTCAAAGTTCCATTGTTTGTAGTTACGAGATGGAGATGACAAACATTAAATCTATGAAAGAAAAACACCAGGCAAAGTGAATAACATTAAATAAGCGTTTTCAAATGTTATCCTTTAAAGCAGGGGTTCTTAACTTTAATTTTTTGTTCCACGGACCCCTTTGCCAGTCAGGTGAAAAACCATGGACCCCTTACTATGCCCACATTATACTGTGTATTATTTAATAAATATATCACACCCATACCAACATGTCCCCACAAGAATAATATTTTTTTGAATTTCAGTTCAAGTTCACAGACCCCTTGTTAAGAACCCTGCTTCAAAGGGATGGCTTTACTATTACTTTTTTTTTACAGTACATCACGTACTCTTCAGTATTGGCTTCCAGGAACAGAGGAACACTTTCTCCTCCAAAAGGCAGCATGTCACAAAGGGCCAAGTAGTTACATTACCCCAGCAGCACATAGGTACAAGGCAGTAACCACCCACTCTTTCCGTGCATTTGTATTAAATATTAATTGGGATTAATCCATATTTTATTCAGGTTCACAAAAGCTTATGGGAGCAAAATGACCACTTTGAGTTCAGAGACTGAACCATGTTAAAATTGAGAAGGGTTCTCACCAAGGGACTTTTATAAGATGTACTCTTATAAAAATACATCTTTTAAAAGTACATCTAAGGAATAACTTAGGTCTTGGAGTCAGACAAATCATGTTAAAATTGCAGTCTCCGCTGACCAGTTGAGTCACATTGTAAAAAGAATCTAACCAAAGCTTTTGCTGTAAATGAGGACAGTCCACTATAATCACTGATCTGCTGATATGTTCTTTGTACAAGCTCCCGTTAAAATGCCTTGTGCATCATATTGCAATGTAAATGGTAGTTACTATTATACTGAAAGCTGCAGTTGTCATTATTTTACTACATCTTAGAATATTGAGGCAAGGGGATCCAAGATGGCGAGGTAGGCAATGGCAGGCGGCACTCTTCCTTTAGAAACTAGAAGATAGGCAGACTTCCCCGGCACAAGGGAAGCCAGGGTGTCACTGGGCTGATAGGAGAGGGCAGATGGAAAGGTAGGGGTCCCAGCTGGGCATTGGTGAATAAGGGAGCCGTTCACCCGGCCGAATGAAGAAAGGAGTTTATCAGCCAACCTAGGGGGAGGGGAAGCCACGCAACCTGCTCTGGAGAAGGTGGAAGGATCCCACAGGTGGGCCTCTGCCCAGCTGGCTTAGGGTAAGCAGAGCCTGGCAGCTAAGGGAACTTAGCCAGAGGTTGGTTGTTTCCCCTTTCTTTTTTTTCCAATTTCTTTTATTAATTAAAAAAAATTTTTTTTAATTTCTTTTCTTTATCTGAGTACTAGCAGAGAAGCTGGCTGTGGGGGCACTGATGGGCAGGTAAAAGCAGCTGGAGAGAGGGAGGCCTGTTTTTTATTTTTATTTTTTTAATTTTTATTTTTATGTGGAGTGATCCATTGGCCAAAACAGGCAGCCAGAGATAAGAAGCCAAGCTGATCCTGATGGTCTGAGAGGAAGACTCAGATTTTTGTTTCCTTTGGTTTTGTTTTGTATTGCTTGCTTGTTCTTCTCCTCTTCCTCACTTTTATTCTTTCTTCTCCTGTTTTTCTTATTTTCTTTCTTATCTTCCACGTCTCTTTTATTTTTTCCTTTTTCTTTTTCTACCTTTTCATCTCTTATTTATTTCATCCTCTTTTTTCTTTTTATTCTCTTTCCTTCCTTTGTTTTTTTCTTTCATTTTTATCTTCATGTTATTTTTCCTTCTTATTTTCTTCCTCCTGCCTTTCCCTGTTTTGTCTTACTTCTCTTTGACCATATCTGGGTTTTTATTTTATTTTATTTTTTCCTGTTTCTTTTTTCTCCTTTTTAATATTTAGTCCCGTTTATTAGTTTTCCCTCTTATTATTTATTATTTTCTTTCTCCTATTTTTTTCTTTTTTTTTTTTTTTTTTTTTTTTTGTCTCTGCTTCTTTCTTTCCTTTCTTGTGATCTAATTTTTTCCTTCCATTGAACACTGGCAACTACAAGTGTATAGAATAAGTGGAGCCAAGTTATAAAGAAGACTTATAACACAAAACCAAACAAAAAGAAAACCCTAGGGGAGTGGATGTAACTCAAATGGTTGAGTGCCTGCTTTCCATATACAAAGTCCCAGGTTTGATTACCGATACCTCCTAAAAATATAAATAAATAAATAAAACTCTATATTACAAAGAGAAACTAGCCAACTAAGTAACTACATCAAGATAAAGAGATGCCTAGACAGCAACAAGAAATTATAAGCCATACCAAGAAACAGGAAGTCATGGCCCAAAGGAATAAACTAAAAAGTAGGAGTTGATGCACAATGTGGAAAACTAATCAAGAATGTCCAAGCAAATATCCTTAATCAACTCAATGAAATGAAGGAAGAGATTAATGATACCAAGAAGAAACCAGGGGAATATACAGAAGAAATTGCAGACATACATGAAAAGATAACAGATCTTCAGGTGATGACAGACACAATGCAAGAAATTAAAAATACACTAGAAGCACAAACAACAAATTTGAACAAGCAGAGGAAAGAATTAGTGACATAAGCAATAAGGCATCCAAAATCACACAGATAGTAGAACAGACAGACAAAAAAAAAAAAAAAAAAAAAAGGAAAAACTTCAGCAGGGACCCAGGGAATTGAATGACAACATGAAACACACAAACATATGCATTATGGGCATCCCAGAGGGAGAAGAGAAGGGAAAGAGGGCAGTAGGTGTGTTTAGGAAATAATAGCCCAAAATTTCCCAACTCTTATGAAGGACATGGATATACATGTGCAGAAAGCACAGCATACTCTAAGCACGATAAATCTTAGCAGATCTACCCTGAGACACATATTTATCAGATTGCCAAAAGCTCAAGGAAAAGAATCCTGAAAGCAGCAAGAAAAAAAAAAAGAATCATCACATATAATGGAAGCTTGATAAGATTAAGTATTGATTTCTCATCTGAAACCATGGAGGCTGAGAAGTCAGTGGTGTGGCATAGTTAAGGAAAAAAAAAACTGCCAGCCAAGATTCTGTATCCAGCAAAACTGTCATTAAAAAATGAGGGAGAGTTCAAAATATTCACAGATAAACAGAAATTGAGAGAGTTTGTCAACAAGAGTCCTGCCCTTCAAGAAATACTAAAGGGAGTTCTGCAGGTTAAATGGGAAAAAAAACAGGAGAGAGAGGGATGGAGGAGAGTGTATAAAGGAGGACTATTTGTAAGAGTAACTAAAAGGATTGAAAAAAAGAAACAAAAGTAAAATATGACATATATAAGCCTAAAGAAAAGATGCCTAAGTAAGTACTGTGATTCCAGTAATAATATTGAATGTTAATGGATTAAATTCTCCAATCAAAAGAGACAGCCTGGCAGAATGGATAAGGAAGTATGACCCATCTATATACTGTCTACAAGAAACTTGCCTTAGACCCAGGGATACAAACAGGTGTGTCCTCTAAAATCTGGAACAAGGAAAGGATGTCCACTGTCACCACTCTTATTTAACATTGTATTAGAAGCACTTGCTTGAGTACTTAGGAAATAAAAAGAAATAAAAGGCAATCAAATTGGAAAGGAAGAAGTAAAACTTTCACTATTTGTAGATGACGTGATTTTATATATAGAATGTCCAGAAAAATCTACAACAAAGTTCTAGAGCTGATAAACAAGTTCAGTAAAGTGGCAGGATATAAGATCAATGTGCAATAATTAGTAGCATTTCTGTACACTAATAATCAGCAATCTGAGGAGGAAATCAAGAAAAAAATCCATTTACAATAGCAACTAAAAGAATCAAATATCTAGGAATAAACTTAACTAAGGATGCAAAGGACTTGTACACAGAAACCTACACAACATTGCTAAAAGAAATTGAAGACCTAAATGAATGGAAGACTATTCCATGTTCATGGGTTGGAAGACTAAATATCATTAAGATGCCTATCCTACCCAAATTGATTTGCAGATTCAATTCCATCCCAATAAAAGTTTCAACAGCATTCTTTTACTGAACTGGAAAAGCCAATTATCAAATTTATTTGGAAGTGTAAGGTACCTCATATAGCCAAAACATCTTGAAAAGGATAAAACAAAATTAGAGGAATCATGCTACCTGACTTTAAAGAATATTACAAAGCCACAGTGGTCAAAGCTGCAAGTATTGGCATAAGAATAGGCATACTGACAATGGAACAGAATTGAGAGTACAAACATATACCCAACTGATACTCAACAAGGCCACCAAGCCCACTCAACTGGGAGAGAATAATCTCTTCAAAATATGGGGCTTGGAGAACTGGATATCCATATCCAAAAGAATGGAAGAGGATTGCCATTTCATGCCCTATACAAAAATTAGCGCAAGATAGCTCAAAGACCTAAATATAAGAGTCAAGGCCATAAATCTCCTAGAAGATAATGAAGAGAAGCATCTGGTAATAGAAAAGTTTTCATAAAATTTACACCCAAAGCATGAGCAATGAAAGAACAAAAAGATAAATGGGACCTCCTCAAAATTTAAAAAAAAATTTGTGCTTCAAAGGAGTTTGTCAAGAAAGTGAAAAAGCAACCCACTAAATGGGAGAAAATATTTGGGAACCATCTATCTGATAAGGGCCTAATATCCAACATATATAAAGAAATCTTACATCTCTAAAATAAAAGGACAAACAACCCATTCTAAAAATAGGCAAGAGATTTGAATAGACACTTTTCCAAAGAGGAAATATAAATGGCTAAAAAGCACATACAAAAATGCTCAGCATCACTAGTTATTAGGGAAATGCAAATCAAAACTACAATGAGATATAATCTTACACCTATTAGACTGGCTGCTATTAAAAAAACAGAAAACTACAAGTGTTGGAGAGGTTCTGGAGGATAGAAACACTCATCCACTGCTGGGGGGAATGTGTAATGGTGCAGCCAACGTGGAAGATGGTTTGATGGTCCCTCAGGAAGCTAAGTATAGGATTGCCATATGATACAGCAATCCCATTACTAGGAATATACCCAGAAGAATGGAAAGCGGGTACACAAATAGATATATGCACACCAGTGTTCATCGCGGCTTTATTCACAATTACTAAGAGTTGGAAGCAACCCAAGTGTCCATCAACGGATGAATGAATAAACAAAATGTGGTATATACATACGATGGAATATTACTTGGCTGTAAGAAGGAAAGAAGTATTGACAAATGCAACAACATGGAAGAATCTTGAAGACCTTATGTTGAATCACTAAAGGATAAATATTGCAGGATCTCACTGATATGAACTAAGGATATTGAGCAGACTCACAAAGGTAAAGTCTAGAAGATAGGTTACCAAGGGATAAAAAGCGAGTAGAGAGTGATGAGCCAATGCTCAGTCTGGGTAGAATCTATGATAAAGTGGATGGGGGAGGTTTGGCAGTGGATGGGGGTGATGGTGGTGCAGTAATATGAATTGGGTACACGATGCTGGAGTATGTGTGGGAGTGGGGTTAGGGGGGATGGTTGGGCTATCCACAGAGCAGAGGGGAGGGTTAGAGAAAAGAACAGGTGAATTCTGGGGAGGTATAGGACTGTGGTTGAGAATACAATTTGGGGAGTGTTCATCTCAATCTGAAGCAGGGTGGGCATCACCGCCCCAAAATCCTCAAGATTGAGGAATGAACAAACATAAGGTGGGACTGCAACCATGGACCAAAGTAGACTTATTATTATTGCAATAATGGAAGAACTTGTAACATTGATTTAAGGATCGTGGTTACCACAGATTCTGAAGGGAGGGGAAGTAAAGAATAAGTGGAAAACAGGGGGTTTTAGGGCATTGAAATTGTTCTGCATGGTTTTGCAATGATGAATACAGGCCATAAACATTTTGTCAAAACCTATAAAATTGAATGGTAGAAAGTGTAAACCAGAACGTAAACTATTTACCATGGTTAGGAGCAATGCTTCAATATTTGTTCATCAATTGTAGTAAACATACCATACTTATGTAAGATGTTATTAATAGGAGAAAATGTGAGCAGGGAAGGGGGTGAGGTATATGGGAATCTCCTATATTTTCAATGTAACTTTTCTATAACCTAAAACTTCTTTAAAAATAAAGTTAAAAATATTAACCCAATTAAACATTTACTTAGCTAAAACAGTAATCTATGCTTAGCACTGTATTAGTCAGCCAAAGTGGTGCTAATGTGAAACACCAAAAATGGGTTGGTCTTTATAAAGGGTATTTATTTGGGGTAGAAGTCCACAGATACCAGGCCATAAAGCATTAAGTTTCTTCTCTCACCACAGTCCATTGCCACGTGTTAGAGCAAGACAGTTGCCGGCATTTGCCAGGGTTCATGCTTCTGGGGTTCCTCTCTTCCCGGGGCTGCATTTCTCTCCGGGCTTAGCTCCTGTTTCCTCTACAAGGTCAGCTGTAGATGATCAGGCGAATGGCTTGCTTCTCTTCTCCTGGGGCCTTCTTTCCAACATCAAAACTGTTTCTCAAAAGACTGCTTCAACTGTCCTTTGCCTTGCCTTTTATATTCAATTCCCCAGGCACCAAGGGGTGGGGCTCAACGCCCTAATCCTAACCTTATCATGACCAGATTAACAGATCAGTTTACAAGCATGATTCAATTATATTTTTGGAATTCATAATTACATCAAACTGCCACAAGCACTATAAAACTTTTCCTTTGAAATATGGACAAAAGAAGGAATATGTGTAAGAAAAAAAAAGATACTTCATCTATCTACTTGAATTTTAGGATTACACTACCTAAAAAGAATGTATAGGGAAGCGGCTGTGGCTCAATCAGTAGGGCTCCCGTTTACCATATGGGAGGCCCCGGGAACTCCTGGTGAAGGCAAGCCCGCCCGCACGGCGTGGTTAGCTGACCCAGCGAGCACAAGCAGCAAGGGGGGGATAAATGAATAAATAAATAAAATCTTTTAAAAAAAAAATAAATAAATAAATAAATAAATAAAAAGAATGTATAGGTATGACCCTATTGAAGTAATACATTAAAATTAAAATTATTTTAAAAATTAAAATCTTAAGAGAAATGAAGCATGCAGCAGTTAGGTTATGGCATTCAAAGTTTGGCTTTAGCTCCATCAATTTCCTAGCAATAGTCTAGAATTGCTAATCAGATTTCAAATATGAGTTTTTAATTTCTGTTCTTTCTGATAAACCCAAGATATTAGTATTTAACTAAAACTCTAATTCTGCTTGCCTTCTAACTAATTATTAGACTTTGGGAAAGTTATTTAATCTCTATGAGTCTTATTTTTTCACTTCTGCCAAGTGCATGTTATAGGTTGAATGTGTCTCCCGAAAAGACATGTTTACATCCTAATCTCGGGTTCTGTGAATGTGACCTTATTTGGAAATAGGGTCTTTGAAGATGTTATTAGTTAAGATAAAGCCAACCTGGATTAGGGAGAGCCTTGATGCAATATAACTGGTGTTCTTATAAGAAGGGGAAAATTGGACACAGAGACACATGGCAGAATACTATGTGAAGATGTAGGCAAGAAAGGCCATGTGAAGATGGAGGCAGATGCATCTACAAGCCAAGGAATGCCAAGGATTGCCACCAAACTTCAGAAGAGATAAGGGAGGATTCTCCCCCAAAGGCTTGAGATGGAACACGGTCCTGCCAACATCTTGATTTCAGACTCCCAGCATCCAGAACTGTGAGACAAATAAATTTCTGTTGTTTTAAGCCATCCAGTTTGTAGTAATTTGTTACAACAGCCCTAGAAGGCTAAGACAATAGGTAATGTTAACTACCCGTGTCAGTGGTTGCGACAATTAAATAAAATAATGGTTTTTGTATGTTTGTTTAAAAAAAAATTATTGAAGTTTATCATTCATATATGAACATACATAAAGAATAAGTATAGGGTTCCCATACCTTGCCCCACCACCAACATTTTGCATTGTTGTGAAACAGTTGTTACACACTATGAAAGAGCATCGTCAAAATATTACTACTAACTATTGCCCATATCTTACATTAGGTGTATTCTTCCCCCAACCCACCCAGTTATTAACACTCTCTATTAGTATTATGTATTTTTATAGTTCATGAAAGAAATTTTCATATTTGTTCTGTTAACCACAGTGCATTTTAATGTTTTAAATAAAGTACCTGACTCACAGTGGGGGCTCAGAAATGTGAGTTCCCTTCCCTTCCATCCAATCAGGGAAAGAATATTTATGAACTCAAGATACTAGGAAAGCCTGACTTTTGAAATCTGAGGAACAGTGAGTATCTTATTTCCACTAAAATGGTCCCATGTGATTGTAGAGAAGGGACAGTAAAAAAAGAAATGTGAATAGCACTTAGTCACAGGGGTTTAATCATTTAAATGCTATCCTTAATTAGGACTTGATATGGGAACTAGGGATAGGACTGTAAACTAATTTAAACAACTTCATAAAGGTATTTACCATCTGATAATCCCTCAAAACTAAGAAAATGTTTCCTTTTTAAAATCTCAGTAATCCTATGAAGGGCTAGTAGGTGAATGTTATAAAAAGATACCCTACACTTTCCTAAATTATAGACAATGATTTCTACTTTTAAGAACCACTCATGGCTTTAGGGAAACTCTTTGTTCCTCATGCTATGTTGGGTGGAGCTATTAACGGCAAGATGGGATACATATTTTCTCCTGACTTCACTTTTACTACAGACTTTTAGATGCTAAATAAAGTTAATTTTGTCCTGCCCTCACTTCTTAAGGGAACATTCACATTCCTTGAACTAACTATCTCACAAAGGCAATTTGTCATTCATCTAAGGTCTGAAGCACAACACATTTTCCATTGTTTCAGGATGCATGAAAGAGGAGCCTTCCTGAATACTTGTGCTATGTGGACATCACAAAGCTGTTTCTGACTTCTGGCAGCATAGTGATCTGAGCTGGCATGGAATGAACCCACTCTTGCTAAAAATACTAGATATGATGGACAACATATCTCAACAACGACAACAAAAATAAATGAATATGTGTACTGGAAAGAAGGAAAAATGTATGCCTATTTGCCAGTAGTGAGAGAGGTGGGTAGGACTTAACATACCAGTATTCCTGCACTGCATGTGCATTCACTTAAATGAACACAGGTTATAAAGCCTGGGGCTAGGATTGAAATGTCATTCAAAGGGAGACAAAACCCCTGTGACTAAGTGCTAGGAATTTTGCTGGATCTTCCATTAAAAAAACTCTTCTCATGAGCCCAAGAAGCCTTGCTAGGAAATGGATGGATCTAAAGCCAAAATTTGAATGCCATAACCTAACTGCTCCATGCTTTATGACTTCATATCTTCTTAAAGCTGCATAATATTTCATTGTATGAAGAGACCACAGTTTGTTTATCCATTTTTCTGTTGATGGACACCTGGGTTGTTTCCAACTTTTGGCAATGATGAATAATGTTGCTATGAACATCAGTGTGCAGATGTCTGTTGGTGTCACTGCTCTCAGTTCTTCTGTATTGGTATTGCCAGGTCACATGGCAAGTCTATATTCAACTTGTTTAGGAACTGCCAAACAGTCCTCCATAGTGGCTGTACCATTCTGCATTCCCACCAATAGCGAATAAGTGTTCCTATCTCTCCACATCCTCTCCAACACTTGTAGTTCTCTGTCTTTTTAATAGTGGCCATTCTGATAGGTGTGAAATGATGTCTCATTGTAGTTTTGATTTGCATTTCCCCAATCATGAGTGATGTTGAGCATTTCTTCATGTGTTTTTTTGCCATTTGTATTTCTTCTTTAGAGATAAGTCTTTTGCCCATTTTTTAATTGGGTCATTTGTCTTTTTATTGTTGAGTTGTAACATCTCTTTATATATCCTGGATATTAAACCCTTATCAGATATGTGATTTTCAGATATTTTCTCCCACTGAGTTGGCTGCCTTTTCACTCTTTTGACAAAGTCCTGTGAGGTGCAAAGGTGTTTAATTTTGAGGAGGTCCCATTTATCTATTTTTTGTTGTACATGCTTTGGGTGTAAGGTCCAAGAAACCACTACCTACTACAAGATCTTGAAGATGTTTCCCTACATTTTCTTTCAGTAGTTTTATGGTCTTGGCTTTTATATTTAGATCTTTGATCCATTTTGAGTTGATTCTTGTATAGGGGATGAGATAAGGGTCCTCTTTCATTCTTTTGGTTATACATATCCGGTTCTCCCAACACCATATTTTGAAAAGGCAGTTTTTTCCCATTAGCATGGACTTGGTAGGTTTGTCAAAAACCAGTTGACTATATAGGTGAGAGTTTATTTCTGGGTTCTCAATTCTATTCCACTGATCAATGTGTCTATATTTATGCCAGTACCATGCTGTTTTGAACAATAGAGCTTTGTAATATGTTCAAGGTCAGGCAGTGAAATTTCTCCCACATCACTCTTCTTTTTTGGAATGCTTTTGGCTATACAGGTCCACTTACCCTTCCAGGTGAATTTGGTCATTGCCTTCTCTAATTCTGTAAAGTAAGCTGTTGGGATTTTGATTGGTATTGCATTGAATCTATAAATCTGTTTGGGTAAGATTGACATCTTCATGATATTTATTCTTCCAATCCATGAACAAGGAATGTCTTTCCATTTGTTTAGGTCTTTTTAAATTTCTTTTAGCATTGTTTTGTAGTTTTCTGCATATAGGTCCTGTACTTCTTTGGTTAAATTAACTCCTAGGTATTTGAGTCTTTTTGTTGCTCTTGAAAATGGAATTTTCCCCCTGATTTCCTCCTCAGGTTGTTCAGCATTAGTGTACAAAAACATTACTGATTTTTGCATGTTGATCTTGTATCCTCCCACTTTGCTGAACTCATTTAATAGCTCCTGGATACTTCAGGATCTTCTAAGTACAGGATCATGTCATCCGCCAACAGTGAGAGTTTTACTTCCTCTTTTCCTATTTGGGCTCCTGTATTTTTTTTTTTTTCTTGTCTAATTTCCCTAGCTAAAACTTCTAGTACAATTTTGAATAACAGTGGTGGCAGTGGGCATCCTTGTCTTGTTCCTGAACTTAGAGGGAAAGCATTCAACCTTTCTCCATTGAGTATGATGTTGGCTGTGGGTTTTTTATATATGCCTTTTATCATATTGAGGAATTTTCCTTCTATTCCTATCTTTTGAAGTGTTTTTATAAAAAAAAAAAAAGGATTCTGGATTTTGTCAAATGCCTTTTCTGCATTGATTGAGATGATCATGAGGTTTTTTTTCCTTAAATTTGTTAATGTGGTGAATTACATTGATTGATTTTCTTATGTTGAACCAGCCTTGCATACCAGGAATAAATCCCATTTGGTCATAATGTATAAGTCTCTTGATATGCTGTTGGATTTGATTTGCAAATATTTTGTTGAGAATTTTTGCATCTATGTTCATTAGAGAGGTTGGTCTGTGACTTTCTTTTCTTGTAGAATCTTTATCTGGCTTTGGTATTAGGGTAATATTGCCTTCATAAAATGTGTTGAGTAATTTTCCCTCCTCTTCAATTTTTAGAAGAGTTTAAACAGGTATATATTTATTCATCTGTGTTTACTTTTTAGTTTTTAATTGTTTATATTTTCAATTATTAAATGTACAAGATAAAGTAAAAAAAAAATAAAAGAATATTCCAAACTAAAGTAAATTTTTTAAAAAAGAAAAGAATTAAAAAAAACAAAAACAGTTATGAGGGACAAAGATGGTTATTACATACTGATAAAGGGTACTATACAACAGGAAGATGAAACAATTATACAAATATATGCACCCAACATTAGAGCTCCAAAATACATGAAGCAAATACTGACAGATTTCAAGAGGGAAATTGACAGTTCTACATTAATAGTAGGACACTTAATACACCACCCTCAATAATGGATAGAACATCTAGTCAGAAGATCAGTAGGGAAGTACAGGATTTGAATGATACACTAAACCAACTATAATGCGTATAGAACATTGCACACAACAAAAACAGAACATACATTCTTCTCAAGTGCACATAGATCATTTTCCAGGGTACACCATATATTGAGGCATAGAACAAGTCTCAATAAATTTAAAAGTCTTGAAATCAAACAATGTAAATTATCTGACCACAATGGAATGAAGCTAGAAATCAATAACAGAAAGAAAAAGGGGAAATTCACAAATATGTGGAGATAAAACCACATACTCTTAAACAACCAATGGATCAAAGAGGAAATCAGAAGTAAAATTAGAAACTATTTTCAGGCAATGAAAAATGAATATACAACATGCCAAACTTAGGGATCTAGCAAAGGCAATGCTGAGAGAGAAATTTATAGCTCTAAATACTTACATTAAAAAAGAAGAAAGACTTCAAATCAGAGACCTAACTCCAAAACTGGAAGAACTGAAAAAAGAAGAGCAAACTAAACCCAAAGCAAGCACAAGGAAGGAAATAACAAAATTAGAGCAGAAATAAAAGAAATAGAAAAAAAAACACAATAGAATCAACAAAACCATAAGTGGGTTCTCTTAAAAGATCAACAAAATTGACAAACATTTAGCTAGACTGACAAAAAAAAGAGAAAGAGATACAAAAAACAAAAACCATAAATGTAAAGGGGAACATTACTACTGATCCCACTGAAATAAAAAGACTATATGTGGATACTATGAACAACTGTAGGCCAATAAATTAGATAACCTCGACGAAATGGACAATTTTTAGAAACACGCAAACTACCTACATTGACTCAAGAAGATAGCAACAAACCAATTATGTGTAAAGAGATTGAATCAATAATCAAAACTCTCCCAACAAAGAAAAGCCCAGGACCAGGTGGTTTCACAGGGAAATTCTACCAAACATTCCCAAAAGACTTAACTCCAATTCTGTTCAAACTCTTCCAAAAATTGAAAAGGAGGGAATACAATCTAACTCATTCTATGAGGTCAACATCACCCACATACCAAAGCTGGATTAAGATACCACGAGAACAGAAAACTGCAGACCAATATCTCTTATGCATATAGATGCAAAAATCCTCAACAAAATAGTAGCAAACTGAATCCAACTGCATATTAAAAGAATTATACATCACAATCAAGTGGGATTTATACCTGGTATTCAAGGTTGGTTCAAACATAAGAAAATCAATTAACTTAATATACTACATTAACAGAATGAAGGGAAAAAAAAACAAAAACAAACCCACAATCATCTCTATAGATGCAGAAAAGGCATTTGACAAAATTCGGAACACTTTCTTGATTTAAACACACACACTTAGAACATTAGGAATAGAATGAAACTTCCTCAAGATGATAAAGGCATATATGAAAAGTCCACAGCCAACATTATACTTAATGGTGAAAATCTGAAAGTTTTCCCTCTACAATTAAGAACAAGACAAGGATACCCACTGTCACCACTGTTATTCAACATTGTATTGAAAGTTCTTGCCAAGAAGGAGGGAGGGAGGGAGGGAGGGAAGGAGGGAGGGAGGAAAGAAGGAAGGGCATCCAAATTGGAAAGAAAGAAGTAAAACTTTCCCTTTTTGCAGGGAATATGATCCTATATATAGTAAATCCTGAAAAATCCACAATAAAGCTCCTAGCACTAATAAATGTATTCAACAAAGTGGCAAGGTACAAGCTCAGCACTCAAAAATCAGTAATGTTTCTATAGACAAACAATGAGCAATGGGAAGAAGAAATCAAGAAAAAATTCCATTCATGAGCAACTAAAAAGAATAAAAAATCAAGAACAAATCTAACCAATGATGTCAAGGACTTATACACGGAAAACTACAAAACATTGCTAAAAGAAATTAAAGAAGACCTAAATAAATGGAACGATGTTCTGTGTTCATGGATGGGAAGACTAAATATCCTTAAAATTCCAATAATACCCAAAGCAATTTATAGATTCAATGCAATTCTAATAGAAATTCTAACAACCTTCTTTGCAGAAATGGAAAAGCCAATCATCAAATTTATATGGAAGAGTAAAGGGTCCTGAATAGCTAAAGCCATCTTGAAAAAGAAGAATGAAGTTGGTAGATTCATACTTCCCCATCTTAAAACTTATTACAAAGCCACAGTAATCAAAATAGCATGTTACTGGCACAAGGACAGACATACAGACCAGTGGACTAGAATTGAGAGCTCAGAAATCAACCCTCTCATTTATGACCAGCTAACTATTGACAAGTTGGCAAAGACTACTCAATTGGGAAAGAACAGTCTCTTCAACAAATGATACTGGGAAAACTGAATCTCCATTTGCAAAAAAAAAAAAAAAAAAAAAAAAAAAAAAGGAGGACCCTTACCTCACCCTACCCCATACCCCATGTACAAAAATCAACTCAAAATGGAAAAAGACCTAAATAGAAGAGCTAGCGCTATCAAACTCCAAAAAGAAAATGTAGGGAAGCATCTTCAGATCTTCAGAACCTTATATTAGGAAATGGTTTCTGAGAGTTTTACACCCAACCGACAAGCAATGAAAGATAAAAGAGATAAATGGGACCTTATCAAAATAAAAAAAAACTTTTATTCCTTGAAAGACTTTATCATGGGAGAAAATATTTGGAAAGCTCATATCTGTTAAGGGATTAATATCCAAAATGTATAAAGAAATCCTTCAACTTAACAACAAAATAACAAACAATGCAATTTAAAAATGGCAAAAGACTTGAGCAGACATCTCTCCAACGAAGATATACAAGTTGCAAGAAAGTACATGAAAAGATGCTCAATCTCATTTGCCAATCAAAACCACAATGTGATACCATTTCACACCGAATAGAATATCTGCTATTAAAAAAAAGAAGAAGAAAATAACAAGGGTAGAAGAGGATGAAGAGAATGAAAGAACACTCATTCATTGCTGGTGGTAATGTAAAACAGTGCAGCCACTATGGAAGACAGTTTGACAGCGACTCAGAAAGCTAAGTATAGAACTTACATGTGACTCAGCAATCCCACTACTAGGAATATATCCAAAAGAACTGACATCAGGGGCTCAAACAGATATTTGCACATTGATTTTCATTGCGGCATTATCCACAATTGCCAAAAGATGGAAGCAACCCTAAATCCAACTGAGGAATGGATAAATAAAATGTGGTATATACATACAATGGAATATCATTTAGCCATAGAAAGCAATGTAATCTCGATACATGTGACCACGTGTATGAGCCTTGAGTGAAATAATCACGTTGAGTGAAATAAACCAGACACACAAAGGGATATATATTATATAATCACACTGATTTGAAGTAATTAGAATAAGCTAACTCATAGAATCAGAATCTAGAATATAGGTTCTCAGGGGATGGAGTGGGGATAGGGAGTGGGAAATTTAGGCTTTAAATGTACACAGTTCCTATTTGGAATGATGTAAAAGTTTTGGTAATGAATGGTGGTGATGGTAGCGCAATACTGGGAACACAATTAACAGCAGTGAAATATATATCTGAATATGATTAAAAGGGGAAATGTTAAATTGTACATATGGTAACAGAATAATTTTTTTTTTAATCCGTGGAACTACATCATATGAACAGTGAACCCTAAGTTAAAACATGGACTTTAATTAATACTACATTTATAACAATGAGCTATCATCAATTTTAACAAATGTTTCACAACAATGCAAGGCTTTGTTGTGGTGTGATGTATGGAATCCTGTATTTTATGCATGATTGGTCTGTAAACCCTCAACTTCTCTAATAAAGGAAAAAAATAGACAATAAAAATTTGGCCTGATCCTAAGACATAAAGGAAGTCCAATCAATCCAAAACAATAGATCTCAAACCCATCATAAAGAAGCAATGGAGATGCCCATCTAAAAGGATTAAATTACAAAAGCAACAACATTTCTTTCATAAAATAAGTGCCATGCCTCTATTTAAACAAAAAGCTATTACAAATCTAACTGCCAAAATTGTCTAAAAGTCTGAGTATTTGCTAACTCAGGAATTTGCTACTATTTGCTAGGGTCTGAACTGGAGAGAATAAACAAAGGGGAAAAAAAATAAAGTATATGTCCTAAAGTGACTGAAGTTGAGTTAGGGAAGTGAGATAAATATATATCACTTAAAGTCAAATTTTAGGCTGTAAATGTAAGAAAATTCAGAAGATTAGATTGAAGAAATGGCACTTGAGCTGGGACTTAACTGATGGATAAAATTTAACAGATGCAGATGGAAAAGGGGAAGGAAAATTTTCCAAATGGAAAGATTGGTAAGTGTAAATCTATGAGTCAGAAAATTTTACATTTTTAGAGAAATAGCAAGTAATCTAGCTAGGTGGAAATAGAGACTTTTCATGGTATACTGGCGACAAACTGTGGAAAGCTTTAAAAGGCTATTAAATATCATCCTTAATGGACAGATAATGAGGAACCACAGGAATTGAGGAGAAAATGAAACAAATTCGCGTCTTAGAAAATTGGACTTGGCTAGGGATATTACTGTGCTCAGAACCAAGCCCGTGAATTCATAGACATAGATGAGTAAGTGTTTCTTGAGGACAAGGTAGGCACTGCAGTGCTTGGAGGGGTTGCTCTATTTATGCCTTCATTTATGCCTGCACCAGGGAGATGGCCACTGCAGAGGTGGGCACAGGTAATGTCACTACTAGGCTGTGGGCAGAGGTAGTGGTCATGAGTTATTCTATGGCTTTTATATCTAAAACATATTCTTAGATTCTGATAAAAGTAGATCCATGTGATTAATTCCTGCCCACATCTCTGTGACAAAGAGAAAGAAAACAGATTCCCTTGCGATTTTATTAATTTCCAACCCACTGGAATAGCAAAAGTGTGGAAATTCTTAGCTTAAGAGTAAATAGCTTCTAGCTTCCATCACTGAAAAGGAAGAAATCTTTTTTCACCTCTGAATGGGAGGTCACTAAGTGAGATGAATAATGGTCTGCAATTACTGAGCCATGCAGGATATGTCAAGTAATATATTTATGTGCAATTTGCGCAACTCCTTAATTAGTTTTAAATATCAAGCGTATCCTGGCTGATAGCTAAGGTTTAATATTATCTAATTTGAGCGAAGTATGTGGTTCTGAATTTGTTTTGCAAATTGTATGCGCTTCGGGCTTGCTTATATAGCAAAATTCTGATCTCAGTTGCTACATGAGCTATCTTTATAATAAAGAAATTACAAAACTGGGCACATGACCAAAGGTTTACTATTTACTGCATTATCCAGAAGCATGTGACCTAACTGAACAATGAAAGAACCTACTAAATACTCAAATAAGGCAACATCAACTGCAGAGACAATTTCCTGTAGGAAGCTGTCCTCCAGGATGTGATTTATTCACTGACTCAACAGCCAATTGATGGTACTATGTCTCCAATAGCAAGAATACATGGACCTGGGAACCAAGGGGTGGAATGAGGATTGGCCTCTCTCAGCATTACCCCCATGACACAATTGTAGAATCTGTGCTTCTTGTCTCTAAAATCTGGTTCTTGAGGAAGATGCTTCTACCAGGAGATAGATTAAGGAGTCCACTGAAATTAAAGCTACAACTGGACTAGTAGATAATAAAAAAATTTTAAAAACCAGTTGTGCTCATCCTTTTGGAGGGATGATTGCATCTGATAACCATGCAATAGGGACAGGAATGGATTCCCAGGAAATTTACTTGTGTTCTATGAGAATGGCTATGGCTATTCTTCCATTGCCAATGATAATTATAAATGGATGATTATAATATCGATGACTCAAAAAGAACATACCAGTTGGGGGCTCTGACACCTTAGCAATAAGAATATGGTCACCTATTAAGCAACAACCAATACCCACTGATGTACTAAAAATATGGTAGAGGGAGATGGTAAATATTAATTATGGCATAGGGACCAGTTGCAGCAGAGAGCTATATAGCTGGTTTACTAATCCTTGTGCATTGATTCTTTTGTGGAAATTATACTATCTACCACCTTAAAGGCTCTGTGGCTATTGGACTTAATATAAGTCATGAACAGATATGATAGAGGAGCAAGGGATGGATTCTATCATAGATCTCTTGTTCCACATATACCAGTGTTTCACTCCAGCAATTTCTAAATAATCAGTTGTAATCACATCACTTGATGGCACTTCATATCAGCTGCAACACAAAATGCTCACTTTCTGCCCTGGAGCTTCTCTGCCACCTCCATGTGAGATACATGCAAGAACTTGCTCAGCTATTCTGACACATACACAATGCCTAACCAAGAGTGGATGGGAGCGAGTGGATAAACAGTCTTATCCCTTAGGCAGACAATTTTGAGATGCATTATACACAGCTCCTTAAAAGGTTCATAGTGTGATTGATTCCCAGTTGTACACAGGCATGATCAACTCAGTAACACACTCTTGGACTGAATTTCCCTCCTTCCCTGTTTCACTCTTCCTAATTGCCCACTCTAGTTCCTTGGAATTTCTTAACAAGGCAAACTACATTTATGAAAGTCTTTATCTCCAACTATGCTGTTTGGAAGGACATAAGTTAAGACATTAGGAATCCCTGACATATATGGCAGTCTACCATAAAATTCTAATCTTTCCAGATAATTACAGTTCTTTAAATGGCAAAAACTATCTCCTTCAGAAATAATGAACTCAAAATAAAGGGAATGATTTGTTTTCTATTGATGGTACCACAGATATAATTTTTTTGGAAAAAACTTTTGTAGGAAATTATTAACAGTGAGATCTGGAATACTTCTTCAAATGATTGAACATTTTAATAATGTATATTTCTATCCAGTTTTTATTCTACAACTAATTCTAACCATTTTTTCTAATAATATCCCAAATGCTCAATTCCAGAGAAACATTATTGTTGAACAAATAAGCTAAAATTTAAAAAGTAAAATAATCTACACTAAACAAATAATACCAAAAGAGAAAACTGATTATTGCAATGATTACAAAGTTGGGAACGCTCTTATGGCAATATGACAAGGAAGGGTTACTGGTTTAGGGTGTTGGATGGGGGTGCATTCGGGATAGGGTGCACCTGAAGCAGGCATCTAGGGAGTGTGCGAGTGATCATTTTGTCATAATGTGTTGTATCAGTGTGTGGAGACCCACATAATGAATGGGAAGGAGTTGGACTCCTATCCTGGGGAGGACCAGTATGTTCTCAAACAGAGGGACAGGAGTCTTTCAAGAGCATGGGTGTTTCCTAACAGGGGAGGAAAAACCAGTCTATCAAGACCTCAGTTTGTTGCAAGTTACTATGAATCTTGTTATCCAAGGAGTGAGGCCGGGGGGTTCGCCTTGGGCCCCGAGGGGAGGGGGAGGGAGGAATAGAATAGGTGGAACAGGGGGTATTTAGTGGGCAATGGAAGTATTCTACATGAACTTGCAATGATGGACACAGGCCATCTTAAATATCATCAAAATTTATAAAATTGTACGGTCTAAAGTGTAAACCATTGACCATGGTTAGAAGCTATGTTTCACTATTTGTATATCAGTTGTAACAAAGGTACCATCCACATATAAAAAGGTATTAATATGGAAAGGGGGAAAGGGGGGAGGATGTTGGGTATATGGGAGTCCCCTGTATTCTGTATGTGACTCTACTGTGACCTAAAACTTCTTTGAAAACAGAATGAAAGAAAGTAAGACACTATGGAATAAATGGAAGAAAATGTCACTCTACATACAGGACAACAGTGATGAAAGGCAAAATATCAAAATTTTTAAAAATATATTTTTCATTATTTTTAAATATCCCAATCTTTTAATTTAATTTTAGTTTTAGTTTTTTAAATTTTTATGTATTTTATTTCTTATATTTAAACGTACCATTACTATTTCATTTTCCTATTAATTATATTTGTATATTTTATTGGCTTCATTTTTGAAGAAGCTTTGGATCACAGAAGAGTTACAACTGGGGCAGGAGAGAATGATTGGTGTGGGATGTCAGTGATGGGGGATACATGGGAGGAAGTTCAGCTGGGCATACATATAAGGTATATAAATGTGCTCAAATATTCATGGGGCATTGTCACAGTGGGTGGAGATTCACACAATAACTGAGAGAATATTGAATTCCTATCCTGGAGAGCTCTGTCATGTTCTCTAATGGTGCAGCAACAATCCCCCAAGTGCAGGGGCAATGACTGGTGAAGGACAGTGGTCCATTGATGGGCTCTTGATATTGATGACTATGCTTGTGAACCTTGGTTCTTGAAATTGAAACTTAGCCTAGTGTTGTGGGGTGCTTAAGAGTTGCCTCCTGAGACCCTACTTGTTGCTCCAATGTGGCCTATCTCTAAGCCAAACTCTGCATATAAATGCATTACCTTCCCCCTAGTGTGAGACAGGACTCCCAGGGATAAACTTTCCTGGCACTAAGGGATTACTACCAAGCACCAAGTAACAATGCAAGTGGAAAAACACCCTGAATAAAAGGGGAAAACAGTAAAAACAAATGAGTTTATATGGCTAAGAGACTTCAAAGTGAGTTGGGAGGTCATGCCAGAGGTAACGCTTATGCACATCACAGCAGGTTCTTATAGACTGCCAAAGTGGATACTAATCCAAATAGTGGAGTTCCTGAGGGCTCTGGAAACACCCAGGTCCTATTGTCAGGACAGATAGTTCCAGAGTTTGGTGCCTTGCCAGTGGGTCCTACTTTGGAGTCTGTGCTCCTAAGAATGAAAGAATTGGACTCATATTATGGCTTCCCTACACATGGCTCATCTGTCCCTTCTATTTAAACCTATACTTGGTGCTGCAGTTTGTAGGTGTACATCCAAGAGACTGGAATCTTTGGGCCTGGCCCTGAACCTCAGTGGAGTTGCAACGCCTACTATCCTGTTCATTGGACTGACCCAGGACTAACAAGGACATGAGGATTGACAACCACCATACCAAGGAAATGAGAGAGCCTACAATGCAAGCAAGAGAGTCCCATCCATTGGCTGTATGGGATCAAAGCCCCCTCTCAAATTAGAGGTGGAGTGGACATCACTATCCTAGAATCCTCAATATTGGGGAATGAACTATGGACTAGAGTGGACTTACTGGTATTCTACTATAGGCTTATTGTGATTCTAGCAATGGAAGAAATTACAACATTGATATGGAAGCGGTGGCCACTGGAGGCTCTGGGGGAAAGGAGAGGGAAAAACAGGTGTAATACAGGGGTTTTTTCAGGACTTGGGAATCACCCTGAATGACATTGCAATGACAATTCAATTGCAATGAATGTGCCACACTAATGAAAGATGTTGTTTATCTGGGAGGGTGTGGGAGGTGTGGGGAGTCGGGCATATGGGAATCCCTATATTTTTTTGTGTAACATTTATGCAATCTAAGTGTCTTTTAAAAAATATATTAAAATTAAAAAACGTGAAAAATACAAAAGTATTGGTTTTTATTTACATATACACTATTCATTTAATAAAATAGTGTCAGTGTTTCTCTAGATGGATAGATATGGAATTTTAAAGCTTTAATTTATAGCATACACACAAATTTTCCTTTGAATAACTAAGTAGCCACAAATTAAAAGGAAATTATTTTGCTGTCCTTAATTATTCTACAATTAAATAAGAGAATTATGTCCCAAAGTAATAAGTGCCCATAAATTATATATGGAATAAACATTATAAAGACTGTTTCCTTATATGTGTTCTAAGAAAAATAAAATGATTTTTCCATTGTGAATGATTAAAATCATAAAAGATGAAGTAAATTATAATCATATCACATATATTCAATATGATTTTCTATGACACAATTGTCATTTGTACAAAAACAATACAAATATGTCTAACCTGAATCTGATTGGGGTAGGCAGCATTCTAAGATAGCACCCAAGAGTCCCATTCCCTTGTATATTTACCTTGTAGCTCCCTCTCCCTTTGATTCTGAGAGTGGAAATACAATGGATTTCACTCATGCAATTGTCAAGTTATAAGACATAGGTATAATATAATATGACAAAGGTGAGGAGATTTTTTAGATATAAGTAAGGTCTCAAATCAGTTGACTCAGAGGTAATCAAAAGGAAAAATATCCAGGGTGAGCCTGGCCTAATCAGATAAGCCTTAAAAGGGACTGTGTCTTTTCTGAAGGAAGAGATTTGAAGGATGAGAAAGATTCTCCTGCTGGCCTTGAAGAAGCAAACCTGCCTTAGACCTGCCTAGTCCTGCTGAGACCACATGGACTAGGACTTGAGAGTAGCCTTTAGGAATTAAGAGTGGCAACAGCAAAAAAGAAACAAGGACCTTGGTCACACAGCTGCAAGAAAATGAATTCTGCCTATAACCTCAGTTAGCCTAGAAGAGGACTCTGAGCTCTAAATGAGAACACAGCCAAGCCAACACCTTGATTTCAGCTTTGTGAGACTAGCAGAGACTCACTAGCAGAGACTACTCTGTTGCTGGGCTTCTGATATATGGGCACTATGAGATAATAAAGGGTTGTTGTTTTAAACTGCTAAGTTTATTTAATTTGTTACAGAGCAACAGAAAACTGATACACTGATAAACTGTACTTTTATTTCATAGCTATCTAGAATGTCAACAATGTAAGCTCCAATGGTTATAAAAAAAATCAATAAACAGATAAATAAACACCACTATTTTAAGCATCTGGAAAATATTAAACTTATGCTTCCATAGTATTTCTGTATTTTTTAAAAAGTCATCAATTAATAAATTTAAATTAATTATTTTTCTGAAAGCAGGAGGCAAGATGAAAAATGTTGTAATATCAATTAAAAATTTTAATTGAAAATCAAATATGTAACATGATTGGAATGATCAGTTTATTTTCCCTATTTCAGGGATAATTTTTGTGCATAATTTTGATTTTAAAAATGTTTCATTGGTGTTTGATTCTGGTGTTAGGCATTCCTTACCCATTACTGCTTAGGAAGAATTGAGGATGCCAAGTTAATAAGAGCAACTGATTAAAGAATAATTCTAAATACAACCAAGGGGATATAAGGAATTAACATTTTTTGTGCATTTAGTGTATGCCTACCACTGGGCTAATTGCTTTACATAAATTATCTAATGCATTGTTTACAAAAACTCTAAAAGGTACATATCTTATTTTAGAGACCCAGGATCTTAAAATTCAGATATATAAGTAATTTGTTCAATATCACTTAGTAAGTGACAGAGCTAAAATTCTAACCGTGGATGATCTGACTCAAAATGTTATTTTGCTTAGCCGATTTAAATTCAAGCTCTTCGTTTTTTACCCATTCACACGGTAGGAGCCACCATATACTGTGGCTACAACATCCAAATATATAGTCTGTTAAGGAACAATGGGAGAGCAAAGGCAATATTTTGGAAGAGATGTAGATGCAAAGAAGAGTGGGGTAACGAGATGTTATTGGATTTAAAACCCTCTTAAAATGTAGATCTCTTCCCAGATATTTTGGTTTATCTATGAAGGCCTCATTTTTCTGACTTGTTAATAAGTCCCCAAGGTATTTCTCAAAATTTGATGAGCTTTCAAGATAGTCTCAGTGTATGAGTTAAGACTACCTACCCCGAGGACACATCCCATCTGCTATCTATATTGTACAGAAGTTAGTGTAAACCACTTAGAATCTGAGTGATTGTTCTATCCCAAAGTGGACTTTATAAACTGAGATACCCCACCTTTTTCTTCCTAAGCAACTGAGCAGATCTGTCTTGGCTACTGTACTGCTGACCACACTCATTGGCTTTTTTTTTTTTTTTCCTAAGGAGCTTTAAGTTATTCAAAGAACCTAATTCTTAGAGTGAAATAGCACTTTACTAGCAATTTTAATGGGGCTGTCCCAGGCAAATTGAGACAAAAGGTAAACTTATTTCTAATTATTTTCATTCCCTCATTCTCATTGAATATGTTCCCCAACACAATGGAGTACTCCAGCTCTTTTGCCTTTTTCTATAGTCCTGGCTTATTTTCTTAAATGCTTAAATGCTTTCTTGCCTCACTATTCAGCCTGAGTCCTCACAATCAACTAAATCAGTTATACTTTCATTAATACTCTATGACCCCTTAACTTCTTTATCTACCTGCCCTGCCAAGTCCCAACCTTGAAGTAATATGTAATTTGTCTTGTTTTATATTATGTTCAAAATTGTTAGTCAAAAATTATGCTCACTACTGAACAAAAGGCATTATTTAAACAGAGTTTTCCCATTCATTGTCGCCTTAGCACTTTCTCCTTGAAAATCAATTTAGTAATTCCAGTTTATTCCATATTGAAAATCCACACTATTATATCAGAATTTCCCCATTCTATTCATACCCCAAAATGCACAGTTTTCAACTTCACATTTAGCAGGTGATCTTTCTACCTACATAGATGAAAAGATGGGTAATATTTTACATCTGACTCTCCCAACTACAAGCTCGGTGCCTTTGGGACTATAGTACTAAGCTAATTTTTTAAAAAATTATTTTTGTATATTACTTGTAGCAAGTGATAAATTACAAAGATATAACAAAGGAAAAGTTAAAAGCATCTTCTGATTCCAAATCTCCAATTCCACTTTCCTGAAGTCATCAATGTTAATATTTTTTGCCTTATATGACTCCTTCCATATGTTACTTCTTGCTGTGTATATATATTTATATATATAATTATATATGTATGAATATGTGTCTATATGTACTTTACTGTATGCATTTATTATTTTGACTCAATAGAATCAAATTAAAAACAGTGCTCTGAAGTTATTTTTCAGTTAAGACATATTTCTCTAAAAATATTATGTGAATATACATTTACTAACATACACATAATTTATAAATAAAATCGTTGTGGCAGTTTGATATAGTTATGAATTCCAAAAATAGATATTGGATTCTGCTTGTTAACTGGTCTGTTCCTCTGGGCATGATTAAGTTATGATTAGGGCTTTGATTGGGCCACGTCAGTAGGATGTTGAGTCCCCGCCCCTTGGTGGGCGGGGACTTGGAGATAAAACTACTTGGCAGAGCAGAGGAGGGAGTTGAAGTTTTCAGTTGGAGTTCTGATGCAGAGTTTTAATGCTGGAGCCCAGGAAGTAAGCCCACAAAGGAGCTTGATTGTGAGGAAGGAGAGAAGGCTCCAGGAAAAGAGATGAGCCATTTGCTTGATAGCCTACAGCTGGCCTTGTGGAGTGAAGCAGGCCTGAGCCCAGAGAGAGGCAAGCCCTGGGAAGAGAGGAACCCAGGAAGCCTGAACCTTGGCAGACATCGGCAGCCATCTTGCTCCAACACGTGGCAGTAGTCTTTGGTGAGGGAAGTAACTTATGTTTTATGGCCTGGTAACTGTGGGCTTCTCTACCCCAAATAAATACCCTTTATAAAAACCAACCAATTTCTGGTATTGTGCATCAACACCCCTTTGGCTGACTAATATAATCATATAAGGTGCTGGAGGATTTTAGGGCAATATTTTATTTCATTTTTTCTATTAGTGCTTAAATACGCCTCTGTCTTTCATTCTTCTCATCCTTCTTCCGGCATTCCCCCTACACCCTCATCCCAAGCATGTAACCCACGTAAATAACTTAGCAAGCGTTATGCAAATATCATCAACTGTATATAAGTATATGTATATATAAATGCAAAGACATTAAATAGAAAGTTCCTACTGGTATACCAAAACTCAATATATATAAAATTTTAAAATGAGGTGGCAAACCTCCTGAGGAAATTTCAAAGTAAATGATAAGAACTAGTAATATGACCCTGAAAATCCACAAATAGGCTATTAAAAAAAAAAAAAAATGAAACACGTGGAAAGAGAGTTTGTAAAGAGATTTCTTCCCATGGAAATGAAGTGTTAGAAGATCATCTCATAACCCCAGATCTTTCACAAAACACTAAAACAATGTGATACAGGGAGCTTTACATGTGTTCTCTGATATTGGAGAATGAAGGGACTGGTGCCTGACCAATGCCAAAGAAAACCAAAAGTTGTCTGAGGTAGCAAAGTAAAGAGGGCTGCTTCTAGGAGGCCCTTCCAATCGCACATAGGGCACAGGATGCAGGTGGGATCTGTGGAGAAGATGACAGATTTGGAGCTGTTTTGGCTTCTTTCAAAGAGTACCATTTGAACAGGCAGTGGTTCCCCAACAGTATTGAGTGGACCTGGGCCAAGGAGGAAAAGGCTGCATGTGGAAAAGAATGCATCAACTTGGAAAATGAGTTGTAGATTGAGCAGCCCATAGAGAGACCTCTGAAGAGCCTGTGAAAGTGCTTTTGAGGAAAAGAGCCATCTTCACACATCTGTCAGACCCAGAGAGCACAAAGCTGCCTTATGACAGTAACTGTCCAATAAAAACTTTCTTCACCATCCTACAACTCTTTCCAACTAGGGGAAGTATCATGAATTTAAGACTTTCTTTGTCTTAAAGTGACCTTATGAGCAAGTATGAGTTTTTATATAGGGGCATGGGAAGGACTTTACTGAGATAATTAATTTTTAAGAAGATAGTAAAAGAGTAAAATAAAATTAGATTCTGATTATACCCCATGAGTCATACTTGTTCATGGTAATTATTTTGTCTAACAAATATTTATTGAGCCCTTATTATGTACCAGGTATTAATACAGATATTGGGATAAATACTCTAATGAAACCAAAGATCCCTGGTGTTGTAGAATGCAAATTCTATTGGGAAGAGACACATAATAATAAACAATTATTATTACATAATAATGTAAATAAAAATGTAAATTGTATAATATGGTATATGGTGAGAGGTTACATGGTGATAAGTGTTATAAAAAAATAATGTAAGGTAAATGTAAATGGGATGGGAAGTGCTCTAGTGTCAGGGACAGTAATCATTTTTAAATAGAGTATGAATTTTTAAGTAAAATGTTCATTTAAAAAGAGGCATTTGTGATAATTCCCAAAGCTGGTGATGGAGCCTACCTGGTAGATATCTGGGGGAAGAGTGGTCCCAAAAGAGGAAGCAGCTAGGCCAAAGACTCTAAAATGAGGAATTTCAAGGAGTTGGTATCACTCCTTAAATGTATGAGGAATTTCAAGGAGTTGGTATCACTGAGAAAACTGAGCAATGGAAGAGTAGTAAGAGATAAAGCCAGATGGGTTATCTGGCAAAAGTAACTGAAAGGATAAGTTGACTTTAAATCAGATGGGGGGAGGCTGCATGTAGAGACAGGAATATCAAAAGTTTGCTTTTGTACATGTTTGATATATGATATTATTATTATATTGTTGTTATTATTGTTATGTTGTGGGGTTTTGTTATTGTTGTTGTTGTTGTTTTTAGGTACCAGGGCCAGGGACTGAAACCAGGACCTCACACATGATATGCCAACGCTCAGCCACTTGAGCTACACCAGCTCCTGTGATATTATTTTAATTTCCTTGGCTTCTCATACAAATACCATGTAATGGGTTGGCTTAAGCAATGGTAATTTTTTAGCTCATGTTTTCGAGGCTAAAAGAAAGTCCAAATCAAGGTGTCATCAAGGAGATGCTTTCTTCCTAAAGACTGGCATTCTGGGGCTGGCTGCCAGTGATCCTTGGTCCTTGGCTCCTCTGTCACATGGAAATGCACATGGTAGCCTCTCCTGTCCTCTGTTCTCTTTTGGGTTCTGTTGAAATTCAGCTTCTGGGCACTCCTTTGGCTTTCTCTCTATCTGTCTGAGTTTCATTCTGCTTATAAAGGACTCCTGACTGAAATGGGATACACCTTAACTGAAGTAAGTTCACCAAAAAGTCTTACCTACAATGGGTTTCACACCCACAAGAAAAGATTAAGTTTAAGAACATGTTTTTCTGGGACACATATAGCTCCAAACCACCAGAGATGTCTAATACACATCCAAGTGAAGAGGTTGAGTGGACATTTGGACAGTAAGTCTAGATTTAACAGAAGATATAAATTTGTAACAACCGTGAATAGAAGGAAGGAGAGGATCAAGAGTGTGGGTACTGATGGATTAGGTGGAAGAACTAAGCCTGGGAATGCTTTCTGGGATCAAATGGTTGGGGAAATGACAAGGAATGAGCAAAAGTGAGGGTGGAAGTGGAGAGGCCAGTGAGGGTGGAAGAAAACCAAGATATTGTGGTTTCCTGGAAGCCAAGTTAAAAAAAAAAAAGTTTCAAATGAAGAGGGTGATGATCTATCTTAAGTATAACTGTCAGGTAAAATAAGATGCAGACTGTGAATTGAGTGTCTGATTAAAAAACATGGGGATTTGGTAAAGGAGCCTGGTACAGTGGTGGAGATGGAAACTTGATTGAGTGGGATAAAGAGAGATTAGGAGGGAAAGAGTTTGAAATAAAGAGTATAAATAGGCCTGTAGCTCACAGGGAAACAGAATGTAGATATATATTTTTAAATACAGAAGAAATAACAGTCTTCTGTATTTAAATGTTGATGTGGATAAGCCAGAAGATAGGGGAAAAGTGATGATAATGAAGAGGAAGATTTCTGGAGGATGTCATTGATTGGACTGCAGATGTCTTAGCAGAGAGAAGATGAAGGCATGAGTAAGGATGGTGGCATGTAAATAGAGAAAAGTGTTTTAAATCAAAAGATGATTAAGATGAAAAAGTGACTAGAATTGGCGATGGATTGGTTTAGAAGAATGAAGAATAGCGAGGAATCAATGACATCTACCTGACTGATGTAGATGACACCATTCACCAAGATAAGAAACACTGGAAGAAAAATTGGTTTGGCCACTGTGGGAGAGCACTGAGGACAAAAAGAATGGACCCTTGGCCTTTGCATTCAGCATGGTCTAGTTGTGGGCTGGGGTTGTCCAGAAGGCCCCGAGGGGGAGCAGATTATGAACTGCATTTTGAACACAGTAAATGAAAAAGAATGGAAGGGCACTTTTGAGAACAGTGTTCAACTGCTCTTAAGTAAGACAAATTAAACAACAAAAGGGTAACTGAAGAATCATTGTCTATTGCTCATATCATCTCTCTTCAAGCACCTGAGCACTGCTGGAAAGACGGAAGTGGGAATGAAATGCTGGAAGGGAAGGAGAAAGCATGGGGGGAGATTTTTACACTAAACTAATTGTATTGCTAACATTTATAATTGGTTATGAGATATTCAACAATATATGGGTAGTAAGACACATTTGTCCTCATTATAATTAGATGGTTCATTTAAAAATAAATCTCAGCTCTGTCGTATCTTCTGTGGGAATGAAGACCATTGTCTTCAACCAGACTGCCTACATTCCAGAAATGCCCACATCACGCTGAAGGGACACTGTTGTGAAGGGACACTGTTGTGAAGGGCCCCAGAGGAACCCTGCAGAGGGACTTCAGTGACATAAATGTAGAACTTGGTCTCCTTGGGAAGAAAATGAAGAGGCTTTTGGGAATCAGAAAGGAATTGGTTACAGTTTGCACTGTCTATAGTCATGTACAGAACATGACCTAAGGTGTCACACTGGGCTTCCTTTACAAGAGGAGGTCTGTGTATGCTCAATCCCAATCAACGTCATTATTCAGTAAAATGGGTCTCACTGAAATGTCCAGTTTCTTGGGTGAAAAATATATCCACAGGGTTCAGATAAGGCCAGACATTGCTTGTTCAGTCTCTCAAACCAAGAAAGATAATTCTTGAGGGAAATGGCATTGAACTTGAATCAAATTAAAGCCATACCACTGGAGGTGCTAAAGTAAAGGAGAGGGAAAAAGAGGTGTAATATGGAAGCATTTTCAGGACTTGGAATTGACCTGGATGACATTGCAGTGACAGATACAGGCCATTATATATCCTGCCATAGCCTACAGAATTGAGTGGGAGAGAGTGTAAACTACAATGTAAACTATAGTTCATGCTTAGTGGCAATGCTCCAAAATGTGTTCATAAATTGCAATGAATGTCCCACACTAATGAAAGAAATTGTTAATGTGGGGAAAAGTGGGAGGTCTGAGAAGTGGGGCATATAAGATCCCTTATAATTTTTTATGTAACAATTTATGTAATATAAGTATCTTTTAAAAATAAATATATATGTACATTTTAAAAAATTAAAGTCACAACATTTAAAACAAGGACATTAGAAAAATTTTGGATGGCATCGATATCTCTGAAAAAGGAAAAGTTCAGCAGGCTGATGAATAAGATCTAAGAATTGTCCACCTATGGAAATGAGATGCCAGATGATTCCTAAGACCTACTTTTGATATTTTAAAGACGCAATAATATTTATCTGTTGAACAAAAATAAGCAAAAAAAGAATCAATCAATAAGAAAGGACTAGATAAGAGCATAATAGAGAATAGAAGCATTTGCTCAAGCCCTTGTCAAAGCTTTGCCATACCTCAGCTGTAGTTCCGTGGCTAGCATTTAAAAACTCTGGGACGTTGGGCAGATTGTTTATTCAACTGCATTTATTCATTATACTTAATAATAACTGCCCTAACCACAGCAAATAATAATGTCTGAAGGTACTTGGAAAACTGTAAAATTGTTTCACATCTACAAATGATAATTATATATATGACAAAAATTATGTATTATTTTTATATTATTACTGGAAAGTAATTATTAAATCTCAGAGCAAACAGTCAAGACCCTGAAGAAGCAAGGGGAATGAATAGTAGATAAGTTTCCAGTATAAACAGAGAAGGATAAATTCACAGTGGGAATTCTGCATAAGGACAAGTAAGGTGAGGACTGACTGTTTATATTTTGGGAGGTTTTACTGGAAGTAAATGTGCAGGAAAATACAAATTTAAAGTGAATGAGAATAATCATGGAATTATCTTGCCAAGAATGAAATCTTGGAGGAGGGGACTTCCAAGTTTTTCATTCCTTCACAATGTAGTTTTAAAAAATAAAAGTGTAAAATCCCACACTGCATTCTATTTCCTGTCAATTGTACACGTCAAGTATAGGGTAACCTTTTCTTCCCCTCCAATTTGAAACTACCTGATATTCTCGGAGTCCGCTGTAATAAAGACATCAACAGCTGATCCTGTAGCGGTCAGAGATGTAAAAGTAAAAAATCAAAGTGTAGCATGAATGTGCTTCATAGGTATTTAAGAAAGTACAGAGGAGGTGGCTTTGAGCCCTTGCATTTCCTCATTTCTAATATGCATTAATTTTCAAGTTTTTGTATTTCTGAAATAGTGATGATTACACATACATTTAATGCAGTACATCTTGTTCTCCCTCCCTCACCTCCCCCCCCCAAAAAAAAACTGTTGTTAAAATGTTGGTACATCTGGCATTGAAGGTATATTTTAATGAGGAAAGATGACATATTTACTTACAGTGATCACAATTTTTTAATTAGCGTGCCAGTATTAAAAAAACAAATAATACTTTTGCAAAGAAATGATCATTTTGGAGGGGACTACTCATTTTGTCTTCCATTCATTCAAGAAATTTTTATTACATGCCTACTATATGCCAGAGGTGTCACAGAGAAACAAGCCCACAGATTCTTAGTGGAGGAGGTGAGGCAGTCACCTTATGCAGAAAGGCCATTACTCCCAGATAGCCCTGGGCTGCTCCCGCCATGTTCCAAGGAACTTGCCTAATAGGTGCCTCTTTTCATTGCCTCTCCTTTTCTCCTCCAGAGCTCCAAGTCTCCAGACATAGCTCATTTCCAATCTAGCTACCAAGATTCACGGAATTTCTTGGAGGTATAATACCCTTGACCCATTCTTGCTTAGGGTGGAAGAGAGGTAAAAATTTCTGACCTTCCACCCAGGGATCATGGCCTATTAGAGGGTGTCCTTCTTAAGGTATCACAGTCTTCTCTCCAGAGGATCCCCAATCAACTCCTGCAATCATCAGGTCAAAGAGTGAAGCTCAAGATTAAGTGTTCAAGAATAGAATCTCCAACAGTTACCTCAGATATAACAAATTAAGCTTGACTTCCTCATCATGGCATTTAAGAACACAGCATGAAACCATATTTTCAACTCTTCTTTCCACCTACACTCTATAAAAATCCAGACTCTCTAGTGACCTAATTTCTATATATTTATTTCTGCCTAATGCCTTTAATCATGCTATCCTTCTTCCATTTTAAAAACATTTTTATTGAGGAATAAAATAAATACAATACAGGGCACAAATCAGCTACTCAATTAATTTTCATCTAATATATGTACACTCGTGTATCCACCATTCAAACCAAGGTACAGGATATTTTCAACACCCCATTAGACTACCTTTCCACTCATCACCTTCCTGAAAGATAATTACTTTTCTTTGGGTATCACAATGAATTCGTTTTTCTACAGTATAGTTTGACTAAATTACCTACCTGGAATGAGATAATGATAAAGGAAGTGCCATGTGGAAAGGAAAGCATGTTATTTCTTCCTGGTTGATCCTCTTTTACCACCCACCCCACTACATATGGAGACAAAGAGGTGAGCCTAGGCTATTAGTTAGGTATTTTGATGTCCCAGAGTAGTAAATACTGTACCCACAGTTTCACTGTTGTCCTTGGTTCTTCAACTATTTTCCCAGCAGTATCTGTGAAATAGGCTGACCAACATGTGACCCAGGAGAGAGAAGAAATTACACACTAACTTAAAACAAAAGTATCCTATAAATTACCTTTCAAAACACATGAAGATCTGAAAGCATGTTTAAAGATATCATATTATGCGAATATTCTCGCTGTCCTGATTTTGTGATAATCAGGATAGGCTAAACATTCGCTATATTAGAAACCAAGCATGTGTCCCCAGACCTAGTTTTTCTGCCTAGGTCTGGTTTTTAGAATGTTGGTGATAAACCAAGCCTGATTTATTACATGACCATCCTGTATAGGAAATGACTGTAACTCTAGGTATCTTTGGTCAACCTTAAGAGATATAGCAAGAGGGCGGATGTGGTTCAAATGGTTGGGCATCTGTCTCCCGTATGGAGGGAACTGGGTTCAATCCCCAGGACCTCCCGGAAAAAATAAAAAACAAAGAAAAATATAGAAGGTGTGCAGGCCGCCAGGCCCCACGCATGGATGCGCTGCCAGGCCCCACCAAGCCATGCAGCAAGATGATGACATAACAGGAGAGTGACACAAGTGAGAGCCAAGACAAGATGTACCGAAAAATCAGGAACTAAGGTGGCACAGGTGGTAGGACGCCTCTCTCCCACATCGGGGGTTCCGAGGACCAAATCACGGTGAAGACAGGAAGAGAATGATAAGAAGAGAGAGCAGGAAAAGGACACAGAGAATTGCCCAGCAAATGGACACAAAAACAGCAAAAATGGGGACGGGGGGGATGGATAAAAGTAAATAAATAAAGTAAATAAATAAATAAATCTTTAAAAAAAAAAAAAAAAGATATCATATTAGTTTCCTAAGACGGCCAAACAAAGTACCTACAAACTGGGTGACATAACAAAAGAAATTTTTTCTCCCACAATTCTGGAGGCCAGAAGTCCCAAAGCAAGCTGTGTCAGTAACGCTGTACTCCCTCTGAAGGCTTTACAGGGGAATTCTTGTCTCCTGCAGCCTTTGGTGGCTCCTGGTGTTCCCTGGCTAGTGGCAGCATAACTCCAATCTCTGCCTCCATCTTCAAAGGGCTTTTATATCTGTGCCTCTTTCTGCTCTGTCTCTGTGTGTCTCTCTAAGTGACATCTCCTTTTCTTATAAGGACATCAGTCATGGGATCTATCCAGTATGACCTCATCTACAAAGAACCTATTTACAAATAGGATCACATTCTGAAATTCCAAGCAGATGTGAATTTGGGTCACTATTCAATCTAATACAGAGATTATTTGAATTATCTATTTTAATAGTATATTATTCTAATTATTATACAAACAAGTGTCTAGAATGATGTTCTGGCTTGTATAATCTGATAAAGAAGTTCTGGGATGGCATTCCAGCATGCTCCCTGACAAAACAGCCTTCTATTGAGCCACTGATCTTCAGACTGGAAGTTAAATAGTTATTCAACTAGCTTAAGTCTACCTAACCATACTATCATTGAGCTCATGTTTCTATTACTTTTATCTAAGGATAGCACATGTCAGTTCATTAAATGTTTCATTGAAACCAGACACATTATATCCATGGCATCCATTTCCTGGATGACTTGTCTAGTAATCCAGGGAAAAGGAAGGGAGGGAGGGAAAATGAGGCCAGTTTGAGAAACCAAAGTTTTAACCAAATTCCTACCAAATTTATTTCATTTCCTCTTTTTTTTTTTTTTTTTAAGATTTATTTATTTATTTATCCCCCCCTTGCTGCTCATGCTCACTGTATCCATTTGCTTTGCATTTTTATGTGTCTCTCATTTCCTCTTGACAATCAATATATTCATTGGGTGACAGCTATATGTAGGACATTAAACTAGTGAGAAGAGCAATCCATTCACAAATATATTACAATCCTCAGTAGGAAGATAAGAAAAATATGAAAATGAATATCACCAAGAGTCATGACAAGGTGAAGACATATTTCTTTATCAAGAGAGACTGCCAGAGGATAGAACGGAAGTTTCAGGCACTTTTTCTGAAGGCCCTCACCAAGTGAAGTAAGTCCACTATAAGACCATAAGTTAGGAGGACAAGAGGCAAAGAGAGTCATTTTGGTGAAGGTACCGGGGACCTTCAGGTATCCCTCAAAACCAAATATCTAGAATCAAATAGAGTCCAAACTCATAAAGCCTCTTCTACTTCTGCCACCAGGTCTACTGCTTCTGAAGCTCAGAGAAAAAGGGAGGAGGGATAATAGCCAAACAAATTCTGCCAGAGCCCTGTGTTGAAAAACATGGAGTCTGATCCCTAGGGTCACCAGATGTACCTGGAAATAATACTCCAAATGTTACAAGTCCTCTTCTCCCCTTGACTGGGAAAGAATATTAGAAATGATACAATTTCTCTTTTTCGTCTGGTCAATAGGACAAAACCTAGAAGTCATCTAATCCCAGTTAATATCAAATAAATTCCTATTAATAGAAAAATCCAAGTCAGTATTACATTTTCCTTGGCCTGAAAAATGATGTTAAATACCATCTAGCTGGAATTAGAGTTCAGCTTCTCCACTTGTCTCCAAGTTGAGCAACGGTTAATCTTGTAAAGTTAAGCAAAATTATAATTAAAGCACTGAAGAGGTTAATCCACACCTACTCCTGAAGCTTAAAGTGTACTTTTAATGTATTTTATAAGTATTTGTCAAAGAAATCTGCATCAACATTAGCTCCTTATACATCTCATTTTATCTAACATAATAGAACACTGCGTATTTGTTCAGACATTTGGGCTATACAGATAGTTCTTAACTCATAATGGAAAGTAAAAAAAGAGACTTGTCAGTTTCTTTCAACCTGTCTTTTTATAGATCTTGAATATATATAACATTTCCAAGTGATTCAGAGATGAAGAGATGTTGTTCTTTGCTCTTTTCCCCTCTCAGTTGATCAATTTATTTTTAATGTTTGAGTCAAAGTCATCTCAGTTCTGCTCAATGGAGCAGAACTCTTTTGCCTTGATCATTTGAATCCATCCAAAATGACTTTGTAAAGGAATTTTTATGCTTACCTATAATGACCCCTAACGCCTAACTTTATTTGAAAAGGAAATTTCCCAAGCTCAGTACTTCCCAAGGCACTGCATTCAAATTGGGAGCCCTCTTATTGTTAGAGAAGTTTGCCTTTTTCGGGGGAAAATCCAAGCAATAAATCACTGGTCCTAGTCTCACATCTGAAGCTAAGCAGAGTCAGTCTAATGCCCCTTCCATACCAAATACATAAATCATTAAAGACTCTAAGTTAAATACTTGCTTTTTCCCCCTTTTTAGTATGTTTGTTTTGCTTTGATCATAAAATGTCCAGGCAAAACAGTCTTTTCTTTGTAGAGACAGAAGTGCCAATTAGTTTCTGGTTTTCCACTGAACTAACTTATTAGAATTCCCAATTTGAAAAATGAGAACATCTGCTTCCTCCCAACTCCAGTCTTCAAAATGGATACAAGACAGGATGATTACATTTTAAGAAGTCAGTTTAGTTCATCAGTTCTCTACAGCAAAAGTTGTTCACATGTTAGGAAATTGGAAGAGTTTGATAAGTTAAGAAAAGATACTGATTCCACAGAATTCTCGAGTGTTTTGTCAGAAGGTGGGGAAAGGGCAATCTTTTAAAAATATCCAGTTTAAATTTCATCTCCTCTGTGAAGTAACCCACCCCCACCCCTACCCCCAATCTGGCCCACAGCTTTCTTCAACCTTCAGTTGTCAGCAATTCCCATTACTGCTTTTTATAATGATCAGAGCCCAAATGTGTACGATGATTTGATGTGCACACATCTGGTTCTCAGATAGATGGATGCCTACTGGAGAACAAGAAAGTTAACCATTTATTGCATCCTTAGAGTCAGACACACAATGAAAGATCAACAGGTAATAACTGACTTGAATTAGAAGTTGAATCGACCCTATTTCCCAAAGACAAGCTGAATAGATTCCATCGATTTACTCCAAGGTCACAGATGTTGATGGTTTAGAATGAAGCTGATTCAGCTTTCTTGGTTTCATCTAGACAGGCTGAATCTATACACATCATTCACATATTTCATGAAACTATGCTTCTAAGAAAATCTATTCAACTTCCATTCTCACAATATGCATAATATTTGTATTTCACTATTTAAAATATTTAATGTACTCTATTATGGGTAATGGGGGGCTTTCCATCAGAACTGCTCTCAAATGCACACCAAAGATAGCCACCCTTTTTTCACTATGCATTTTCAGGAGAATACTAGACATACCTAACCATTCATACAATTTTAATATCATAAGTCATGCTTTTTAATCATCTTGATATTTTCTTGGGATTTTTCCTAGTCAGGCAAAGAGATCACTATAAGTTTATTAAACTAAAGCAAACTAATTCTATGGTACTAAAATAGTTTAATAATCAAAAGTAAAGATCCCATTTGGGCTGAAGAGGAACAGACTAATAAAAAATATATCCAAAGGGCAAAAATAGATATTTTTGTGTTGGATCATTGACACCAATCTCCTAAAACCTAGGTGTAGGGCATTGCCACAGGACACTGGTACCACTGACTGATCAAACTTCTAAAGCAGTCAACTGAAGTTAATGATACCAAGTCAAACGCTGAAGTCATCTAAAGAAACACATAAGCAAGAAGATACATGGCACAGACCTGTAGGTCCTGACTGTTTTAACTATATCCTTTCATCACTGTGAGGGCAGAGGAGAAACAGAGTTAATTGGCAGAAGCCTATGACACTGCCCTTCTGAAAAGAAGTAATGTCTGCCTACCCCAGGATGCCTGGATAATTGATAAGTAGAGCCAAAAAAGGAATCCACCTGGGAATGGATTTCAGTAGTGGTGTCCTTTTCTGCCTCATTATCCCTACTGATTTAGGGACTGAACCCCAAAAAGCCAATTGTTTAAAAGGAATATTTAGTACCTAAGAAACAGATACGATATGCTGAAGTGTGTGAAGCAGATTGCATTGAAACTCCATGCAAAACTAAATGCCCTTTAACTATTCTTGACCTCAGTTTCCAAGTCAGTAAAATTAAGGGACTGGATTGAATGATTTCATGTAGCTTCTTAATACTAAAGTATTGGAATCACCTTCCTATGTTTAGCTCCTCCTATACTTAATTTCTTAGGATGTTTCTATACCAGGAAACAAACGGGCACAACTATAATGAGGGAAACTAAATAATCATCATCATCGTCATCAGTGTTATCATGTTCATCACAACATTGCAGACTATTTCTCAAAGTTCTATTCTCTGTTTCTTAGAGCAGGCAATATAGTATACCTGGAGATTCAGCCTTCAACCAGGATTAAGGGAACAACTCAATCCATATGACCAAATCCTTACATAGCTTCAAGTGAACACCCACGTGTATATCTGTCATTGCTGTATATGCCCTAAGCAAGCCATCCATCCTTTTTGACACCTCTTTTTCCACTTAAAAGGTAATATAGTAGCTTCTACAGATGCTAGAATGATTATGAAAAAAAATTTTTAAATGATCATTAGACTATCATTATATTTCTCACTCAACTCAATTTTCTAAACACATTATCTTATGCATTCTTTCTCAATTGCTATGCTTTACATGAAGGAGGGCATTCCCTGGACTTGTCTCCAGGCTTTACTGCTATGTGCCAGATGCCAAAATTACATATACCAAAGTACTCTGGAACTCTCTGAAGAGGTCACACAGAAGATAAGTCATTCTTTTCCCTATTGCCCCTTAGAGAAAGCAGTTTATTTATTTTTGTAGCATTTCAGGTTGAGGTCAAGTTTGTATGTTTTTCTTTTAGCTGTAAGTATGAAAAATCATATTGTAAAGAAGATTTAAGCACAACCCCTTTCTATCAGCTATCAAATCAAATGCTGTCAGCTAATGTAATACATAATTTAAATATGATTTCCTTAGTCATTGGTAAGAACAATTTTTCATAGTGACAATGAAGCGATCTTTCTAAAATGCAATACTGTTCATGATGCTGCTTTCCTTAAAACACTTGAGAGGCATCTAACACCTCATTGTTAAAGTTAAAACTCCTGATCACGAAATGCAAGAGTCTGTTATTTGGCCCCTTATTTTTGCCCCATTCTGCCTCCCTTATTGTCCCATCCTACATTTCTTCTCTTTCTCTTGAAGTTGAAGTTGCAACCTAGATAAGCTACTTGCATTTTTCGGGACACAGCACACCCCCAGTGCCCATACTTGCCTCTGCTCATGCTGCTCAGGCTGCCTGAAGACCCCACCTCCACCTCTTCACTTCCCTCTGTGCTATTTGTCCTCTAAGAATCAGGGGTCACGTATCTGGCAACTTCAACTATCCAGAATATGGTCTAGAATCTGGTATAAAAATATAAATAGGTCCCTAAATAAGCTAAAATCAATGTCAGGAAGACCAAAGACAGGCCCTAACTTAGAGCCTATTAACTTAACTTCAGACAAGAATTTTCTAGTTTCTATGTTCACAACAGATTAGAAGTCAGAATTTAGAGAAACCCTGGTTACCAGCAACAGTTGAAACATGAGAAATTGGCCAACAGCAAACGAAGAAACAGGAAAATTTCAAAAACTTTCATAAGACACTGCAATATAGGGCAACTTATGCCAATCAGAAATGGTCATATGATGTATACAGTATACTTAGTATTCATTGGCAGGAATTTTATAAGACATTTTAAGAAGATTGTGCTATAATGTTTAAAAACCATAAAAGAGATGTTATATAAAGAAGAGGACATTGTTACCTAAACAAATTAAATGTGTGTGGAATAACTCCTTAATTCTAGATATATATAATGATACACTATTTAGAAGTTTTGATATGCAAAGACAAACCTATTTTATATTAGTGGAAAATATCAAATCACCAGTGATGAGTGACCATATATTCCTTTCTTAGTTATATTGAATTTTGGAAATAACTTTTCAAGGGAAAAAGAGATATTTATAAGTAATTCATGTCACTTCACTTTTACAATTTATGAGATTTATATTAAAAAAGAGTGATAGTTACAGGTCTCCATATATAATAGCAGTTACAGTTTAGGTAAGGTATATTCTAAGGTCTTAGCACAGATGTTTTATGTTGTAAATAACTGTATGGCAATTGAGGCAAGAAAATCAACAAATAGGGACTTGCCAGCTGCCCTGGTAGTTGTTGGGAGCCCATATTGTTGTCAGGATGGATGATAAATAACACGATTGAAGGAAATGGTAACCCAGTAGACCAATTTATACCCCAGCATAGTTCCAGTGCAAGATTTGGGAAAAGGGACATTTGTTTTCATTAATGCACATTTCTGTAAAAAAACCCAACAACCATCCACAAGATGTCGTGCACTGTGTCACAAACAAAGGAGAAGATGTTCTCAGTGATGAAGGGTCGCTTTCTCTGTTACCATTAACTAGATATTTCCTTATGGTATGAATGATTTCACTACTTATTTCCTTCTGAGCTATAACAAGAAAATCCCTTTCGTTTCATTGCCTATTACTGATTAGGGTAAAAAGTGGGTTTCTTCTAAATATTTCTGTAACACTTTCTTTTTTCATTTCTCCATTGTTACCTGCTCTACATATCTCATTTCTGTGATTTAAGGCTCTTACATAGTTCTTTCTCTAGCAAACCAAAAAATACTATTTTGTCTATCCTTTTTATATATATGATGAAATGCACACATTCAAAGAGTAAAAGAAAAAAAACTTTTCAGTAGCAACTTGCTGTGTCCCTTCCTAAAAGAATGAGTCTGTTTTTAAAAATTAATTGGGCTCTTGAGTCAACCCTATGCAGCCTTCTGGCCACATGCAAGTTGGACACAGTCCTTATCCACTTTTTGGTACTTGCAACTCAATCCCTTCAAGATGCCTGAGAAAGAGCACCATGGACAGAAGGAGGAAGAGACTTGATGAGCAATATCCTTGCTGGGTGTTCTGTCACTGTTTGTGCTAACCATGGTAAGCAAACTGGATGGGGTACCAAAGTAATCTTTCACCTTAAAGAAGACCAGACAGAGTACTTAGAAGAGAAGTGGATCAAAGAAGTGGTGAAGAAGCACATGCAATTCATAGACTACCCTATCACCCTTAACTTGGAAAAGGAAATCAGTAATGATAAGGCAGAAGAGCAGAAAAGTGAGAAAGAAGAAGATAAGAATGATGAAGAGAAGCCCAAGATTGAAGATGTGGGCTCAGACATGGAGACTGATGGTGGTAAGGACAAGAGAAAGAAAACCAAGAAGATTAAGAAGAAATGCATTGATCCAGAACAACTGAACAAGACCAAGTCCATTTGGACCAGAAACCCTGAAGACATCTCCCAAGAGGAATATGGAGACTTCTACAAGTGCCTTACCAATGATTGGGAAGACTGTCTGACAGACAAGCACTTCTCTATACCAGGCTCCCTTTGACCTCTTTGAGAACAAGAAGAAACAGAAATATATCAAAGTTATATGTCCATAATGTGTTCATCACAGACAGCTGTGATGAGTTAATACCAGAGTATTTCAACTTCATCCATGGTGTGATCAACTCTGAGGATCTGCTCCAGAACATCTCCTGGGAAATGCAGCAGCAGAGCAAAATCTTGAAGATCATTCACAAAAACATTGTCAAGGAGTGCCTTAAGCTCTTCTCTGAGCTGGTGGCAGATAGGTAGAACTACAAGAAATTCTGAAGCATTCTCTAAAAACCTGAAGGTTGGAATCCATGATGACTCCAGTAACTGGTGATGCCTTTTGAGCTGCTGCACTATCACACCTCCCAGTCAGAGATGAGCTGACTTCTCTCTATAAATATGTCTCTCATATGAAGAAGATCCAAAAGCCCATTTATTTATTTATTTATTTATTTATTTTTTACCGGGAGGTCCCGGGGATCGAATCTGGGTCCCTCCATATGGGAGACAGATGCCCAACCATTTGAGCCACATCTGTCCCCCAAGCCCATTTATTTTATCACTGGTGAGAGCAAAGAACAGGTAGCCAAATCTGCTTGTGTGGAACAAGTGCATAAGCAGGGCTTTAAGGTGGTATATTTAACTGAGCCTATCGATGAGTACCGAGTTGAGCAGCTCAAGAACTTTGATGGAAAGAGCCTGGTCTAGGTTACCAAGGAGGGCCTGGGGCTACCTGAATAAGAGGACTGGAAGAAGAAAATGCAGGAGAGCAAGTCAAGTTTGAGAACCTCTGCAAGCTCATGAAGGAAATATTGGATTAAAAGGTTATGAAGGTGACAATCTCCAATAAGCTTTTGTCTTCACCCTGCTGCATTGTAACTAACACATATGACTGGACAGTCAACATGGAGCAGATCATGAAAGCCCAGGCACTTTGGGACAACTCTACAATGGGCTACTTGATGGCCAAAAGGCACTTGGAGATCAACTCCAACCATCTGACCATGGAGACTCTGTGGCAGAAGGCTAAGGTGGGCAAGAATGACAAGGCTGTCAAAGATCTGGTAGTTGCTGCTGTTTGAAGCTGTCCTCCTCTGCTCTGGCTTCTCCCTTAAAGATACCCAGACCCACTCAAACTGCATCTACTGCGTGATCAGGTAGGCTTAGGCACTGAAGAAGATAAAGTGGCAGCAGAGGAGCCCAGCACTGCTGTTCCTGATAAATCTTCCCCTTGAGGGCGATGAGGATGCATCTCACATGGAAGAAGTAGATTAAGAGTTTCTCTCCACAAATCTTATATCCACTGTATAGTGTCCCCATGATTCCCACAGTAGCCTGAGTGACCCTGTCCCACCTGGCTCCATCTGCTGATGTCTGTTGTTTTGATTATTTCCTCCTTCTCCTCTTCTTGTATCTAAGGCAGGATATAAGGGCCTTGAGTCCCATCCCATTAGATAGTGGGGTTGGATGGATGTTGTGTATTGTGAATTTTTTATTTTGTTCTGAAATTAAAATATGCAAAATAAAGAAGATGCAGTTTTATACAAAAAATTAATTGGTCATTATAACAGCAAAAATACCAAGTATACACCTGGGACATTTATAATAAATTCAGAAAATAATCTTTTATAATAGGTCTTCATCTGTGCCTTTTCTAATAATCCCTACAGCCATCTGATTTTGAAAGGGCTGTGAACCTCACTGCAAATGTGAAATAATAATGCTATTGGAATTGAGACAAGGCTGATCAAAATGGAGAGTTCCCCTTCCCAAAACTGTCTTATTCATACAATCCAAATCACATCTGGGAACAAACAGCAGCTTTTAGTAAGAACTGCAACTTGGGCAACTGCAGCCTTTAGTAAGAACCCTCCAAATGTGGTCCTGCTGAGTAACAGAGTTCAAAGACTCAAAGGTTGATTCCAGGCCCTAGCACTGAAATTTACATGCTATGTGACCACAGCTTACTTACTTAATCCCTCTGTGTTTCATTGCTCTCATTGGTAAAGTATATGTGATAATAGTACCCACACCTCTACTAAGTACCTTAGTACACACACTAAGGCACTTAGCAGAATGTCTGGCATATAGTTAATGCTCAATAAATGTTAGTTATATCTATCATCATGGTAACCAAGTGTGATGGTTAGGCTAATGTGTCAACTCGGCCAGGTAATTGTGTCCAGGTGTTAGGTCCAGCAAGCACTGGCCTAATTGTAATATAAAAGCTGTTTCCCGAGAGAACCCTGACTAACACACCAAGTGTGCAGAAAAGAAGGCATTGGTAAAATTCAAACTCCCTTGCGGAATCCATTTTCACCACCCTTATCTGATAAGAATAAAGTAGAGAGTGCACAAATATCCTTACTCTCACAATTATATCCTTAGATATATATGGTTTCATCAGGACCATTTCAGGAAGAGGTCTGGATATTTTGTGTGTTCTTTTTAAGTAAGGATAACAGAAGAAGACTTGAATGCCAGAAATTCTGTCCCTAATTTGCAGGCTAGCAGATGCTCAGGGCCACCTCAAACTGCTACTTTGTAGCCATGACCTCCTAAAACCAATGTCACATGAAAAATACAGAGTGGGCCAAGATGTAACAAAGTAAATTATCAGTGCTATGTGGCTTCTTCCCAGTCAAAAAAAATAGTACTCTGTGTTTCTTCTTCCTTATAAAGGTAGCAAAAAGGAGGGGATGAAAGAATTTCAAAGATGTGATTTGTTTTGTGGACTAGAGATCTAGGTGAAATGAATAAAATGATTAGTATGGGACCGAAAAGATACATACTACCTCAGTTTGGATTCTATATCAGATTTCTGAGACGACCTGACTCAGCTCAAAGAAAACTCTCTTCCTTCAAAATCCTTTTACACCGAATTACATGAGAAAAGTGAACAAGAAAACACAGCAAAACAAAAATGTAGATATTAAGAGGAAATGTTCAAGGGTTTTACCAAAGGAATGTTGTGATCCTTGCAGAAACAAAATGTTAGTAAAGGCAAGCGAAAGAGTATGAATTGGGGAAACAAACACTGTATCTGTTTAAACTGCTTGATTGTATTAAAGGACAGTTTGTGTGATTCTATTCTGCTTATAGCATTCTTCTCTCTCCTATTCAACTAGAGCCTTGGGTTTTTATTTCAGTTATTTCAGATTTGAATTTCCACTTTACATTTTCTAAAGAATAAGGCCAAACATTAAAAATATCACTATTTTGAAATGCTGTGGTTTATTTTATAGAAAAAGAGCAAAGGGAAAGGGGATGAAATTAATATAGATATGTTTAGTTCATGACTTTGATAAGTGCTTTAGATTAATTATATTGTTATTCCTCACAAAAACCCAAGAGGTAAATATTATTCTTCCCATTTTCCAAATAAGGGCATAGTCCCAGAGAAGACAAGTAATTTGACAAAATAAACCCAGTAGCTTGTAGGAGGCAGAGAGAGGCCAACCCAGTCCCACTTGCCTATGAATCTTTGCTTATTACAGTTCACCACATATCCAACCAGTCAGAGGGACACTATGAATAAACTCTTCTAGAACCTGATTCCTAAGCAGCTGGACCTCTAAGGGAGGCTGCCTTCCCTCTGACTATTCTAGACAGCATGGTCAGTAAGCTCCTGCCTTCCTCTTTTGCAAGGGGTTGAATTGCTGTCCTGGTTCTAAATAAGAAGCACAAGATCCAGTGCACTGTCTCACCAAGTAGGAGATCAGTCATGAGCATGCAGAGAGGATTAAGAAGTAAATTGTGTGTTTGGAAAGAGCATTTAACAAGCTTTAGAAATAAATAGAATTCATAGTTTTAAGTGGAGGAATGTAAATTTTGGCACATAAGCTTCTTGATTAAGAAAAAAGTTGTTGAGCCATGCCCCACATTGTAAATAATGAAGCTAGATTCTTCCTAAAACCCAGTGCCCTTCTAGTTACTGATGAAAGCACTCAGAACTTTGTTATTCCATTCTGTTCATTTGCACTGATAGTGGCTGAGAAGAGACTAAGCAAACAATGGTCAAAACTCTGAGTCCAACACTGCCTGTTGAATTATTTTTGACCTAGCTCAAGCCCCCATGCTGGTGTGCCTCATCCCTGATCCCCTCTAGCCTAAATATAAACCTTACCACCTAGCTCTTCATAGAAGCTTTACATGGATTAGCAATTATCTCCTGTACTTCACTTTTTATAGCTCAACTATAAGTTAACTTCTCAAGGTATATATGACCATGGTATAAATGTCTTTTCAATGCTGGGGTGCAATAGAATAATTAGGGTCAAAGTCCTTTAAAATCAGTAAACCAAAACAAACCATTTATTATAAGTTTATACAAGCCTAACACAGTTTTGAGCATACAGAGTCATAGTATTTTCGAACAGTCATAAAAATAGCTAACATTAACTGAGCTGAGTTCTTTTACACCTGCTGGGAACTGTTCTAAGAGTTTGCTTAAATTATTTTATCCTGTCCTCAGGTGCATCTGTAAAGTAGGGACTAAAACTGCTCTTACATGCCCCAGTGTGACTTCAGAACCTGCTTCCTTAACTACTTTGCTACTTTGCCACTGACTGAGAAGACCCACAGTGAGGAAGAATTTCCAGTCTCCATTTGCCTATGATGAAACCATTGTTAAAGGGCAGAACTGAGCTAGAACCCAGTTTTCTGATCCTACTCCCAGAGTTCCTTTACCACAACATACCTCCCTATATGGGAGGCAACCCTTATGTATTTTTTTTTTTGAGCAATTTTGATGTTTTGAAGGAAAATCACAGTAATCTTCTAAATTTCCCAGTCCCTTGCAGACTCAGTTCACAGCACATGACTCATTCTTTATAAAATAATAATACATAATAAGTCATTGTTTTAAAGGTAGCTTCCTTAGCATGTAATGTCAGATAAAAGCACATTTCTCAACTTACAACTCCTAAATTGAGAGAATAGTGAAGACTGGTGAGTGATTTGAGACCGTGCTTGATGGGAAAGCTCCTAACAGAAAAATAAGGTTTAAGCTTTTTATGTTTGTTTTGATTTTTAATTCATTTTTACATATAAAGTATTTCAAACATATAGAAAAGTACAGAAAATATCGTTTATGAAATCATTTGTGTCCAAAATAACTAGATTAAACACGTTAGTATTTTGCAGCATATGGGTAAAATTTCCATTTAGGAAAAAAAAAACATTATGGACACAGATAATGCACCTCATACTCATCTGTTTCCTCCCCTCTCTAAATGTGCCCACTCTTCTGAAATCACCATGTCTTCTCCTGTGCATGTATTTTACTACATATGTTAGCATGTAATCATAGACAATATATAATTTTTGCATGATGAAAAATATATATGAAGGGATACAAATTGCATGAATCCTTTTTCATCTTACTTTCTTCATACAGCATTATGTTTTTGTTTTTGTTTTTAGTTAAACGTTGTTTTTAGGTATATAAATTACATTCTTAAGTGTTAAGGCATATGGTAACTGTGAGCACAAGATATAACTCTGAAGGAAAAACACATACTTAAATAGCACATCCCAGTAAGGTAAGGGCTATTGTGTATCTTGAATGATCTGTTTTGTAATCTTAATGCAGATGGTGTATTTTCAAATAAAGATGAAAAACTGATATCATAAAATCAGAGTGGAGACATAAACAATACCAAGTATTACACGAAGAGAAGCAAGCTGTAAAACATCCTAAGAGAACCTAGGATAACCGAGGCCCACCAGGAAAGGGCAGAATTCCAAACACTCGCGGATGCCAGGTCCCCTCAGCCCCCAGGCTAATTGCCCATTCACTGCCTGTGCTTCGCCAATACTCCTGCCCACACCTGCCTTTGTCGCCTATGTTTACAAAGGCTCTTTATCTCCTCTCTGCTCAGCTCTGTGTCTTGGCTCTGTCACAAAATGTCAGTGGAACCTCCTCCTCTTCCTTTCCCTTGAAACCTTGCCACCCAACAAAGCTTCCTAACAAGTCTACCCGCTCCCCCCACCCCCACCACCCGACACAGCAGCTCTCTCCCCAACATCTTCCCTTTGATGACAAATTATTTAGCACTTCTGGCTTATTGTCTTATTCATGCTTTTAGTCTGTGAAACTGAAACTCTTCAAGACATTTTATTCCTTTCAACATATATTTCTCATTTCCCATACATGTTGTTTTGTGACTAGAACATAAGCAATTATAGGTAATTTTAATAACTCAGTAGCTTCTTAGGTGATATTTCTCCAGGCCTTTGTGTCACACCATATAAAATGTATGCTACCTATTTTACAATAGCTAGAAAAATTAAGATGACAGCCTGAAAGTTAAAGGGAACAAGAAGAGTGTTTGTCTCTAACTCATCCAAACACTAGGAGCACTGCCACAAGAGGCCTAAATAACCACAGAGTAATGACTTATGTGTGGAAGTCAGAGTTTAGTGTTCCAAGTCACTTCTATTTATAGTACCTTAGTTGATTTTCACAACAGTGGGAGGTTTAAAAGGGCGATTTTTTTTTTTACCGGGAGGTCCTGGGGATCGAGCCCCAGTCCCTCCATATGGTAGACAGACGCCGAACCTCTTGAACCACATCCGTTTCCCAAAAGGGCAATATTTAAAGCTACAAACTGCTATTCCTATTAATTTACCTCCACCTTTATAGAGAGTGTCTATTAGAGAGTAGTGAGACAAAAAGCAAGATATAGGCATGCCTTGGGAATGCCACTTCTAAGAAGTAAGCATGGAGCATACCCTGTGAGAAATAAGACTTAAGAAGGCAGCTCTCTCTAGAGGGGACTGCTCACCATCTGATATGATCCACTTGAGCATTGATATTTTAATGAAATACTGAAATCATCCTAGATACCTGAAAGATTATCTGGAAAGGTTTATAATACAGAACAGTATGAAGATAACATTAGTTGAGAATGTTGGCACTGGCCATCCTGTGTGTGCTTCTGTAACCCCAGCCACATGTTCCTGCTAGAGGGAGTGAAGTATGGTGAGGCTCATAGTAAATGTTCTGTCCCTTAGCCACAAACACAGTGACACCTGCAGAATGTTCTTTCATTTAACCTGAAGTCTAGAGAGTGCCTGGGATTTGGACATGTATTCTCTAGTGTTTTCTTGTAAATGGCAAAGAACATTAGTCCCAGATACTTCAAGTGCACTAAATGGCCAACTTTGCAATTAAGAGAAAGTATTGGTTGGGGCTCCTGGGCTCTCAACACCCTCATGCAGAACCTCAGCCTTTGTGCTCACTCACTCTCCACCAAGATCCTGCCTCTTTTTTGGTTGGAATGCAGTCATTCTTTATACCGTGGATTCTGGTGATTGATAGGGCCTGATTAGCTTTAGATCCTAAGCACTGAGAAGAAACAAGTTTTACACCATCTAGTCTTGGGGACACAGTATTGCAAGGGTAATCAGAACTTTTTACAGAAAAGAAACTTCCTGCCATCAGATCTTCTGCGTGTCATTGTACAGAAAATATCTATCAACTTCCTCACTATGATTTACATTGATAAAAGAACCCCTTTTTGTTACTTAAACTTCAATGTACAACACATTCCAAGAGGAGGTCAGTTTTTTGAATTGGGTGGGGAAAGGCTTTAAAAAATCCATCCTAGTACAGTCACAGTACTACAAAGTTAAATTTAGCACAAATGCATACTTTTACCACTACTTATAGCAGATTTCTGAAATTATTTTTCATTTTCCAGTTCTGCTTTATTAAGGTACTAGTGATAACCAACCGACCCAGGCAAGTTTCCATTTTAGTTCTACCTGAAGTCCTCTTCATCTAGTTTGATTTCCATTCTGTTCTTTCATCTTTGGGGATTGATCACTTCTCTATAAGTGAATCCTTGCTCCTCAGTCTCTGCTTATACAGGACCCTAAAACATACCCAAGAACAGCATTTAGCAATAGATGTCTATAGGAGTTTGCATCTTGCAAAACCCTGTCTACTTAAATGTTGCCCTGGAAATGATTTCTGCCTGTTTTCTCAGCTTGGAAATACTGCTCACTAAGTACCTGTATGGTTCTCTCCACCATGCTTGGAGGACTGCAGGACCACTGTACACTCCTCATGGGAAGAGCCATTTCATAATGGTGCCTGAACTAAAAGTAGATCTTATGGTGCAGGGAGGAATTATTTTAGATAATCCCTTCACAGATATGCCTCCTTCGTCTATAGTCTTATTTGTTGTGTGTTTTAGGGAGATATATTACATCAACTCTCCTTGCTCCAGGGATTCTTTCCAATCACCTTATCTAATATGAAGAATGTGTTTATTTTTCAAAGCCCCATCATTCAAATGTTCATTTCATTTTTTCTAAAGAAAGAAGCAACTCTGTCAAAACCATATCTTCACAGTTAATTAAAACTGGGCCACTCTCAAGGTCTTTTCCTGTGCTAAGTGTTTAGTCATAAAATAATTTCTACTTGAGCTCTGTTTAGTCAGGACTGTAGTTTTTCTAAGGTTTTCTTTTTTAAACATTGGAATGTTTTGGAAATACAATCTCCTTTATTAATGTAAGAGCCCTGCCCGTAAACTTGAATTAATTCTGTTGAGTCAGGACCTGCTGATAGATTCCTGAACTTACCCAGAGCTTTAAATGTTGTGTTCCAAATGCCTTTTGCCCTCAAAGGAATTAAGAAGTGCATTGATGCAGTTTTCACTGTAATATTTAATAAGAAACCTTGTTTAGGATTTTAGAAACTTTCCATTTGAAGGTGTTTTTGCTTCTAAATAATACAGAAGCTATCGATATACAAATAGGGCTGAGAAGACAGGAAAGCTGATCGATTGTGCTTACTCTGTACTCCCAGAATATAGGAAAATGGAATTTAGGAAGTAGGGTGTCCAAAGAGAAGAAAAGTCTTTAAGTTCACTGTTTTTACTATGTGCAACAGCTGAAATTAACTGTCAAATGAGATTTTAATCTAGCCAAATGTAAATATGAAAGAGAATAATTTCTGGCTAACACAGGCATAGGTCTGTTGTTATGCCACAAAACCACAGAGGAAGTGACAAGAATGAATTGCAGTAGTGATGACAATAAACCTCACTGCTTTGCATTTATGTTATGTAAATCATTTAAGATAGACAGCATTTATTCACAAACGTTTTACATGTAAACTCAACCACTGTTGATCAATTACTTTTTTTCTGCTATGTCTTTAATTCTCTACTTACATACCTAGCTCCTCCACAAGACTGAAAATGCTTTAAGCATGGCAAGAGTTTCTTTACTCATATCTCATGCCGTGCATAGTGCTTTAGAAATGGTAGATAAGTTATAAACATTGCTTTTACAGAAGTAGTAACTTCATTATTTACTCTAAAAATAATAGCTCTACTTCTGCTACTTTTGCCAATGAAAAAGAAAAAGAAGAAGAGGAAAAGAGGAGGAAGAAGAAGGTGAGGCGGAAGAGGAAAAGGAAAAAAGCAGAGGAAGAGGAGACTGACATTGGACTAGATTATTTTATTTAAAGCAAGCAATTCCCAATTAAATTTATTTGAATCATTGCACACGCATATAGTATCTGGCTTGGCACAAATTACTGTTCTATAAGTGTTAATTGATGGGTTAGTTGATAACTGCAAAATCTGTATCCATGTGAAGCCACTGTCATATTGTAGGTAATCTTGAGAAGACTTTCCAAAGACATTTTGAAAAGATCACAAAGCTGGACACTTAAAAGCTTTCCATACTTTCTCCAGGCTTTAACTCTATTGTGCAACTGAATATGCCCAATATTGGTCTTCAAAAAAGAAAATAATCACTTTGACAAATACCCTTTCCATATGTTGCCTGAATAAAGTCACTAAATTGCTTTGACCAATATATATTTTTTTGACTGAAATAAGTTAATAATGCAATGCTCTGTAGTCAGAGAAACTGGTAACTGAGTAATAAATTTACAGTTAACCTTGCAAAGAGTTACCTACATCAGATGGTGTAAGCTTTCTCAGGTCTAGTTCTCAGCCACATTTTTAATTAGCCAAGATTCACTCATTCCTGAGCATTCTTTGCACCTTATATTTACCTTTAAGTCTTGCCCTTTCTCTAAAAACAAAGTCTACCTTCAAGTCAGTGGCACATTCTGGGTGCTCTTCATGACTCCCTTCACCTATAAATATATCGCTGCCATATTACTGGTTTACTATCACACAGGTTTACTAATGTGATTACTTGAGCTATCCTGCAAAATGCCTGATAATGATTTAAGGTGTTAATCTTCTCAGTTGCCACTTTTTGTTTTAATAATGACCTTCAGTGTTTTGCACTTTGGTGACCAACCATACTGGTTTGCCCAGAACATTCCCAGCTTTAGCACCAAAAGCGCCAAATCCAGGGAACACATCAGTCCTGGACAAACTAGAAAGGCTGTTCACCCTAATTGCTCTGAAAGGACTGTGCTAACAAATGTCAATATAGGGAGACTTTTTAGCCTCCTCTATCAAATTGAAGTTCCCATTTTGAGATTTGTCAGCCTCTCCTCCCATGATGACCAACTCTTCCCCCTCAGAAACCAGAGCATCCTGACTTCTCCACCCTCCACATCCTTCAAGACATATTTCACTATCAACAACCTCAAGAATAATGATAACAGTAAGAAATCAAAGAGGCAGAGTCATATGCTAGGCCCCACCCATGACACTCATTCTGTTCTTGGACTGCTTTCATAGTACCCCACCTTTAGCAAGAGCTTTCCTTATGTGCAATACTCAGATCCTGTAGTGACAACAAGGAAAACCAAGGGATATTATCTACAAGAATGTATTACCTACAACAATGCTGTTTTCTATTAGCTCCAATGAGCAAAGTTTGACATTGTCATGCTTGAGGTAAAAGAACAATGTAATTATATAGTCTCAGCTGCCTAGTTCTGCCATGTACAACATTGCTCTTTCTGAGGCCTGGATCACCCCCCATTTCTTGGGCCTTCTTAACTTGCCTGTGGTAAAGAAACAAGGAGGCAAAAAGTAAGAATGATCATTGCAGGATTGTTTAAAATGCACTTGAACAAAGTAGTTCAGTTTGGTAACTAAAAATAAAATAAAATAAAATAAAAAACTGACCAATTCATTGTCTAGCAAAGAAATACAGAATATACTAAAGGGTCAAAACGGAGTTCTCATTAAAGATGTATTTTGGAATCTAGGGTGAGTAGATTAATTACCTGCAGAGGGGTTGAATCTCCCACATCAGAAATTGAACTCTTATCCCTAAGCTAAGTTTCTCTAAGAGTGTAAAAGGAGAACTTAGCTTTTATTTCTTCTTCCAATCAGTGAAAGCTCTTGAAATAGCTTTAAGAACTTAATATCAAGAGCTCTCCTCTTCTCTTCCTCTCACAACCAAATTTGATCACTAATATCTTATTTCACCACAGCCCACATCATTCCATACAACCATGAAAAACATAATGTGGCATTCCTTCCTAAATTAGAGCATTTCTCCACACAGAGTAAATAGTGAATATAACTGAAGACACCTTAAAACGGAACTATGCATTAAGAAAGAAAATGTTTTCAGGCTCTTAAAAAGAACAGAGTGGAGCAGAGGTGGCTTAAGTGGTTAAGCGCCTGCTTCCCACATGGAAGGTCCCGGGTTCAGCCCCTGTTGCCTCTTAAACAAAAACAAAAAATAAAAAACAATGAACAGAGAGGGTGCATAGCATGATATGGGAATTATATCTCAAGAAAGCTGCTATACTTAAAAAGATATATACGTCAAGAAGAAGAAACACACCAGCTTTGTCCATCCTATCCCTTTTATTTGGCCTATTTTTCACTGTGTTGTCACCCTCTAATTCCATTGTTCATTACTGCTGCTCCCCTTTCCCCTTGGGCAACATTTAAGAGTTATTACCAATTCAAAAGAGTAGATAAAACTTCCCATTGAAAGGTCTTGGATGTGCTTTTGCAGTTTCATTCAGGAAATAGTCAAAGGAGTTTATCTTGTGTATTTTTCATGGACATGCCCAGTCACTCCATCCTTACTTTACCTTTCTTCAGTTAGGCATATTGAGAACTCCTCCTCTATCCCTCCTCTCCCAAGCAGCAGTTGAGGCACATCTCATAGGTTAAGGGGTCCTGCTCGAGAAGGAGCAATAAGTATTAGGAGCACTGCCCCAGGTCCTGTGGCCCTGCACCTGCAAGCACCGTCTGGCCTTAGATGGTTGTCATGACATCAGCAATTTATAAAGAGGCATGGAGAGGGTAGGTATTGTCTGTGAAGTTCCATTTACTTAGCCGGTTCGATTGAATGCAGAAGTTTATAGAAACAGGCCCAACGCCCAGTTTCTTGAGAAGGACTCAGAAAACTAGTTTCTTGAATTACACTTGAGGGAGAAAGGATTCCTGGAACAAGAAATAGTGCTGAGGTTAATCTCACGTCACATTTTTAGTGGAAAACTGCTACCAGCCTCGCTAGCATCTGTCTCTTTCCTCTTCCAGTAACAGACGCCAACTTCACCTAGATATTCATGGTGCCTAAACTCAGGCCCTGCCGTCAGTTCTGAGAGCCAGCGGTGGAACACGTGAGCTGGTCTGCCAATCAAAAAACACTGGTTACAGTGATTGGTTGAGGGATGAGCATGAAACCTAGATTAGTCCAATCAGAGCGACTCGTCTTCTGAACCTATCAGAAAATAGTCTCCTGCCGGGCCTCCTAGTCAGGTTTCAGACAGAGAAGAGGAACTGCCAGGATCGACGTGGAATAGGGATTTGTAGTAATTTGATCTGACACATTCGTTTAAAACAAAAAAATCTAAGTCTGACCCTTTCTTCTGTCTCTGGTGAAGTCATAGATCAGGCTGTGGGAAAAAAAGCCAGGGACAGAGGGAGAGCAGGGATACTGGGACCTGCATTAATTAATTGCCAGCTCCTGTGTTGGTCTCTTCCTGATTCCAAGCTTTCCACTTCATTTTCTTGGATGACTTACAGGAGAAGCTGGCACTCTTCGCTGCAGACCCGCAGATCCACTCTCCCGCCTGGTCAGGATTTCGAGAAATGGAAGGAAGAGTTCCCTGGAAACAGGAGCTGGGGGCCAGACAGCTGGTCCCCACCAACAACCTCAGCCATGGGTTACTATAGCCACTTTCCAAGAGTGACCATGGCTACTGCTCAGCTTGGACGTTCTAAATCTCCCACAGAGCTCTCTGAGTCATTTCTAGCCGGAAACATTCAGTGAGGGGAACTCTGGGAAATGTAGTTTGGCTTAGACAAGTTGTCATTTTACAAGGTCACACACCCTGGAAAAGAGGCATATCAAAACGTGAGGCTGGAGCTGCTGCAGCCATCTCCTGCCTATGAAGAGAGAATCCAATGCTGCTGGGACACTTCATGCAGCTGAAGGATTAAACTAATATGATCTAACACAATCAGAGACAAAGATAGTGAAAAATCAAGTTTTTATCATACCCTTTGTATTAGTCAGCCAAAGGGGTGCTAATGTGAAATACCAAAAATGGGTTGGTCTTTATAAAGGGTATTTATTTGGGGTAGAAGTCCACAGATACCAGGCCATAAAGCGTTAAGTTTCTTCTCTCACCACAGTCTATTGCCACATGTTAGAGCAAGACAGCTGCCTGCCTTTGCCAGGATTCAGGCTTCTGGGGTTCCTCTCTTCCTGGGGCTGCGTTTCCCTCCAGGCTTAGCTCCTGTTTCCTCCACCAGGTCAGCTGTATAGGATCAGGCCAATGGCTCACCTCTCTTCTCCTGGGGCCTTCATTCCAACATCAAAACTGCTTCTCAAAAACTGCTGCTCAAAACTGTTCTTGCCATGCCTTTTATATTTGATTCCCCACCCAGCACAGGGTGGGGCTTGACTGGGCATGGCCCAGTCAATGCCCTAATCATAACTTAATCATGCCCAGATTAACAGATCAGTTTACAAGCATGATCCAATTATATTTTTGTGGAATTCATAATTACATCAAATTCCCCAACTGTTACACTCTTCAAATCTTGAATCCGGGAACGCTGAAACTACCCCTGGGGATGATGTTTTCCATTTTAAAAAGACCAGCCCAAAGAGAGAAAAACAAAGTTTGAATTCACTGTGAATAGATTTCTTTCATCAGACCATATCAAGTTCTTTCCTATCTCCCTTTCATATCCTCCTTTCTTTCTATCATTATGGAAGGGGACTGGGAGAGCATTGAAACCGTGCATCCTGGGAATAAAAGGCTGTATTTTCCTCCAGTAAACTGTATTTTTCTGCTATGCGAGGAAGGGGTGTGGAAGCTAACTATATTTTGCCATATAACCTAACAGGGTCAACATTACATCAAATTTGCAGAAATCCCAAATTCAGCTTGAAAGACTATATTTGGTATAATCAGTTTAAGTAGAACTAGTGAGTTCATCATGACTAAGTTTTGATTTTCAGTTACTAATCATATGTATATGAATAAGCTAAATATTGTAGTGCATTCTTAAAGATTTGAGAGTGGAGGTAAATATTAGAAATATTATTTTTATTCAAATATTTTAACCACACTTTAAATACAACCTTAATTATTATTTTTCAGGCTTTTGTTAACTTTTCCTTATGAAAAAGTTCACTTTATATAAATAAATGGTGCTATTATACAAAGTGATTTTTCATTCTTTTGTACAATTTTAAAAATGATTTTCTGACAGAATGACATAAAATTTTAGTTATCTAAAAGTCAGTTTTCTTGGTTACACAAATATTTAGAAATATTACTACAGAGGTTTCTACAGAGATGAAGGAAACTATAGTTTAGTGGTTCTCAAAATGGGGTCACCGGACCAGCTGCAGGAGCATAGACATACAAATTCTCATGTCCCACCCCAGACCTGCTGAATCAGAGACTGGTGGTAGGACCCATCATCTGTGTTCTAACAAGCCTTCTGGGTGATTCTGTTGCTGCTGAAGTTGGAGAACTACTGCCACAGGAGTTGCGGGGTCTCAGGTCCCTGCAATAAGAATGGAACATAGTGTGCTTTGGGTACCTCCTAGTAAAGTTCTCGCTGGACTCAAACACCAGACTATAGTTTTTTTCTGAATAGTGGTTGTTTCCAAATAATCAGAATAGTGCATTATTACAGTATTAATTTCATAAGTTTACATGACTATTAAATGAGAAAATATTTGTAAAGTGCTTAGCACCATGCCCTCACACAAGGAATATTATTTGAATGGGGATAATTGGTATTCAATTTATTATATTTAATTAATGTTCTCTTCCTTCACAGCAAACCAGGCAAACAAACAAAAAACATAAAATATATATTCACTATATATTCATAGACATTTAAACCTAAGGGGAAATTTGGAGGTTACCTAAATTCAATCCCCTCATTTTATGATGCCCAGACAAGCTGAGTGGACAAGTTCTAAGCCTCTTATTTTATAACAGTAAACATTAGAAGCCCCGGCTCTCAACTCCTGGATTAGTGTTTGCAAATGAAGCCTTTCGGTTGTACTCACTCTATAACAGCTCTGCTTGCTCTGGGATTTTCTCCTTTAGCCTTACTAATAATCATAATCTAATGCTAATGTTTCCATCCCCACTACCTCAAATATAAATTGACACCATTACTTAAAAGTGCAAAACTATTTATTAGGTTTAAAATTTTCTGGATATACATAAATCGAAAGTTAACGTTAAATATACATGCAAAAGCCACAAATTCCTACAACATTCAGTGAAATCTCCATGCTGAATAAATTCATATCACATGCTAGACTTTTGCCAATTCAAGTTTCTTGTGGCTACATGGTCACATTTTATTTTGTATTGTGGACCAGTAAATATGCAGGCAAGGAATGAGGAAACCAGCCTTCAATCTATGATTTTATTCTGAAGAATATTTTTGGATTAACCCCACCTGGCATGACCACAGCAGTAGACCTTAGGGACTTCCCTCTCCCTAAGCCATTTGGCATCAGTCTCACAAACACACAGCACCAGGAGGGAAACTACATGCGGAGAGGGAGGGGAGAAATTATGTATGTGCAAGAAGAAAACAGATCTATTTTAATTAGAAAAGCCTCTGGCAACATAATGTTTCATTTTTCTCCTCTTTCTTTATATTACCTCAAATTAGTCCATAGACATTAGAAAATTACAAAAGATATCATTTACAGTAAAACAATATGAAAATTCTTTACCAAGGTAACTTCCAATTATAGTATTGGATGACTTCAAGTGTATCTTCTCTGTTGCATGTTCATATCGTATATCCAAAACTGTTTACTAGCGGCTACCTTTTCTCAGTCCAATGCCATCCATGGAAGTACTCCATTCTGTTCTTTCCAGAAAACTAGTCATTCCCCACGATCAGAACTTCATATGGTCTTTTTTCTCCATTGCAGGACATAAAATTGTGCTGTATCCATTGCTGGTAGAACAGTTAATGACACTACTGAAATGCACCTCCACAAATGCCTTTCATATAAAGGCTTTAACAGAAGGAAGAAGGAAATAGAGGGTTCACAGCTTACATAGAAATATTGCTGCATTGCAGGCTGAGCACCGAACTGAAACCCCATCCTAATTCGTGCATTGTTAGATGAAAAGCCTGAGGAACTGAAGGAGCTGTCTACGCTTTTTCCACTTTCGAAATGCTTAAAGAAGTTTTAGATTAATGGTTTTTAATGCTTTTAATGATGTCAAGGATGAGATTAAGTGCCTTGTTAATTTCCTTGACTTTTGCTTGTGGAATAAGCTGCTGCCAACTATTAAAGGCAATTCTTGATTACCAAGTTAATCTTTTCTGATTATAAAAATCCATTATAAGAAGAAAAATGTAAAATTCAGAAAAGTAGAATCAGTGTATAAATATGTTAGCATTTATTTATGAGAACAGAATGTTTGCACATGGGTTTAAAATTCCTCTGGAGGGATTTGTTAAAAGAGTTTAAAATATCTTTGTAATGTATTAACTTTCAAACTGTTGCTTCATCCTTAAACTAAAGATTCATGTTTCTCATTTTTTAAAAACTATTCATAAACTTCCCAACCACAATCACAACACATGATACAGTAGAAACCTGAAGTGATTAATTGAATGTTAGTACACTAACCAGCTAACAAGATCTCTATCTTTTCAGATCAAGGAGTCTGGAAAAACCCAGTTATTAATTCCATACTAATCCTTCCCGAAATTTCCTGGTTTGCTTACATGTTAAAAATATTACAAGAAATGGTCTAAAGAAAGCAAAATTACCATAATAACAACTGTGTTCTGAACTCGCAAATTATTTTTCTCTCCCTGAATTTATTTTCAACTAAAATAAATTATGTCCTTGAATGTGTGTACATAACTCTTGGGCAGGCTGTGTTCCTTTATCATCAAATACATATATTGAAAGCCTGAAAGATTATTCTTAAAACCTAATTCACAATACCTTTGCCAGCATACCAAATAACCACCGGTCGGTGTAGTAAAAGCTCTAAAAAGATTGTTTTTACTTTTTAGCCAAATGGACATGTTTTATTCAGGATCCCAAAACAAAATCCTTATTCAGTTCTTCCACAGCACCTCTGAGGTGTGTCTTTCCTTCCTAAATTCAAAGGGCCTTAACAGCCCTGACTTGGCCTTTTTCCTCTCCATCCTCACCTCAGAGCCCTCCTTCCGGGCTCTCTGGCCTCCTAAACTCCCCCTCTTGCCTTGGGGCTTCATTATATTGAGCGACTACCTCTTCCACTCCCTCTAGACAGAAGACAACTGCCTGATTCTTCTTTGGGCACATCATTTATTTACCAAGGAAACCTTACCTGACCCCCCTAATTCAGCTGGTGGCCCCACATGTATATATATCTTAGCATCACAACCTCTTCTTTGCAGCAGTTATTACAGTTGTCATTTTACATTTCACTGTGAATTTTTTTATTATTCTATGTATCTAGTACTTAGCGTTAATGAAGTCAGGATTCATGTTGTTTTTTCCCCATAATTAGCCTCAAGCACCTAGGTGTCTGTCACAGAGAAGGTGAATACAGTATATCCGTTGAACAAATGACAATAAATGTACATTTGCCCAAAACACATAAACACTGGCAGGTGGCCAGAGGATTGGGCATATGAGTAACTGCAGACCATCTCTTTATGAACATTTATACTGGTCTTTGTCTTCCACAAATTTATAAAACATACTGACACACATACACACAGATATTAGTGATTTTGGCGCTTGAAAATGTTGCACTCAACAGGGATAGGTCACTCACTTTTTTAAAATAACTTTTGTTATTAAAAATCCCTGAGAGCTAAAGAAGTACTCTACATTATGATCCTGCACAAAAAGTTAGGCAGGATTCCATAGCTCCCAAGATGCTTAAAGAAGCTGGTAATAACAGAAGGACCATGTACACAGACAACAGATTTCTAACAATAAGTCATTTTTCTTCTGATAGTCTTTCCAGAGATGGTTTTAAAAAGGCTTCAATTAAATTCAAATAGCTACAGTTTCCCCTCTAAGATTTAATATGCCTTTTTAAAAATTTATTTATTTATTTGTTTTTACTATTCTGCTATATGGTATGGTTTCTAAAAAAATTTAAATTAGGCTTTGCAGACAGAAATCCTACTTCATACTTGCTGTATAGTCTTAAACCTCCTCTCCAGTACTCAGTTTCTTCACCTAAAAAATGGGAATAATGCTGGCAAACTCCACTTAGGAATTAAAGAAATTAGATATAGAAAGCACCTTACATGGTCCATGGCCACAGAATGTACATCTGTGCTCTCCTCTCTCTCCTCCACCTGTTTCCTGGTAAAACTTCAGTTGTTCACATTGAGAGTCTTTAGTGTTTGGGTATCTATGTGATGTAATTATTCTAGCAGTCATTTGGTTTAACTCAAGAAAATTAAAAAGTAACTTTTGAAAGGGAGAAAGAATTTTTCTTTCCTGCCTCAACAACAAAGCAGCTTAATGTTTGATTTGAAACAAACAAAACAAAACATTTTTTTTATAAAACTCATTCATGGATATCGTATTAGACTGTACCAGGAAAAATACTTTTCAAACATGAAAAAATTAAGTATAATGCTTTTCTGGAATTCATTCTCTCTTTCACACACAGACACACACATACATACTGGCACACACATCATTCTCCCCTACAATTCCCCCCTGCCAAAGTCACACCCTTCATTTCTATACTTCCCCGTTAGTAGAGAATGCAGATGCTCTCAAAACCTCTAAAGAATTTACTAGTATTTTTTTTTTTAGCCCAAGTCTCTTTATTGGATCCCGATCCCTTACTAGTATTAAAGCTCTAGTTAAATCTCTCCATTGTTTGAACACAGGGTTTTTGATCCTGTCCAAAGCTGATTGAAGGTCTTGTAACACTTCTTTGTAGCTATTTCCATAACGAGCGCCCCAAGTATAGAGAAAATCATAGGCAGGTTTCCACATCATCTGTAAAAAAAAAAAAAAAATACTACAGTAGTGTGGAAGCAGATCACAGAGAAAATAGATACTTAGAAAATAAAAAATAAGAAAGATCTAAAAGCCTGATTAAAAGAAGATGCAATATCAATTATACCTGGACTCATTAATTTCATAGAAAAGATATTTTAAAATCTATTAGTTCCCTGTAATATTCCTGTGTTTCTAAAACTAGAAGTTTGAAAAATAATGATTACAAGTAAAGCCCTTTTATCTTGATCCATCATCTATGCATTGTTCATTGCCATGATGTGAACATAAAATTCTTTGCACAATAGTTTGATAACAAATGTTGTGGAGATAGAATTTTCACTCTCCGAGAGGTTTTTGAGGCTAAAGTCAACTCTTTTAATGTCATATGTATCTGTGATTATTTTTATGACGACCACATATTATAAGGAGCTCTACACTATAGTTAACACTTTTAGTCATTTTATTCAAGCAGTTCTGTAAACAGGGAAAAATGTAGCTACATGATCAAGTCTAAATGAAAGCAAAAATAAAATTCTCTCATTAAAAATACTTTAATGAGGTATTTTATAACAAAAGAAAGCTCAATATTCAACACTTCATCATGCTTTCCCTAAGCACCTATCCATACCAATGACGTTGTTGTTTCCATAGAAATAAATGTACGTCAAAGAAGAACTTCACATACAAGTGCCTATGTAATGGTAACCAAGGCAACCAGGCTCGAAGAGAATAGGGGCAAAGACAGACCCAATAAGACAAATTGTAGAATACAAATACACATACACACACAAGGCTCAAAATGAATTTTCTCTAGGACAATAACAAAACGAATCATGTGCTTATAATTGGAATATAAACTTTATTAATTGCTACTTATTGGGCTCACTAAACTAATTCCGTTGTGGTTCTATCACTTGGAAAATGCAAGAACAAAGAATCCGAGCTAAATATTATGCAGCGCTGCTCTCAGAAAATAGAGACTCTATTAACAATAATATCACATGAAGTAGGGCCTTGGGTTATATTTTTTTCATCCTCCCTCAATAGTCCATATACTCTAGAGTTGCAAGTAAACGCAAAATAATGAAAGACCTAAATTAAGAGTTTCATTATATTTCAGATTCAACTACATAAAAGTCCAGGCATCAGGCTCAAAAGATGATTTGATGCTATTTGTACAAATTGGCATTCCTGGGGAGCCATGAACACCCACATCCTCACCTCTCTTGACAAAGCTTGATTCTGCAAAGTAGAGAATGAAAGATAATAATCAATTACACCATACGAGGGTGGGCATGATGCAGCAACAGATAACTTCAGTTCTTTGTACAATCAGATCCATGAAGAATTGCACCTTCTATTACTGATAGAAAGGAAATGAGGCGTCCTTTCATCTATTTTTCTGAAGACTCACACTGAAATCAAACCTTGCCAAGTGCAAGTTGCCACTAATAATTCAGCTATGAAAGATGAGTTGAGACACATAAATGGAGCCATTTTGTGAGACTCAACTTGCTTGTAACTGCTCAGATGCCAAGAAGCACAAAACAAGTAGATGACACTGTAGAAGTAAATCCTAATAGTCTGTAAAAGCACTGGAGCCTGTGTTCTCCATTGCATTCACTTACAAGTCACTGTTGTGCAAGTAGATGGCATGTAATTTTTCATTTTGTCATGTATTGTTTAAAATAATGGAATTTAGAGTATAAGGGCTTCTAAAAATTTGTTCCAAGTCCCTTAGTGAGTGAGTCTGGTGGGAGATGTATTTGAAGATATTAATGCACAGCAACTGAGAGCATTTCAGTACCAAAGTGATGGCATGGTAGATTAGCATACTGTACCAGAGAAAACAGACCTCTCTTATAAATCACAAAAAGTTTATTTCCACGTTGTTCAAAACTGTGTGGATTTAAAGTGCCTTCATAATTAGAGGCACCCAAAATGGCCCCATGTTCCTGGGTAGACAGGCTCTGCCTCACATATCTTGCTGCAGCACTGTGAATCGCTGTGTATAGAAAAGCCGTGAAGCACACTCAATCATGAAGCAGCTTCTTGGTGTCCCTGGAGACAGGAAATACACCCAGATGATGCAGAAATTGGAAACTGCAGATTCAGGAGTGGTCCTATGATACATCTACCATCTCCACTATGCAGAGGGTAATAGAAACCTTCATATTGACAGTGTCTACTGATAGCAGAACAGTGTGGCCAGTGATACTTAGATGGGTTGATGAACCCTGGACTTGTGAGTGTGTAAAGACATGTCCCAGAATTTTCCCAAATTAGTCAGAAATGCAAAGAAAGATGGTGCCTTAACTCATTGGGAAGTTGAATATAAATTGGTACAATTGCTTAGGGCTGAAAACATCAGAACAATGTTAAACTTCATGGCTTGTACTAAAATAAGAGCATATTGTGATTGTATCACATTTTTGTTCCTCTTTGCAGCAAACTAAACCTGAATATTCCATCAGTGCAAAATTTGATTTGCTATATATAACATCATTGTTTGCTCTCAGCACAGATGATAAACACTACTGCAGCACAAAGACAATGAAAATGTTCTGAACTGCATCATTGTTCATTATTTCATTTATTAAATCAAGAGTTATTGAATACCTACCACTGCAAGAAATTTTGTTATAATAAGGAATAAGATTATGAATGTAGCATGTTTTTGCATTAAGAAGCTTAGAGTATAAAAGGGAGATAGATAATTGCACAAATACTGGCCCAGTATATGCCTAGATAGGACTTAATCATAATGGCTAAGAAAAAGTCATTAAGAAACAGTTGTAGAGGTGGTTTTGCTGCTTTAAGATAGCTCATAAAATGAGACTTTTTACATGTTAATGTATAATAAAACTTAAACCAGATTACTTTCCATTTGAAATTTTTTGTGTAATAATGCTTCTGCATTCTTTGTAGGTATCATGCCACTGTGCTACTGCAAAACTTTAATGCAAAATTTATATTTAGCTAAACGATTAAGTTTATTAACAAATATAAATATTTTATTTTAATGGTATTTATAATTCTATAGAAATTGAACTATGAAAATTAAAAAAAAAGAAAAAGTCAAAAATCACTCAAATGCTTTAAATAAATGAGAGGAAAAAGAATGATGTTTCCATTGGCTGAGAAACACTATGGATGTAACAGAAATAAGATAGGTTTGGACATCAGAGTACTGGAATTAAATCTGAGTACCATGCCATACTGGGTGGGTCTATTTGAATAAATCAATCAAGTTCTCCGAGCTTCAATATTTTTCTATCTATAAATTATGGATAATCATTTCAAAATCTTGTGTGCAAAGTGCCTCAGAAAGTATTTGGCATATAGTTTCTGGCCAGAACTGAAACACTGGAAATGGGAGATTGAAGGAAACAACTCTGTGGAAAGTTTCATCAATGAGCGCCACCTGCTGGTCAGCCAAGAAACTGCAGGGAGAAAAACTGCTTTTAGGTCTCTCCTTAGCCCCTGGGAGAAAAACTGCACTCCCTTAGTGAGTCCCTGACCCAAGTTTGATAATTTAAGATGGACCAGGAAAAAACAAGGGCAAGAGACTTAGAGAAGAGTGTAAAATTGAAGATTATTATGAAGGGTAAATTAAAGGGTAAAAACACAGGAAATAGTATGATAGGACAACAGAAAGCCAAAGGACAAAATGGATGAAGTAAGTAATGCCTCTACAGTAATAACATTGAATGTTGATGTATTGAATGCCCCAATCAAAAGACATAGACCAATGCATCTCTGACAGACCTGGAGCAGTTAATGTCTGCTGCTAAGGTTTCTACTACAGATGCAAGATAGAGAAGGTCCTCACTTCACGTTTTCTGTCTGTCTGGTTGTGGAAGCCAAGATTGAATGGGGAAACCCAGGAAATTCTAAAAACATAGGGAAGGGGAAATAATCTTTGCAACTCAGAAAAAACTTAAAAACAGCAAAAAAAAAAAAAAAAAAAAAAAGACTGATAAAATGGATTAAAAAAATATGAGCCATCTATATGCTATCTACAAGAGACACCTCAGATATAAGGACACAATCAGGCTGATAGTGAAAGGTTATAAAAAGATATTCCATGCAAATAGTAACCAAAAAAGAGCTGGAATAGTGATACTAATATTGGACAAAATAGATTTTAAATGGAAAACTGTTATAAGGGATGAAGACAATCATTATATATTTTTAAAAGGGGCAATTTACCAAGAAGAAATAACTATAATAAATATCACCTAAACTGGGTGCCCCAATATACATGGGGCACACACTGGTAAAATTGAAAGGAAAATAGGTGTTTCTACAATAATAGTTGGATACGTCAATACATCTTTCTCAATATTGGATAGAACGTTTGGACTGAAGATAAATAAAGAAACAGAGAACTTGAATAATATGATAAATGAACTAGACCTAACAGATATTTATAGAGCATTGCACCCCAAAACAGCAGATTATACATTCTTTTCAAGTGCTCATGGATCCTTCTCTAGGATGGACCATATGTTGGGTTACAAGACAGGTTTCAATAAATTTAAGGAGACTGAAATTATACAAAACACTTTCCTTGCTCATAATGGAATGAAACTGGAAATCAATAATGGATGGCAAAATGAAAAATTCATAAATATATGCAGATTAAAAGAACACACTCTTAAATAATCAGTACATCAAAGAAAGAATAGCAGGAGAATTCAGTAAATATCTTGAGATGAATGAATGAGAACAAAACAAATCAAAACCTATGGGACACCAAAAAGGTATACTGAGAGGGAAATTTATAGCTCCCAATGCTTATATTTAAAAAGAAGAAAGAGCTAAAATGGAAGATCTAACTATACAACTGGAGGAACTAGAAAAATAACAGCAAACTAATCCCAAACCAACCTGAAGGAAAGAAATAGTAAAGATCAGAGCAGAAATAAATGAAATCAAGAAAAAAAAACAACCAATAGAATCAACAAATCCAAAAGTTGGATCTTTGAGATCAACAAAATCAACAAACCTTTAGTTAGACTGACAAAGAAAAGAGAGTGAGAAAAGATGCAAATAAATAAAGTCAGAAATGAGAAGGGGAGGGGAGCAGATGTAGCTTGATGGCTGAGCACCTGCTTCTCATGTATGAGGTTCTGTGTTCAATCCCCAAAGCCTCTTAAAAAAAAAAAAAAAAAAAAAAGAAATGAGAGGGGGACATTACCACTGACCTTGCAGAAATAAGAGAGATCATAAGAGGATACTATGAACAACTGTATACCAAAAAACTAGACCATGTGGACAAGATGGACAAATTCCTAGAAACATACAAATGACCTACACTGACTCTAGAAAAAATAGAAGACTCAACAAACCAATCACAAGTGAAGATTGAAACAGTCATCAAACCTCCTGAAGATGAAAAGCCCAGTACCAGATGGCTTCACAGATTCATTCTACCAATCATTCAAAGACGAACTAATACTAATGTTGCTCAAGCTCTTCAAAAAAATTGAACAGGAAAGAACACTACTAAACTCATTTTATGAAGCCAGCATCACCCTAATACCAAAGCCAGATAAAGTTACTATGAAAAGAGAAAATTACAGACCAATATCTCTAATGAATATAGAGGGAAAAATCCTCAACAAAATACTTGCAAACAGAATCCAAAAGCACATTAAAAGAATTATACACCATGATCAAGTGAGTTTTATCCCAGGTATGCAAGGGTGGTTCAACAAAAGAAAATCTATTAATGTAGTAAACCGCATTAATAAATTGAAGAAAAAAAACCACTTGATCCTCTAGATTGAGGCAGAAAAGGCAACTGACAAAATACAGCATACTTTCTTGATAAAAGCACTTTAAAACATAGGAATAGAAGGAAGCTTTCTCAATATGGCAAAGTGCATATATGAAAACCCTACAGTTAGCTTTGTACTCAATGGTGAAAGATTGAGATCTTCCCTGCTAAGATCAGGAGTGAGACAAGGATGCCTGCATCATCACTGTTATTCAATATTGTGCTAAAAGTTCTAGTTAGAGCTATTAGGCTAGATAAAGAAATAAAAGTACCCAAATAGGAAAGCAAGAAGTAAAACTTCCACTGTTCACTGATGATATGATCATATATCTAGAAAATCCTGAAAAATCCATAACAAATCTACTAAAACTAACAGAAGAATTTAGCAAACATACAAACAACCAGCAAAGTGGTGGGATACAAAATTAATATGCAAAAATCAATAGCATCTCTATTCACTACTGATAAGCAATATGAGGAGGAAATCAGAAATAAATTCCATTTATAATAGCTAGTAAAACAATCAAATATTTAGGAATAAACTTAACCGAGGACATAAAGGACCTGTATTTAGAAAACTGCAATACATTGCTAAAAGGAACCAAAGAAGACTTAAATAAATGGAAGGACATTCTGTATTCGTGGACTGGAAGACTAAATATCATTAAGATGTCAATTCCAACCCAAACTGATTTACAGATTCAACGCAATCCTAATAAAAATCTCAACAGCCTTTTTTGCAGAAATGGAAAAGCCAATTATCAAATTTATTTGGAAGGGTAAGGCGTCCCGAATAGCCAAAAATGTCTTAAAAAAGAAGAACAAAGTTGGAGAACTATCACTTCCTGACTTTAAATCATATTAGTTGTGATTTAAAGTGGTAAAAACAGCATGGTATTGGCATAAAGACAGACAGATTGACCAATGGAACCAAACTGAGAACTCAGAAATAGACCCACACATCTACAGTCAAGTGGTTTTTGACAAAGCTGTTAAACATACCCAGCTGGGCCAGAACAGTCTCTTCAACAAATGGTCCTGGGAGAACTGGATATCCATATTCAAAAGAAAAACAGAGGACCCTTATCTCACTCACACCTTACACAAGATTAACTCAAAATGCATCAAAGACCTAAATATAAAAGCAACACCATAAACCACCTAGAAAAATATGTAGGAAAACATCTTCAAGACCTTATGATAGACAAAGCACGAGCAACCAAAGAAAAAATAGATAAATGGGACCTCCTCAAAATTAAACACAGTTTATCCACTGTTGGTAGGAATGTAGAATGGTACAGCCACTGTGGAGGACTGTTTGGCAGTTCCTAAGGAAGTTGAATATAGACTTGCCATGTTACCTGGCAATACCATTACTAGGTATATCCCCCGAAGAACTGAGAGCAGTGATATGAACAGATCTCTGCACACAGATGTTCATAGCAGCATTATTCAAAATAGCCAAAAGATGGAGCAACCCAGGTGTCCATCAACCTATGGATGGATAAACAAATTGTGGTGTATACATATGATGAAATATTATGCAACTGTAAGAAGAAATGAGGTTGTGAAGCATATGACAAACATGAATGAACCTGGAGGACATAATGTTGAGTGAAGCAAGCCAGATACAAAAGGACAAATACTGTATGATTGCACTATTATGAACTGAATGTATTATGTAAACTCATGGAGTTAAGAATTAGAGTATAGGTGACCAGAAAATAGAAGGAGGGTAGAGAATGGAAAGCTGAGGATTAATCTATGCAGAACTGGTAAAAAAAAAAAAAGGTGTTTGTCAATCTTTGGAAATGAATAAAAATGGTAAAAGCTTATCATAGTGTTTGTAACTAGCAGAGCTATTATATGGGTATGACAGTGGTTGAAAGGGAAAGTCTAAGATCATAAATATTAATAGAAAGAAAGGTAAAAAATGTAATATGGGACTGTATAACATAGCGAAACCTTATGTGAAATACAAAGATGGGTGATGTTACATATAAGACTGTTTTTACAAAATATAAACACAAATAAACTAGAAAATTAGAAACAGAATAGCAGCTATGTATGGCAGGGAAAGTATAGAGAGATTGAGAGGTAATGAGGTTTTTGCTTGTTTGTTTTATGTTTATCATTATTATTGGAATAATTAAAATACTCTAATAATGATTAAAGTGACAAATGCACAACCATGTGATTATACCAAATGCCATTGATTGTACAATTTGGATGGATTTATGCTTTATTAATATGTATCAATAAAATTGATTTGTTAAAAAAATTAATCCACAACTAAGTCTGCAATTAGGTGCCATGAGTAAGATGTAGAAACAATAAAAGGAAGGAGAGAAGCTGGAATCAGGGATGGAAAATGAAGCAGGATATGGAAAAGCCAAGGACAAATAGCATTCCTAAAAGCATATCCAGGGAAGAACTGGAGGCTGCTCTCATTCAGCTCCCCAGAGCTGATTGTCCACTTAGCTTCCCAACTCCATGTTCAGTGACATCAAATTCCTAGAAACACACAAACTACCTACACTGACTCAAGAAGAAATATAAGATCTCAACAAACCAATAACTAATAAAGAGATTGAATCTGTAATCAAAAACCTCCCAACAAAGAAAGGCCAGGACCAGATAGCAGCAGAGGTAAATTTCACCAAATATTCCAAGAATATTAAGACCTATCCTGCTTAAACTCTTGCAAAATACTGAAGAATTATGTGGCCAACATCATCTTCCTACCAAAGCCATAAAGATACCACAAGAAAAGAAAATTATAGACCAATATCCCTTGTGAATATAGATGCAAAAATCTTCAACAAAATACTAACAAACCGAATCCAAAACCACATCAAAATAATTATACACCAGGATCAAACTGGATTTATCCCAGGTATGTAAGAGTGGTTTAACATCAAATAAATTAATATAATACACCACATTAACAAAATGAGGAAATAAATATATAATCATCTCAATGGATGCAGAAAATGCATTCGACAAAATCCAGCACTTCTTCTTGATAAAAATACTTAGAAAACTAGCAATAGAAGGAAATTTCCTCAACATGATAAAGGGCGTATATAAAAAAAAACACTGCTATCATAACACTCAATGGTGAAAGACTGAAAGTTTTCCCTCTAAGATCAGGAAAAAGACAAGGACGTCCACTGTCGTCACTTGTATTAGTCAGGGCTCTCTAGGGTAACAGAACCGACAGAAGATATCTGTAAATATCATGCATTTTTATAAAATTGTCTCACTTGACTTTGATGATGCAAGAGTTCAAATTCCTTAGGGCAGGCTGAAAGCTGGGAACTCCAATGAAGGTTTTTGATGAATTCTTTAGGAAAGGCTGACTGGCAGGAGTAGAAATGGAAATTCTTCTGACTGCTGAAATCATCACTTTTCATTTTAAGGCCTTCAACTGATCGGATGAGATGTCTCTCATTGCTGAAGGCAATCTCCTCAGTTGATTGTAGATATAATCATCCATAAATGCAATCAACTTACTGATGATTTAAGTCCACAAGTTGTCCTCCCTCACAGTAACAATTAGGCCAGTGCTTGCTTGACCAAACACCCGAGCACCATTACCTGGCCAAGTTGTCACATGAGCCAAGCCATCATACCACTTTTATTCAACCTTATACTGGAGATTCTAGCTAGAGCAATTAGGCAAGAAAAAGAAGAAAAAGGCATCCAAATTGGAAAGGAAGAAGTGAAACTGTCTCTCTTAGCAGACAACATAATCCTATATAGAGAAAATCCTGAAAAAATCCCCCCAAAAGCTGCTGGAACTAATAAATAAATTCAGCTAAGTGGCTTGCACACAGACTTACACAAAGAACATGTACATGGAAACTACAAAACATAAAAATATATATTTGAATATTTGAAATGTGGTTAAAAGGGAAATTTTTAGGTTGTATACATGTAACTGGAATAAAAATTTTTAAAAAATAGGACTGTACAATACAAACAGGGAACCCTATTGTAAACAAGGGACAATAGTTAATAGTATAATTATAAAAAGTTCTTTCATGACTTGTGACAAATATACCACACTAATGCAAAATGGTATAGGGGAACACTGTATTTTATGTATGATTTTTCTATAAAACTACAATTTCTCTAATAAAAAAATTGAAGGTGACAAAACAAAACAAAAATAGGGTAAGCGATAAGGCCACAAAAAATATTAAACATTGTAATAAATTAAAGAGAAAATTAAGTCCTCTACCATGGAAATATTTGAAGGAATAAAATGGATAGAATAAATAATTTTCTTTCTGGGATGGCCTATATAAAATCTTCCAAAAAGCTGAAAATTAGTTGAGAACTGCCAAGATCTCTTCCAGGTTTGTTATCTTATATCTGTTCAGTGTTTTAAAATAGTTCTTCTGCTCTTGCTCAAAGTTATGATCAAGGGAGAAGATATGCAGAAGCTCTGCACTTATGCTTTGACAAATCAAAAGGAAAGCATGTTTTTCCTGAGGGTTTGTTTATGCTGAACGTTCTTAACTACTAAACAAGTATTCTCAGCCTGCTCATCTCTACCACAACTATTAGATACATAAGTATCTTTCTTATGTCTCTAGTCTTTGATTTTTTAATATTAACCTAAAGGTGTTATGGGTTTGTTCCTTGAATAGGAAGCGTGAGGCAGATCAAAGGACAGAGTGGCTAATTTCTCATCTATGAGCTTTGATCACTTAGATATAAAGGACAGTGGCATCAGTAAATGTTTTATCTATCATGATAAGCAGTTTTCCAAAAACTGAGCATTTACCTGGAAGATATATGTCCTTTCTTCGGTTTATCTTCTTAAACAAAGTAAAAGGTTAAGAGAGCAATGAAAAAGTAATAAATGTAGTGCCAAACGAAACAGGAATAGAGATAAAAAAAAAAAAAATAGAATAAAGTTTCCCAAATTTAGAGCACTTATTCCCAGAAGCCAAAAAGACGCATCAGATAATGCACTAGATAATGAAATACAACATGAATAAAAGCAATTCAGATATGAGCATAGCACTCTGTCTTTTTTTAGCTCATAAAATATGAATAGGATAAAGAATGCAATTGGTTTTAACTACTTTTGGATAATTACATTTTGCCACATTAAGGGATTAATATTCCTCCCACTTTCCTCATAAAATTATGGGAGCAACATTTCATTTTAAGTACCATTAGCTGAAGGAGTATTAAGGCAAGTTTGTTTTATTAGTGTTTATTACATGTGTTCTATTTTCCATACATCAATTATAATATTCAGGTGGACTCTACATTGCCTATAATTGGTAAACACCTAAATATTGTTGAAGATAATGTTGCTGTTATCTTTAGGGTAGAAGGGAGGCTAACATATCAAGGAGTTCCCATTTCCTTGGAAAGGAAGTGGTGCTTAGTTAAGACTGGATATCAGAGTCTCTGTGAGAAGTTTGTTTGGGGACAGCCAGCTCTATTTGCTCTGGAACTTCAGGGGTTATGAATGAGCCAGAGGAGAAGAGAAGACCTATTCTATGCTGGTGCATCTGCTCGAAATAGTGTAACATCATAGGAAAGAATGCTGATAGTTTCATTCCTACCAAGTCCTACTTAGGTTTCCTCACTGCCTCCTTGCTATATATCCCCCCTGCCCCAGCCCAGCCACAACCATATATTAACAGATACATCTAAATGTCAAAGTTTAAAGTAACTTGGAGCTTCTCTAATTCAACCTTTCAGTGTAACTATTGAAGAAACTTAGGGAAAATAATACAATGGTAACAACTCTGGATTTAGAGGCACATGTTCTCAATTTGAATCCGGATTCTTGACTTACTAGCTCCAGGGCCACAGGCAGCTATAAAACTTCTCTGGACCCTATTTTCCTTTCTGAAAATCGAAAAAAAAAAAAAAAAAAAAAAGAAGTTCCCAGTGACGAAAGGCATTGCCAGGTGTACAAAGTAATGCATGCAAGGGTCTGGTGCACACTAGACAATAAATGCTAATTGGGCTTGCTAGGTAAGTTTGAAGTTAAAATAACCATGCCTAAACACCTCAGTAAAAACAATCTAGGTCACTTAGCTCTAAATTCAGGGCTATTTCACTATAGTATCACCATGAATTTATTTTATTATTAAGCAGTTTTAATAAATGCTGGTTTAGCTTTTATGCTTTGTAGAGCTTTAGTTTTCCTAAAATTCCTCATTGTTTGTGTTCCCTAATAATAAGTCTTTATGAAGAAAACCAAACATATAAATCAAATATTATTGTCTCTAAATCCATTTTCAAATAGCTTTATAATATTCAAACTAATCTGACTACTAATTCTATTTGAACTTCAGATTACTAATTCTATTTCTATTTCAGTTATATAATATAGAAAATTAAAGCAAAGATCATAGAAATACAAAGTGTCACTCCAGGAATTGCAATGCAATGCCCTTGTTTTCTTCCATCAACTAAAAAAAACAGAGTATCTTTATGGAACTAATTTTTTTAGAAACTAGTATTACAATATTGTACGAAGTGGTCTATGGTAATCTAAATGTTATGTCACTGTGTAAAATCTTTAGTAAAAAAATGCAGATTTCTATGCACTTTACCATGGGTAGGTGAATGTCTATATATCAAATTTCTCTTCTTTAGAAAACTGTAAATATATTTCTTTTTGCAAAATAACAATAAGTTACAGCGTCAAGTACCAAGGGTTGACTTGAACCAGGCACAGACACAGAACTGACAGAATCAGGGAGTTGCCACATGAGGCAGAAAGACAAACGAGTCCACAGACAATCCTTTTACTTTTTCACAAGAGATCTTTCTCAAAGCAAAGTAAATGCTATTAAGCTGCTAAGAAAAAGCTGAGCAGCCAAGACTTTTTCTCTTTTTTCCCCAGGCATTTCCATTATGTCGGTTTCTCAGAAAAGAAGTCTTGAAATCACCACTGACCTACATAAGTACTTTCTATAGTTTCTCTCAAGCATATTACTAAAAAATTAATATATTTTATTCCTTTTTCCAAAATCGATCTTTCAGTTATGTCATTTAGTTGCCAAATACACCTCTTCCTCATCCTCATCCAAATAATAGCTAGCATGTACTTAGTGATTACAGGGTGCAAAGCATTGTACTGAGTATTTCACATACATTATCCCATTTAATCTTCCAAACATCCAATGAGGAAGACACTATTATTAGCCTCACTTCCAAAATTAAAAGAAAATTTATTTCTAGAAAAGTTAGATAACTTTCCCAAAGTCATATGGCAAAGAGGTGATAGAGTTGGAACTGGAATTCAGGAGAGGAATATTAACCTCTGTTACGGCAGTCATTCAAGGCTCTCTTGCACCAGCCCCAATGTGTACACCCGATCACTTCCCCCAATAGCGATTAAGATGAACTCTGCCCAGCAGCTCACACTTCTCCTCAATGGTCTCTTGAACTCATGGGTCTCCAGAAGCAATGAAATCCTCTTCTGGTCCTCTCCAATTATCCAAATGCTACCCATTTTTTCAGGAATAGGGGGTGTTCCCTGTCTGCTCCTGCTCACATTGATCTTTTTATATTTAGTTAATTTCTAAGGGACTTATCGGCATAGCACAGTTGGTGTGATGGTATATAAACACAAACAAATAAGCACAATGGGTTTATTGTATAAAACAAACATAGATCTGAATGCTAGTTCTCTCATTTAAGAACCATGTAACTCTGGATAACTTACACAAATACATTCACCCTCTGTTTGTGTACTTGTAAAAAGGAGAGAGTCATAATGTCTTCCTTTCAAAGTCTGTTGAAATAAATGAGATATGTTAAAGAAGATGCTCATGATGATTTGTAACTGACACTCAGTAACATTCAATAAACTGCAACAACTATTATCTTTTTCATTATCCATTATTTGCAATTATTTTAGCAACTAATCATATATTTCTTTAAAATATTATAAAAACCTCAAATATTAAAAGTCCATCCCAACCCCTAGGCCAAAATGAAATTTATCATTAAAGAGAAAGAAAAAAATCCTGTCTTTCATCCGTTTTGCGTTGTTGTATTCTTTTGTTTGCTTGCTTGTTTTTTTGTAGCTCCTAAATGAATGCTGGGAACTGATAGATTCAGAAAGCTTTTTAAGCATATGGATGAATGTTAAATACTGAGGACAAAGATACACAGAAAGGATATTAAACGGGTAGAAAGAATTCTATACATAATCTTTCACTTATAAAAAATAAAATTTAGCTGTTTAAGGCTTACCTACTTCCCCAATGTTCATCTAGACAGAATAAAGTGTCCAGATACTATAGATGCCAGTCAGAAAATGAAGAAGAACAAAGATAGTGGCTAGAACACTTTTTGACATTTAAAAAATTTTATTGAAGGTAATAAAAGATCCGAATAACTAAGTTAAACAGTCATTGGGCAGAAATTTCCTTAAATGATAATGACACTAAATCCTTCTCTGCAATCAAACTTTAAATTAGATCCTTACTGATTAAGTGTTGATTACAAAAAGACATAAACCTACCTTGCCAGTTATAACCCTCTACAGGTGAACAGGTTCTGAGATGGAAAAATTGTATGATTAGAATTTTTTACTTCACTGGGGTCCCAAAGGGAGGGTGGCCCATTCTCGCAGGTCAAGTAAGAAATCAGCTTTTTCAGGTCTATTGGTGCCTACAGTTGAGGTGGAGCCCAGTGGGTATAGGTAAAAGGTAATTGGGAAAGGGAATTGAATCGTTAGTCCCTATTGAATAAGAGGAAAAAGCATAAATTTTAATGGGAGGAAGCTGTTAGGGAAATTGTTATATATGGTAATCATCCTCAAAAGGCTAAATGAAGCATCCAGTTTAGGACTGTGAATATCTTGGCCCTAAAATGTTCAGCATTTCACCTTATAAAGTCTGATTTGTATAAAAGTGGCTATTTTTCTATTATTATATTGATTCCTATTTTTTGAGTGAAATCCCTAAATATCTTCAGAAAAACTCCAATTAATTTTCACTAACCTTCACAAGAAAACCTCGGCAACAATTATAACTTTGCATAGCATAAGTGCAATTTTTTTCCAGAGAAATACTCTGAAAAACATATTTTGCTGATAGATTGCAAGTTTTGTAGTTTTGCTTCTACGTAGAAAATGCGATGTCATCAGAAAACCTGAGTAACATTTCTTCAAATTTAACTTGGGAGATGATTAATTTTAAAAAGTGACATTCTCACAGGTCTCCAAGAGAGCATTTATTTGTCCTTAGAAAAGAATAAAAAATGGCCAAAAGAACTCAAGAAAAATCTGACAGATATACTGTTTTAGTGTGCTAAATGCTGCCAAAGCAATATATCAGAAATGAGTTGGCTTTCACAATGGGATTTATTAGGTTAAAAACGTAGAGTTCCAAAGCTGGGGGAAATGTCCAAATCAAGACACCAAGCAAAACTCTCTTCCCAAAGGTCAACCTGCTGGCAATCCTGGACTCCTTCCATGCGGCAAGGCCCAATGGTGATTCTCCTTATCTCTGCCTTCTCCTCTAGACTCACTTTCTCCCTGAGCTCAGCTGTGAGCAATCAGGCACATGGCTCCTGAGGCCTTCTCTCTCAGCCTCTGGATTCTTCTCTATCTCTGCAGCTTTTTTCTGTGTCTGCAACTCTTTATTCCTCCATTTATAAAGGTCTTCAGTAAGAGGATTAAAACCACCCTGGACTACACCCTACTGAAGTGATCTAATCAAAAGGAGCATCCCTTAACTGAATCTAATCAAATGTCCCATCTATAGAGGGTTTTACACCCACAGGAATGGGTTAGCTTTAAGAACATGATCTTCTGGGATGGTCCTATTAATATCCTCCATACTTTAATCTGCTTGAGGCCTGATAAAACTGCTGAGATAAATTTAGCTGTGAAAACATGACTTGAAAAGAGGAAAAACAAAAACTGAAATGATTTTTTCAACCCCTAGCTCCAGTCACACCTCCTGGCCTTGCCACTGAGGTGCCATTTAGGACTTGGAGCAGACAGAGACCATTAAATGCATGGGTCCCACAGGCAAAGGCCTGTGCTCCAAACCTAGTTCCATGACTTTCTAGCTATGCAAGTTTAAGCAAGTTACTTAGTTTCTCTATGCCTCAGACAATATAAATGTCTTTCCCACAGGTTTTTGTTGAGAGGATTAAATAAATTAATTTTTGCAAAGTTTCTGGAACTGGGTCTTTTAGATACAATAAAAATAGAATGAAGGGAAGAGCAAGAAGTTGAGAAGGAAAGAAAGTGAGTGAAAGAGCTCAATTGCAGGCTTTGGCCCAATGTAGGGAAATTTTTGGAGTCTGTGCCCTTTGAGGGAAGTGAGATAAAAGAAACAAAAGGAGCAGGGGAACCACTAAAGCTTGTTATGTCCCTTCCTCAATGCCAGTTACCTCCCTCTGCACCTGATTACTCCCTCTGCACCTGATTATCCCTTCCTCAATGCCATTTACCTCCCTCTGCACCTGATTATCTGTGTGTTTGGAAACCAACTACTTGACTTGAAGGTTGATCATATTTAAGAATTGTCTGCTCCCAAGGAGAAATATTGAGCAACTTTTGTTGCTTTGTTTTGGTTTTTAGGGGGATGGAAATTAGCGTTCATTTACCCTTTAGTTTAAGTGGTCTAAAAGGCAAAGATCCCTTTAGATGACTGGGAACGGCCTTCCACCCAATATACCATGTATCTTTTCTAAGTATTTAATAACATGCATCAGAATTGGTCATAATAAATTGATTTATAGCCACTAGAAAAACACGTAGGGACTTTCCTTTCTGTCTCTAAGTATTTATCCGCCTCAGGCATAAAGATAGTCATTTGTGAGTTGGACTGTGCAAAGTAAATAATGAAAAGTAGGCTGTTTGTTGACCTTCAACAAGATTTTGGGAAAACAAGCTAAAAGCAAAACAATTCGAAAGAGACCAGATGCTTAAAGAGGTTGAAAGAATAAATAACTCTCTAATCACCCTCTCAATAAAACTCTTAAAAACAGCCTTGTTAAGGGGGAGGGGGGAAACAAAACACAACTCCTGATTCCAATTTTTAATTGGTTTACTGCAATATCAGAATTAGAACAGCCTATTCCAATCATATTGTTCTTTTCTTTTATCCTTCTTAAAGGTTTCTCATTTTTAGATAAATGAGAAAAGTAAAGACCGTTTACAGTACCCTTTGTACCGTACTTTATTTTATATTACACTGATTTGTAGGTTGCAGTGTACTTCTAAGTTTATGGAGTTAAATGTAATCTATGAGGGAGAAATATGTCCTCATCTCTGGCTGCTCCTGTTGAAAGAGTTTGTTTGTGTGTATGTTGTTTGTTGTTTGTCATTTGTTTTCAGAGGTGCTCTTGCTAGAGAGCCAGCCTCCAGAAACCTATAATCTTGCCTGCTGAGATGGCCACTGAAGCTGCAGGGATCCAGCTGACTGCTTTGACTCTTCTCTTCAAGGAACGTTTGCCTTGTCCTGCTTACCCAACTGGTTGGTGTAGTTACTTCTAAGCGAAAAAAAAAAAAAAATCTTGAGAAATCAATAACTAGCTCTAAGGCCAAAACAGAAATGGAGTACATAGCTTCTGCCTCCTACCAAGTCATCATCTAGTAAGAGATAAGCTTTTCCTTAACTGAACTATCTTTAAAATGCTTACACTCATGTTGAGAGGAGAGTATATAACATTTTATATGTGCTCATCAAGAGAATATTTTTAAGGTTAAAAATTGGCTCACATTTCTTTATAGTAATCTGGAAGAAAATATTTGTTTAACTTGTACCTAAAATTATAATTTGTTTTTATGTTGATGAAAACAATGTTTCCATGGTAAATATTTATTTTGTATTGAGTGCTGTCATTCAGTATTTGATATCTAATTGCTCTAATAGTGTTCTTATTTTGAAGGAGATAATTAAGTTCTTAGGTATATCACTCTCTTCCATTACCAGTGACCCTATAACATCCTCTTACTACTTCCTGTTACTGAGTTTCTTTCTAATATACTACTTCCATGTCCTGACTTTGTAACATCACCTCCCTTCAAAATTTACCTCTCCTATGCCCCAACTTATTATAGCCCTGCTGACTTCAGGGCTGGAGTAGGCCAGCTGGTTAGTTAGCCAATTTGGTCAATTCATTTGCTTGATGGCCATGTTACTATGCAGTCCAATATGAGAAACATCAGCATATTTTAAAGGCTCTCAATGCCTTAGTCCAAAAGAACAGTGTGTATATTTCAGACAGTTTCGACACGTTAACAGGGCAGAAACTTTTATTTGTGGGTACTTTGGGACACACCCCCAATTATTCCATGAAAGTCACGCAGGCTTGGTTACATTTGCTTTACTAGGACTGCAATTTTTCACTATCCATTTGGACAAATAAAAGTCTTACCTCAACAGCAATGTCTCCAGCTTTTCCTCGGTGAGGAATTTCATACGCCTGTTTGTTGCTTTGTGAGTCTTACAAACTTTTCATCTAGTTCCCTCCAGCTTTTTCCAAGCTTGACAGCTGACGTCAGAATAGCAGCCTCTTGGATGAGCTGTACTACTAACCCTTGGCAATCCATCTTCAGCAGAGCCTGCAACAACAACCACATGGTATTATTTAAAGCAATTAATTGGGGCTTGAAGCTATTAAATTCAAATTTTCTTGTACATATTTTAGAAACTGGAGTCTTTTTCACCACATATATAGTTGAGTTTTCCAAAATCCCCAAAATTGGATTCACTTTTAAATAAATCCAACAAGCAAAACACAGTGCACAGAACTAGACTAGCAGTATGGGAGATCTAGAACTAACTCTGTGACTAACTACTTGTGGGGCCTTGGACAAACAACTAATGTTTCTTAGTTTCTTATAAAAAGAGAAAGCTGAGGTAGACACTTTGAAAAGTACACTGAGGTCCTAGCAGTCTATGATTTATGAATCCAGGTATGATAATTTACTCTACAAAAAAATAATTTCTTGCATTATCAGAAGATTGGCTATAGGATTTCTCTAAATAGTGACACACTGGTACTGGTAAACACTACTCTACTTTTTACCAAAATGTGACTTAAAACTTCCCAGGATCATGCCTATTGCATAAAAATGAGACACTCATTTTTAACAGCTCATTTTTAAACAAAGCTGTTGAAGTTTACAATTTAAAATACATAAATCTCTCCCTTTAGTACTAGTATAATTTTACTAAATATAACCCACAAGGCATTGATGATAAAACATTTATTCTTCTAAAATGCAAAATGGAAAACTGTCAGACTCTTTCTTAATCAGGCACTGAGTTTTGTCATTTACCATGCATGTTTCAAACAAGCCTATGAGTTTCTGTTTTGCCTTGAGTACATTTTTAAAGCATGAGCTTATATCTATCTATATCTCTTGGTCTAGATAAGCAAATAAACAAGTTTGGTAACCCATCCTTGTTTAAGGACACTTGGAAGCTTTGCTTGCCAATATAAAACAATAACTAAAAATGAATGAACAAGAAAAAAAACCATTTCTAAGTAAATCAGTCCAAAAGAGTGTTCATTCCCATGGAAGGGTACAATTTGAAGGATTATACTTGATCTATGGTTTGCATACAAAGGGTATACTCATTCATGAATTTATTCTGAGGAGTTATGGCCTCAGGGGGGAGAAGCAGTACTAAACCAGCAGCCTTGAAGGTGCATTTAGTAAACTGTGGAGTGGGTGTCCCTAAGCTTATTCTAGTTTTTTACTGGGGGTGGGGGGGGGGAGGATCTGTATTTAGAGTCACAAAACCTGAGTTTAAAATCCAGCTCCACAAAGTATAGGACTTTGAATCATGGAATCTCTCTACTTGTTGATTTATAAAATAGATATATCGATAATACCACCCTGTGTAATCCTCTATGATCACTGAAAATTGAATCAGATGCTTTAGAGAGTGTCAGATGTATAAGAGCTGACTAGGCAGTTAGATCCCTCAACCTTTATCAGCTCCCTTCCAACCACCCCAAATAAATATAAACAAACAGAAACATAAACAAACAGGTACGACCTCTATTCCCCATATTCCATCCCCTTCTGCTCAGGTTGTCTGGCTTAAGCCCCTTTCATACAGAAACCTCAAGCCTCCACACAGACACATGATGAGATTTTGTGACTCCTTGGGAATTATTCCCTTGAAAGGGCTCTTTCCACAGCACTCTCTAGGTAGTCACCCAAGGTATTCTATTAATTATCATATCCCAACATACAGTAGGTATAATCAAGCATAAACTTTAAACCATTGGGCCAATATAACCTTTTATTAGGCTACTATGAGAAATGAGAAATTTTCAATTCACATGTTTGCTTAACACAAAATATGGGAGGTAATGAGCCTTTGTAAAATATATGTGCAGTTTCCACCAGGTAGAGTAGCCTCTAAAATTCATTCTCTAATGACTCTGAATGGCCAGGAGAACGCAGCATAGTTTTGTAGTCCCAAGCATCAACTCTGAAGCCACACACATCTTTTCATGAATGTTTATTTCCCTGAAACACCATAATAAAACTATCCACTTAGGGTGTTAGAACTTTTAATATTTAATCCTGCTCAGTATCATTTTAGAATCATTAAGATAGTTGAAGGAGAAGAAATGATTTAGTTATATTTACCTCTTTATTATATAAATAATTGTTCATGTCACAAATTAAATTCCTCCCCAAAAATTTCTCCATGCTTTTTCACCTTGATTAAAACTTTTCTCCTCTATATGACCTTGCCTGAATAATCTCACTCATCTTCTATAGGATACTAACCTGCATTGTCATAATGGTATTTACTACACACACCAGCACACATGCACAAACATTTTACTCAATATAACGCACACACACACACATGCATACATAACGTAGATTTGTTTCAAGGAGACATAGTGGCTTGAAGGATGAAGCATGATTTTGGAGCCAAAAAGATTTCAAACCCCATCTCTAATATTAACTAACTTTAGAACCTTGGGCAAGTTACCCAACCCTCCCTAGACTCAGTTTCCTCCATTTGTAAGGAGAAGATACTAGTTATACTTACCTCATAGAGCTGTTATACTGGCTAAATAATATAATGTATATAGAGTATTCAGTACAGTACCAAACAAGTAGGAAGCACTAGTAAATTGTTAACTATCATTATTCCCATCCAGCCTTTTTTAGAAATCTGTACTTTTTCTACTTTTATAAAATATTGAATTTCCACTTTAAAGGCAAAACAGCTCTTCATCTTCTTAATAACTCTCCATTGAGCCTTACACTTTGAGAAGAAAATTAGAGATGTCATTTTGGGGGGTTGTATTTGCATTGTATACAGAAGAAGAATATTCATAAAAATGTCATATTGGGGAAACGGATGTGGCTCAAAAGGTTCGGCGTCCATCTACCATATGGAGAGACCAGGGTTCGATCCCCGGTACTTCCCGGTAAAAAAAAAAAAAAAAAAAAAATGTCATATTGATGGCATTTTTTTTAAAAAAGCACCAAGAAGTGGACTTATAGCAATGGCTAAGTTAATTAGTTATGCTTCAGTTTGCTCTTATTTATTTTCATATTATTAGAGCTTCTCTGATACTTTAAGAACTGTCTAAATATTCCAGAGAGGAAGAAAGAAGATCTCAACTCTTATTCCATAACACAATTGGATCTTTAATCTTCCTTTAAAAGAAGATGAACTTCAGGGACCTATTTTTTGGGAAAAATACAATTGAATCTCAAATCCAAGAAACCAACTATATGAGCTTCTAGGAAAAAACAAACCCTCTATATGCTGTAAAGTGGCTTCAATTTATTTGGGACTGCTGAGAATTTTTTAACTTGTCCTCTCTTATCTTTGGTTATAAATATTGCCAAGGTAATAAAGGTATTCATTCTCTATGGTAGATAAGTTACTGTGATCAAGAATATTCACCACAATAAGTTCATAAAGAAACCTCCTCATATTTCTACCTGCATGACAACCTTCCTTTCATTTCTTTATAACATAAGAAACTTTTTCTGATTCTTTGTCTGCTTGTATTCTATCAAAATCTTCCAGTGTCACATGTGAGTAACCTAGGACATCAGCTAAAACTTTCCAGTCAAACTTTTTCTGACACCAAGGTCAATATACCTGAGTAGACGTAAGTCAGTTATTTAAAGGACAGGACAATTTTTTCAAGAAGATCCCCAGTTGTAAAGACACTATTTGACATGGACATTACTTGTTCCTTTGAAATCACTCTGACATTTTTGCAATGCACAAGTCCAATCTCACCTTGGAGGACTCCCACATACCATTCTTTTACTTTGGACTGCCCAATGGTTTTTACTTTCCCTACTCCAAGAAGAGCTATGTGTCCCCTTTGAAATATTCAAGTAAGTAGTCAATCTTGCTTTGTCTTAATACTGCCTTCAAAATTATACCATAATTGGTAAAGTTCAATTTTTTATCTTGAAATGTGGGGTATTTAATGGTAGCGTTGGTAACAAAGGAGAAGACTTGATTTCTTTCTCATTCTGCAAGTGATAGAGCAGATTGGAGAAACTTTTTAGATTTGGGGCTAGATCAAATGTAGTGACAGAGAACTGTGTTATGGGTCTACCATTGGGTGGCATTACCTGGACATGGAAAACAAATAAGTGCATTTCCCCATGGTCAACTAAAGAAAATGAAAATTGCTGATGAATTACTTTACCTAATCACAATTGTTTTTGTTTAATGTCTTTCTTTTGTTCTTCTACCTTTACTTCAAAATTAGGATCACACAAAAAAACAGAAATAGTTCAATCTTGTGGTTTGTTGAGTAAAAATGAATGCTTCCCCCAGAACTGAAATACAACTGGAGACATGTTTTTTCCACCCTTCTTGATATCAGTAATTGTGATCTTTCCTGGCATGTAGCTGTGTCCACAGACTGAAAATCACGATGAGACTGGGATGGATATATTTGGGTCCATAAATTCCAAGTGAGGTGGTTTTGTGGCAGCTGGTGACAGAATAGCTTTAGCTTGTGTGGCAACCACGAGATACATCACCTGACTCAAGTCAACCAGCTTGACTTGAATGGTGTCTTCATAAATGTAACAGTTGTTTAACACTTTGAAAGGGCCTCCTTTATCCAGGCTGTGTAAACACACCATTTCTGTCATGACTTGGCCAAAAGGATCTTTTCTCACTTCAGCCCCAATTTTCATCTCCAGCAAAATAGCCTTAATCGTGTTGAGGTTGCCTAATGTGATTTCCAACAGTGAGCTTACCGTGCATGAACGATCATGGTTAAGAGTTTGTGGAGGCTCCAGAAAAGCCCTTAGAGATATCTCTTGGAATTCCCCAACAGCTACATGGCCTTGGGGCACATGAACAGTGATTTCTGACTCAGGTAATTGTATTGACCCTCCTTCGTGGTTTAGTTTACAAATTAAGTTGGTCTCTGCAACTTGTGTTTGGGCCCATCCAGGATTCTGATTGATTGTATTCCAATCCACACAGGAGCAGGCCAGCTGGCATCGACTTAACCAAGCCATTTTATAAGCCTCTCGTTCATTTGGAAGCCATTCTAAATCTTGCACTAGGATCTGGTTAGAGGTCTGTGTATTCTGATGGGCATGTGCTGTGTCATCTAAAATGTCCAAAAGTTCTGAAACACTTTTAGATCTTCCATATTTCCTTGAGGAAAGCTGTGTAAGCAATTGATGGGCATCAAGTTCATCATCGGAGGAATCAAAGGAATTTCCAATTTCCATTTCTCTAAAAAAAAAAAAGGGTCTTCTTTCAAGATCGAAATATTGTCTCTCTTCTTGTTATTTCTTAGTTGAATTATATCATCCCCAAATGGGTTAGAAGCAGATAGGTCATTCCAGAATGGATTTGTAGCTTTGAATATATTGTTACCACAAGGGGTATAAACAGTTGGACAGTTAAGAAGCACATCTGGGTCTTGACTTTCTTGTAATTTAAACAAAAACAAAACAAAACAAAGTTAAGGTAACATTCTGACATAAACCCAAGACTAATTTTCATCATAGTTTGAAAATTCAGGATCTACTTTTCAATTTGCTTTTTGATTTCCATTCTAATAGTTACAACAAAGTTCCATCAATTATCATATTTTTCTAAACATTGAATAGCTTGCCTCATTACATCTAGATTATCGATTTAATATTTTTAGATAATATTCAATATTGGAAAAATATCAAATATATCTGTTAACTAAATATATTTTTAAAAAACAATAAGCTAAATGATATAGTCATCATAAGTTTCTTAGGTTATTTTCTGATAACTTGGTATTGGTAAATTTTAATAACATATTCTTGAAATATAGAACACTGTTGGGCTTACTACTTGGAGTAATTAATTGAGTTTTGAGAAGAGTGGAAAGGCAGGTAATGATCTTTATCACTATGAAACAGAAACATATTTCTACTAGGGAATGTGTTTTAAGATAGCAACACATTTCATAATCATGTTTATTTTATAAGAATTTCTATACATCTCACAAGGCTTCAAAGCCATTTTTTATGTTTAAAACAACTCATACTTGGTCATTGCTTAGTAAATATTGCTAATGATTCTGTAGACTTTGTGAAGCTGGTGCTGCTTCAAAGAAAATGAAAGCCTGAATGTTCAACCAAATTATCAGATGTCCTCTTGAACAAAAGAATCCAAGTAAGCGGTCAGATTATTTTAGTTTAATATATGCAGAGCAAGAATGTTTATTTAAAAGAATTTCAAATTTCATATATTAAAATTAGAAGTTGCAGTTTAAAAAAAAATAGTGGTATTTCTTTTGTTTCCATACTTTTCTTCAATTTGGTTCCACCAACTCTCTTAAAGGTAAATACTTTTATTCTGTGGATCATTTTGATCCTTTTATGCCCCATGAAGATTTCTTTGCCAAAAACTCTAAATCCCAGAGATCTCTTTTACCACAAATTAATTATATTCATTGCATATACTATTCATTTATTTATGAACTTTTGCATCCTCATAATATTTCTTGTATTCTGTCAGTTGTGCTATTCAATTTTGCAAATCTTTGTAATGATGTAAGTATCTTCTTTGATATGGTTGGGATTTTACAATTCTCTTGACCTTTTGTAGCACTTTTCAGAAGTAGATCTTCAATAGTTTCTATTGATAGATTTGATTATCTTACATGAAAAAAATTACAAAAGTCATTAATCCCTATACCTGCAATGTTGTAATTTTTTTAGGACTTTTGCACTTCCATGTCAACCAAATTTCCTTCAGACCTACTCCGCAAAATTCCTCCTGATGGAAAATGAGCTCGTTCACTGGTTAACATTTTTCCACCTACAAAGTGTGTGTATGTACATATATATATATATATATATATATATATATATATAGAGAGAGAGAGAGAGAGAGAGAGAGAGAGAGAGAGAGAGAAAGAGAGAGTTAGCTTATTTATACAGTTTAGCAGAAAAAACAAATTCCGAGTGCCCATACACATTTAAATAGAAAACTGCATGTGAAAATGTTATACCTAATCTTTTACTTCTGGTGGGATGCTGGACTAGATATCCTGAAAAACATATTAGCTCTCCACTGAAAAACATTCAGATCCTGGATTAATACGAACAATCAAACTTTTAAATGCTTTGCTGAGCCCATAAAAAATTCATGAAAATTCCAAGTACAAAAATAAAGGGTAAGTCAAAATCTCAAAACCTGAATCCTCAATACTGCAATAAAGAGACATTCCACATTTGGTGTTTGGCAGACACACTATCACAAAACTGGAAATTCTTCCCCAAATCCTTCCATGCATGCAGTGAAGTAGCAAAAAGCCAATTTTCAAGACAATCCAGAAGAGGAAGAACATGATAGAATCGACATGTGCTACCATTCATCAACATTATTATAAATATATACTAAGACAATGTGGAGTTGGAACAGAAATAGTCCAAGGGAGCAGGACAGAGACTCTAGAAACAGACCCGCCCTTATATGGATACTTGATCTGTGACGGAGGTGGCTAAGTAGAAGAGTATAGAAGGATGGACTATTTAATAAATGGTGATGGTACAATTGTTTGCCCATGCTGAAAAAAGTTACATTGATCACTACTTGCTACCATAAGCAAAAATCAATTCCAATAAATTTAAAGACTTAAGGCTAAAAGCAAAACTTATCCATTCTGAAAGTTAAGTATTTCCTAAACAAGACAAACAGTAAAAATTCAAACCATAAAAAAATTAATTTGAGAAATCCTGTACCTTAAAACACATCCTTTACAAAGTATAAAAACACAAGCCAAAAATTAGGAGGAGATATTTGTATGATGTATTACTGAAAAAAATAATTTACATTCCAAAACGTATCAAAAACTCCTAAAAATCAGTGAGCAAAATACAAACAACTCCATAGAATTTTTTTCAAAAAGATCTAAACAAGGATTTCTCAGAAAAGGGAACACAAATAACCCCTAAATACACAGAAATATACTAGATATCATTGGTAATTAGGGAAATGCAAAATGAAACCACTTGAGGCACTATTACTACCTACCAAATTGGTAAAAAATTTAAAGTGTGGCAATATCATCTGTTGGCAAAGAGCAAAGAGAAATCCTATATACTGCTAGCAGAAGTGTCATTTGGTACAGCCACTTGGAAATCAATTTGTCATTATCTAGGAAAAATGGTTATTAAACACCAGATCCAATCCCACTTACATGCTCTGTAAAACCTTTCATGTGTGCATCATACATGAATGTTCATTACATTATCAAAAAACTGGAATCAACCAAAATATCCTTAGCCAGAAGAATGGGTAAATAAATTGTGCTATTTGCATACAATAGAGCACTTATATAAATATGAAAACAAATGAATCACAACTAAAGCAAATTAAATGTGATTGCTGTAGGTGTTCCATTGCAGAGATTTAGTCTTCTTTTCATACCTGATTTCTCTTAGTCCCATGACAACACTGAAAAGTAGGCATTTTATATCAGATTTTTCAGAGTACAAAACGAAGTCTCAGTAATAGGACAGAACTTACCTAACCAGGTCAAATGGCTGATGAGTGGCTGGCCTAGAAGGAATTACTCATGAATGTGCCAGCTACTCTATACAGTCCTTAAATCATAACACTTTACATGCCTCCTCAGACTCGAAGTCCCCAATGGTATATTCTTAGAATGTCCCACCTTCCAGTTCACATTTCAGTTTTGCCAAACTTAACTCTTTGCTTTCCCCAGAGAGTTAACCACACCCCTTTCACCTTTGACTCTTCCTTTTGTCATACTCTCCTTCCAAGTTCTTAACATTTTTTTCAAAGTTCATTTTATTTTCTAAAGAAATTAAAAGTCTTTTTTTGGTACAAAACAGAAAAAGAAAGAAGACGACTGAAAAGAAAACAACACAAAAGAAGAGGTAAAAAAGCATGTTTTCCAAACATGATAAACAAATGCAAAATTTATCCTATAAGGTAGATTTGGGATAAAAGCATACTTAAAATTCAAAAGCTGCAAGAACATTTTTTTCCACTGGCAGGTGAAAGTAAATGGAAGGACTGAGTGAAAACCTGAATTATGCAATATGCAAATTGAACTGAGCTCAAGTTTCCTGGCAAATTTTCAAAATTCTGTGGTTGATTTACTAAATATAGTGTCCAATATTAAAAGTTCTTACCATGCACGGTATATAGGTAGCCAAAATTCTGAAGTAGGAAAACTGAGCTCAAGTCCTTCAGCAAAATTAAGCAAATTAAATTAACATAGAAAAAAGTTCTAAATGGAAAATATTTTTCAGAAAGATAAAGTATATTTTAAATGCCAAATTAGCAAGCATCCGCCCTACCTAAACTCTTTACTTTCTTGTGGGGAAAAGAGCAGAAAGGAACAATTTATAATCCTTCCTTCGAGGGAAATAACTTTTGATGTAAAAAACAGTAATAACCAAGTGAAATACAGTTAGAAGTCCTCACCCACATAAAAACCAGGAAGCAGGAAACTCAAAACAAAGCACTTTATATAGCTATAATCCTGAAAAATCTTAGCGTCTCAGAAATAGAGGCGCACAGTTTGTTGGTTAGCTGGAACATGCTGTGGATTAGCCCTTTACTCCAGGAACCCAAGCAGATCTTCACTGTACCTTAAGACATGATTCTAAACGTTAGCAGAATGCGAATCACCCAGAGGGCTTGAGAAAGCAGTTGTTGGATCCACCCCCAGAGCTTCTGATCCAGAAAGTCTGGGGTTGGGCCTGAAAATCTGCATTTTAACCAAGGTTACAGGCGATGCTGATGCGAAGTCCTGGGGGAACATCCTGAGAACCACATTCCGAAACACAGAGTATTAAAGTCTCTTTTCCTGGACAACTAGTTTTCTCCCTCTTCCCTGATTCCCCTTATTCCCCATCAAATCCCCCTACTCCCAGTCTTTCTCCACACATGCGCACACATGCGCATCTCACGAAGTTGTTTTGTAAATCAGGATGTTTCTCTGTGAACACAGGGAGAGTCAGTACAGGGGAAGAAACTTTTACTGAGAGCACAAGAGTGCCGACCTGTGGAGGGCAGCGCTTGTTTACACAGGTGCAAATAGCACTGGTCACATTTATCATTTCCCTGTGTTTTCCTGAAGGTAAACTCTATAGTCCCTGGAAATTGCTGCCCAGTAACTGGAATTTTAAAATCTTTGTTCAGAGAAGAAACACGAGTCGGTGTTTATTGCAATGAATACATAGGAAAAAAGTAGTCTGCAACCCACTAAACTTGGGACAAGGCCTTCTCAATATCCTTTTCACAAAATGCTTAGATTCTGTGTGATCTATTGTTTGTTCCTCAAAGAACTGATGAACAAAGATTTTTCTCTTCATTTACCTTTCTATTTAAACTAGGCCCTAAGCAACTGGGAGTAGTTACCAACTGGACAGCTTAGATCCCATAAGATTTTATGGGGGTGTGGGGTTGGAAAAGTAACCAGGGAAACAATACCATTCAAAAGAATTATTCCTCTAAAATGGGCTTCTTTCAAGTGTTTATGGTAGTCACTATAGAGTAAAACCCAGCAATTCAAAGTTGTTTTTTTTTTTCCAATTTGTCCTGGAACACCTCAGAACTTTACAAGTTACCATTGACTTATGAGCTAATATTGAAAAATACTTCCATGTATGCCATAAGTCTTATAGGTGATAGCAAATGCTAAAATTCCTGGAGAGCAATGGTTAGAATGGCAGGCTTTCTCCACCAAAGGCCAAAGCTACCCAAATATCACTGCATTATATTGTAAATGCAACTGGCACCAAAGCCCTTAGTGGCTCACGAAGGAACCGTAACCAGCTGAGGATGCTGATGGTGTGGCCTGACTGGATGTCACTCTCAGGACCCTTTCTGGGTCCATGACACTTATATGCCCTACTATCAGTTGTTAGATAGTCTTACCCCTAATCATTATGACCAACTTTTAAGAGAACCGGTAAGGAAATATGTCAGCAGTCACTCTTCCTAGAGGCAAATGGCTTTATGAGCTTCTCCAGAGAGGGCAGTAAGGGCTCTGGTGCATTAAGCAGTGTTAATAGTGTATAATAATTTCTATGATGCCTCCAATCCTGGCAACTCAAAACATCATCTTGCTAATATGACCATGTCAAGATCTTCATCAGTTCTATTATATCTTATTACCCTTCTATCACTGACAGAACTGAAGTCCAGGAAATTATAGTAATTGTGAAGGATAATATCACATTACTGTGCAAATCTGGAGCAGAGAAAACAGTAGATTGAAAACTGTTTTATGTCCTATTTAGTGATGTAGCTGAGGGCTCATTGTTTCCCAAGAGCCCCCGTCTAAAAAGGAAAGTGTAAAGGATTCTGAATAGATACATAGAAGGAGAGTCACAGGCTGCAATATAGTGATTAATAATAGTAATAATAATAATAAAAGCTATAATTTATTGGGAACTTGCTGCATTCCAGGTACCACGACTTTCTCATTTACAGCTGGCAACACTTCTGTAAAGTTGGTTCTATCATTTTTCTATTTTAGAAGAAAAATAATGAAATAGAAGCTTTGGGGGTTTATTTGTCCAAGATTATAGGCTACTAAGTAGCAAAACCAGTGTTTGTGCCTAGGGATGAGACCCTAGAGAAGAAGTTTTTAAACCCTACACTATACAGTGCTTCTTATCCATGGGTCAGACCTCCCTTTCTAGGAGGTGAGATTTAAGGGTATGTTCTGGGCTTGCTGCTGGAGAGTAGCACCAAGCCTCAAGCCGAGTAAAGTCGGGATTCCTGGAGATCTTTGCCAAGTTCACAGCCAAGCCTGCAACAAAGCTGTGTGACCTGTGCAGCCACACAGGCCCCACTCTCAAGAGGGCACCATGCTTGGTTTAATGCTATGCTGTCACCATCTTGAAATACTTAAGTTTTGAACAAGGGGCCCCACATTTTCTTTTTGCTCTAGGCACAGCAAACTATGTAGCTGGTCCTGGGTCACAGAGTTGGCAACCTTTAGCCTTCTAACCCAGGCAAATGACTCAAATTACAAGTGACCACGAATAAAGGAGAAAACCCTTATTTTACATGAAGAACGCTCATTTTACAGATAAGATTGAACGAACTGCCCAAGGTTGCACATTAATCAACAACTGGGCCAGGAGTCGAATTGTCATCTCCTGATTCTAAACACCACAAGAAAGAAAGAAGTTGTGAGATAAGTTCTACCCATTTCCATGCAACTAAATGAGTTATAAAATGAGATCTTTTAAAACTCCAATGCTATATGATGTCAAAAGTAATAAAAGCTCTGATTCTAAGGTCCCAAAACATACATGATAATAGTTTAACTCCAGCATTCAATAAGAGTGCAATAAAGTCATCTCCAGCTGTACCTTTCCCTATCAATACATTTATCAAACAAGGATTCTTTGGATATGACGTTTGGCTATGGCAAGGGAGAATCAAGTCCATTGGTAAGTTCGGTCCTGCTTGTTCTGACTTTACCTCATAATAGCATCTTGCCTTCCAACTCACAGAGCAGAACTGTATCATTAACGTTCAAAATGAGCAAAGGGATCTTTTGAGAGTTAAGGGATATCCCTTGGAGATAGATGTGTTAAAGACAGTGTTAGAGACTTCTGATAAACATTCATCGCGAATTACCATTATTTTAATATTGAACTTAGCATGCAATTGGTGATCAATATTTATGTTTATTTTAAAGTTACTCTAGTACCTCTCCTTATGACTATTGAGACTAATGAGTTGGTGCCTTGAATTCCCTTCAGTACATTTCTTTTAAAGATGATGTCTTTATGGATACACACCCTCACCCACACACTCTTCCTTGGTGTAAAAAGAATTTGAGAATGCTTACAAAATACTTAAGCAACACGAGTTTAAACAACAATTAAGTGTATAATATTCTTCAGTAAAAAACATTCAAAAACAAAGCAAGTAACTGAATAAATTAGGCTGACATTTTCAGGGAGTTATTAAGAAATATTAAAATAAAAGTAATTTCACAAACATAATGCTGTGAGTTCTAACATGAGCCACGTATAAGCAATGAACCACAAATTTGGCTCATTCACTTTCTAAAAGTGACCACAATAAGGAAAATATTACTAGTTACAAGCTTCACTGTGTCCATATGATCCAAATAAACCACTTAATACATGCACCAGCACTACCAAGAATAAAGAAGAACATCAGTCCTGCCCTTTACAGTATGTTCTCTGTGAGCCTCTTTTGTGGAACTCTTTCTTAATGTATATGGAAGGCATCTCACCCAAGGGCATCCCATCCAACCAGATTAAGAGCAGTGGGTCAGGGTAAGCATCTCTCTGCTGGCCTGAACTGGTACAAGAATATATTTCATGTGCATGATGTTCCTGTAAACCCTCAACTTCTCTAATAAAAAATAATAAATAAAAAGAATATATTTCAGGTTACACACCCAAGAGGGCGGGATTTTACCCTCTGGCAGAGAGCCTATCATACTTAGTTTCTCAAGTGAGTTACTGCCACTTTCAAACTCCACCGTCTTTGCTGTTCTAGCCCTTAGCAAGGACTCAGAGTACAGCTTGCTTGCTCTCTCCCCGCCCCCTTTTAAAATGTAAAAATAGTGTTTTTATTGCCAAGAAATGCACAGAACAAAATTCTCTGCCTGAAACCCCAACCATTCTTCAGTGATTTAAAAATATGAACAAATTCTATGCTAGTCCACCCTTCAAAAGATTTGCCTAATTCCACTCCCTTTGAGTATAAGCTGGACTTAGTGACTCACTTCTAATGACTGGAATAAAGTGGAAATGATGGCGTGTGATTTCTGTAGCTCTTTCTCTAGAAAACTCAAACTCTTACAATCAGCAAAGCTTAGGATGGAAGTAACATTCTCTTATGAAAATTGCTAAAAGTTAATAAATTGTAGGCATCAACAATCATTTTGCCTCTGTGTATTTTGATTGTGATACAGGCTGCAATTTACTTCAGAACACAATTTTGTGATTTCTCCCACACAGAAGTAAATGACTGCTATCTTACTAGGTCATAGAGCAAGGCTTTAATACTTTCATGTGGAAAATATTTAATAAATGTGTTATCAAATGCCCAGTGATGTGTCCCTCAAGTTTAACTTTAAGCGATATATGTTCCTAGCAAACCACTGAAGATAAATGTGCTGCAAAATCTGTCCCTGGTAACCAAAGGAAGTTTAATAGTTACATGAGTTGCTGGAAAAGACTTTATGTAAGAGTTGACCTTCAGCAATTTTTTCTGGACCCTTCAATGAAAGATAACTTTTTCTAGTTCTATTTTTCAAAAGATTCAGAAGGGGTGAATACAGAGGCAGATTTACAGTGTGGCTAGTGAAGCTGAACCTGGGGGACCCTCACTGGCACAGTCTTTTGCAAGGCCATGAGCCTAATTTTGCATCTGTTTACTTATAAACTTCATACCTTGCAAAACTCTACCTCCTTGCAGAATATTTGACAGTAAATCATGAGATCTCACTGGTTGTCCTGTATCAGCAGTGGTTTTTTATCTCTTATATGTAAATGTATTTTGGCAAAATACAAATAGAGGCTTTGAGGTTAGAATTCTCTGATTCTAGACCCCTGAGTAGAAACTTGGGAAAAGTTAGCAAACTTTTCTGGGACTCTATATCTCATCTGTATTAACAATAACAATAACAAGTGCTTTCATAATTATAAAAAAAGACCACATTCTTCAGAGTGTTGCCATAAGGATCAAAGGAAATACTGTCTATAATGTGGCAAAGCAAAGTGATTCCCTTTGCTTTCTCTGGTCCTTTTGTTGTTCCTGTGCATACAGAAATAATTTCAACTAGGCCCACTCCAGAAGTTTCTCTCACTCAGCTGCCTTAGACTCTGACCTCACTCCCTATGGAGGAAAAAAAAAATCACTGCCTACCAGATGTGCCATGGGACCCTATGTCTTATACTTCACTCTTAGAAAGTTTTACCATCTGTGGCCATTTCTCCTGGCAAAGAGAGTGCCTGGGCTCATGACAACTGAGGCATTGGGGTGCAGTAGAAAGAATGTAGGCTCTAAAACTGGACGGATATGGGTTGAAACCCAGGCTCAGAAGTGAATTCACTAGTCTGGGCATCATTGTCCTCATCTGTAAAAGGAGGATAAAAATATCTACTTCAAAGTAGATATTTGAGTTGTATCTCAATAAAGTGTCTAAAAGAGTTGTCAAGATTAAATTAAATGCAATAAATCCCCAACAAATACTAATACATGCTAAAAATGACAGTTCTTGCCTGTTTTCATATCTATGCCTATTCTGTTGGGTTTAGCAAGAGTAATAAGTGACTACTAGCCAAGAGACTTAATATTGGAAAAGGGGAAGTTGAAAAAATACTGTGGAAGTTTAACTGCCATTTTAGCTGAAGTGATTATTCAACCTGATAAAGCTCCTTTCACCTCTCTAAAGAGGATAGTTGAAAAATAATTGCTTATATTTCTAATTAGATTTTATCAGTCCTTTTCCAAAAAAATTAACAAAGTCTAACATTTTTAACTAGCACTTGCCCTGCTATTACTGGATGTAATGAACTATAAGAGTCCCAATATTCTCTGGCCAGAGAAAAATAACCTCCAATGAACATTGCATCTACAACCAAGTCTTCTTTGGTTTGAACTTTGAACACGGGTATGAATCATTTATATACCATCTGACAAATAGACTCACTTGACTGAATAAATATGAATGTTCAGTCGCTGTTAAATGAGTGCCTGGTATTCTTGCACTAATATTTGCTATGAGAAGGAGCACGTGGATGAAATTTTGTAGACCGATAAGATAAAAGGAAGAAAGACTAGTTTTGACACATCAAACAATTCTTGAAGCAGGAATTTCCCTTAAATTCTCAGCATTTTATCACATCATATTTTTAAAGTATCAGGGGACCATGACTTTTGTGTGTGTGTGTGGGGGGGGATCATGACTTTTTATTTGTCATTTTTGTAAACAGAAAATTTTGTGTCAATTATGAACAATTTTTCAAAAGCACTAACTTGAAAAATACTGTCTACATGTGTTTGTACATATATTCAGAAATATATATATATATGTCGTTTATCTGAACCAATTTTTTTTTTGCTATTAGTTCGACTCTACTACTGTCTAAGACATTGAAGTACTGGAATCTGGAAAATCTTTTTTTTCTAAGAGACAATTCTTTCATTATTTGAAGATAGTATCAAGTAGAGACGGGAATGTACGTGTCTGAAGAAAGAACCTAAGAGAAGCCACAATTACCTTATTCAAGAAAAGAAACTAGGGGGAGGGTGATGTGTGGGAGCCCTGTATGATGTTATGCCTGTTTGTTTTGTAAGTTCATGATGTTTACTGAACACTTATAGTTTATAGTTTATGTATGAATGATACACTTCAATAAATTGTTAAAAAAAAGAAAGAAAGAAAGAAAGAAAGAAAAAGAAAGAAAGAAAGAAAGAAAGAAAGAAAGAAAGAAAGAAAGAAA
>JAKSZT010053769.1:7512939-7632235 GCA_026826555.1 Tolypeutes matacus
AAAGAAAGAAAGAAAGAAAGAAAGAAAGAAAGAAAGAAAGAAAGAAAAAAAGAAAAGAAAGAAAGAAAAAGAGGCTGATCAAGAGGCTTGGGCATGGGACAACAGGTGATTGAAGCCTAAAAAGCCCTCTAATTCTTTCACGCGGTCTGCAGTAAAATCCATATTGCTTTCCAATGGAAGAAAAATTTTATACTGAATAATAACAGGCGTTAAGACCTACTTAAAGGCAGTAATACCAGGAAAACACAGGTGCGCACGTGGACATACACGTTACCAACCATCTATCTACATTTGCCCTGGACTGTCTCATTTTAAAATCAAAGTTTGGGGTCTGGGGCATCCTCTCAGCCTCGGGCCAACCAGGGTGGCTGTCACTTTAACCACAAGCACAAATTAGGGTATAAGTACCTAGACCCGCATGGAGAACGTGAAATAGTAAACATAAATTCCTTCTATCTATTACAAATTAAAAATATATTTTAAAGTATCATGTGGGGGAAAAAAAGGATATTACCGAGTTGTACAAGATTGATTTTAATTTTGATGTTTAAATTATGTTTTGATATGCTCTTTTCATGTGTTATACTGTAATAGAAACAGCATATTAAGTACAAAGGTAACCATCCAGAAGAGAATGAACAGAATTTTCCATCATTGTCTATTTCATAATATCATCATCAAAATTGAATCCCACACTTGGCAGCCCAAACTGAATGCAGCCCTCTCCCAAAATGAACACATCTTCTCCTTTTCTCTCCATTCCTCTTCATGCAAAGCAGGTCTGGGGTAGTGTTTCCTGCTCCTGAGATCCTCCCCTGTTCTGGGGAGCGGTGGGTTCCTCCTGCTCAGCTGGGAAAACAAGGAAAGAGGCTTAGAGTTGTGCCCACAGCACCACCTGGTGCCAAATCAGGGCCCTCCTGGACTGCCGTTCCTGAGCATCATCCTGTTCTCACTCCTGGACAGTTATAACAAGTTAGTATAAAATGGTGGTTCTCAGCTTTGCCTCTGCACCAGAATCAGCTTGAGATAGTTTAAAAAAAAAAAAAAAATGCAGATGCCAGAATCCATCCTGAGAGGCTGGCATGGAGGCCAGGCATTGCTAATTTTACAGAAAGCTCCCCAGGTGATTCTGATGCACAATGTCTGAGAACCACCAAGCCATGATTACAAAGGGATCAGACCATTTTTGTTTTGCTTTAGACAAACATATTACCATGTATAATAAAATATATGGTAGTTCAAAATGCCAGGCAACTTTCCATTAGGAAGAAGATCTGTTTGGGACATTGAGCTAGAGATGGAATTTCAGTGTAATAAAGGCAAAACTTGGGACTCTCTCCTTCCTGTGGGTGGCATTGCCCTTCCGGGTATAGCCTAGGGATCATGGCTAAGACCAATTCTGTACTATTCTCCACAATATGCTTTGTTGGGGTTGATGTCTTTCTCTTAGAATTTTAAAATCTAGATGGACACGCTTCTGGATATTGAGCTAACATAAAAGCCTGCTTTTAGAGTAAGCCATGGATCTGTTTGTAGCCTAGACAAGAATAGTCTTCCTGCACTCAGATGGCATTTTCTAGCTCACTATGGAAGTACAATGGGGATAGGGTCTGAGCCCAGTTAGTCACAAAAATGTGTGTTTGCCTATCATTACCTACTTCAAACCTTCTTCACAGAACTGTGGTGATAATAAACACCTCACTGATGATTAATGAACCCTTGGTTTAGCCTATTTCATCTTATCCCAACTATCCAGTAGTCTCTAAAAGGCAATACACTGTCTTAGTTTGCCATGGCTGCTGTAACAAAATACCACACACCAGGTGGCTGAACAGAAAGTTATTGTCTTTTGGTTCTGGAGGCTGAAAGTCCAAAATAAGGTGTTAGCAGGGCCGCACTTCCTCTTAAAGGGGAAAATCCATTCCATGACCCTCCTCAGGCTTCTGGTGGGTGCCAGCAATCCATGATGTTCCTTGGCTTGTGACAGCACAACACAATTTCGGCCTCCACCACATGGCCATTTCTATCTGTTTCTGTCTCTCTTACTATGTCCAGATTTCCTCTGTCCATAAGGACATGAGTCATATTGGATAAAAGGTCCATCTTAAACCAGCTTGGCCACATTTTAACTAATAATATCTTCAAAGATCCTACTTACAAAGAAGTTCACATTCACAAGATCTGATGTTAGGACTTGAACATGTCTTTTTGGGAGATACTATTCAAGCTATAACATGTATTTACTCCAACTATGCTGCCATTAAACTATTTTAGGGCCTGTGACACATTCATATGAATTTCCTCAAAATAAATAGTTATTCTTTGGGGGTTTAAATTATTTTAAAAATGAGTCAAAAATCATTTGAACCCATAGTCATACAAGGGCAAACTAAGATGAATGCCTTGGGTGTGACAGGGAAACTGGCTCTGAAAGTGGGTTAAAAGAACGCCACTCTCTTTTGAGGAGTGGCTTCATTATATGAGTATGTGTATACCATGGATGATTACCAGCCTTTGACTAGAGAGATTCTGATACACTGATTTAAAAAAATTCACTCAGATGTGTGGTTTCAGAGAATGGTCAGCTGGATGGAAGGACAACACAATGCTCCACATTAATGGGCAACTTCCTGAAGTGCAGGGACTGTCTGAATCATCTTTGTACTCCAGCACCTGCCATAGCTCCTAGAATAAGTGCTGAATAAATGTCGGTGGAATTATTAAAATTAAATGAATTCACACATGCGAAACTTATTGAAAGACAAAAAACAAACAAACAAAAAAAAAACGAGGCAGAACTTGCCAGGGAGCAAGGTGGCAGCCCATCATAATAATCATTTTGAGAAGATTTCCCCTGTCAGCACCTAGTAGGATTTAATATATTTCAGTTGCAAGCAACGTAAGGAAAATAGTTTTAAAACTTTGAGATTAAAATACAATAAAACTGATGCTTAAATTCAGGTATGAGAAAGAAATTTCAGAATGGTTATAGGGCCAATAAAATCAATATTATAAAAACATATAATGATGTGGGAAATTATTGGTAATATAATAATGGTAAGTGAAAAAGCAAGATATAAAATCCTCTATATATAGTATGATGCCCTCTGAGTGTGCATGAATCTACAAATACATACAATCTGAAGAAACCTATTAAAAGTATAAGAATAAATAAAATCGCCACCCAAAAATACACTTGACATTTTATGTATATCACTTGGTGTATATCATCTCATGTGAATAGACATTTCCCTATTCACATAAAATACTGCCAAAAAACAGAAGTGTAAAGCATGGAGTAAAAGTAATTTAGTGTGCACATACCTATGAAAATGAAACAAATCATTTTAAATACTCTTTTCACATTGTGTATAAAGAACAATTTTTAAAACTACGTTCCTTATTTTTAATTTCTTGTTTTGTTATTTCCTTTACTGCCATTTGCCCAGTTTTCAGTTGATGTACTTGAGAAAAATTCTTATACTAACTATATCAACCCCTGGTGATATTACATTTTACAAATACAGATCCTCCCACTATCTCGTTTATTATTACTTCGTTTATGATTTTTGTATGTCATATAGTCTAATTTTGTTACGTTGGCAAATCCATTAATCTTTCCTGACTTGACTTCTATTTAAACATTTGTTCAGAAAGGCCTCCTCCTCTCTTAGATCAAAAAAATTCACTTTATTAACTTGTAGTTCTTTATGGCTTTATTTTTTTCTTTTTATGTAACTCTTTAATCCAGTGAGGATTTATTTTGTTATGTGATTTAAGATTGGGAGTAATATTTTCCAGATAACTTACCCATTATACCATTAAAAAATCTGTCATTACTGATAATATAAAATAATTATATGAATATGTACTAAATATGTAGATATAGTTAATAAAATTTGGGCCTTTCTACCCTTTTTTAACTTCTTTAGAAACAATTTCATTGAGACATATTCACATATCTTTTAAAATAGATAATCTTTAAAATATGGCACACAAAGACAGATTTCCAAAGAAAATTGATGGACTAAAATGGCTTAAAGACATTATTCTAACCGAGGTTCTAGAAACTAATATTCTAGATTTTTTCATATAGCTACATCTAGCATATTGCAACATACATAAATATATATGTATATTAATATTCATAGACTAGATTTTTAGTAGCTTTGACAGTGGTAAACACACAAGAAAAACTTCACAAAACTTTCCAGCCTCTTACCATAAGACTATTTCACTGTCTTTCATCTTGAAGGCATGCTTCATTTTAATTTTCATCTTTCTTACCCTTTATTAGGACAAAGAAGTAGTGTTTTCAATGTGATTCTTGGCCCCAATGATAAAATCTAATACTAATAAATTAGCTGACACTGAAGTTGGAACAGCTGTAAATCAAGTCTCTTAAAACTGTTTGCAATAAAACAAAATTTCATCTAGAACACTGATAAAAACTGTTGCTTTGTGAGCCACAGGGGAAAGACAACACTTAAAGTAAAAGATCAGTGTTAGAATCAGTTTCCACAACTGACCTCTTTGATGTCCTTGGGTATTCATTCTACCTCTTGAGCCATATCTCATAGGGCAGGTATAGAAATCAAGTAAGATAATATACCTAATAGTGGTTTATAAACTGTAAAGATAATTATTACATACAAGATGAAATGATTACGTACACATATACACATATCAAAATTTTATAAAATTCACTCCTATTTTTTTCTTTAAAATGTATTAACAGAGTGCAATTTTTTTTTTTAGTTTCAAAATGCATGGGTAGTACTATCATACTACGCTCTTCAAATATAGTGCAAATTAGAATTATTTTATGCCTGTTTGATCTACAACTTTCTAGGGGTGTGATAAAATTTCCAAAATGATTTTGAATTTGTCAGATCCTTTTGTAATTCTGTCTGTTTTTGCTTTGTGCGGTTCCGAGCTTTGCTGTTCATTTTGTATAAGTATGTGGTACTTATGTTTTCTTAATGGATTTTCCCTTCTCTCTAGTGCCTCTCTTTATCCATAACAATTCATTTTGCTCTAAATTTAATTTTTGTGATATTAATACTGCCATATATACTTTTTATTATGAATTTTACAATTAATACTGCCATATATGAATTTTATTGAATTTTACAATTTTCTTCACAGTTTAATATCTCAAAAATCAAGGTGCTTTTGGAATTGATGTCAGAGTTTATTTGGCTGTGTTTTATCTTTCTTGGTATTATATAAAATAATGGTGTGTCTTGAAATGGATGGTGTCTTAAATACAAAGAAATAGAATTTTACTTGACATAACTTTTTTCCCTCTCCTTATTTCAACAATTCTGGCTGGTTATTAAGTATCTTACCATAAGCAACTGAAAAAGAGCTGGATTTTTTAAAAAGTCACACTGACTGATAAATTCTAACTTTAAATAGATGAGTTCCATTCTTCTACAATCATTTAATCTTTTTTATTATTACTTATTTGCTTATATTCTTTTCTCCTTCTGTGGATTGTTAAAATTTTGTTCCTTTTCCCAGGATTCTAAGCATATTGAATATCTCTATTCTTTTTGTGATAAGCTGTAAGTTCTCAGCTTTGTTATAAATATAACACTACTTTGTTATAAATATTATATATATTTATTATATTTATAAATATTATCTACTTTGTTATAAATATTCATAAGAATGTCTACATTTATTCAGTATATCTATATTACTCTCAAACCGAAAATGACCATAACAATTTCTACCATTTGAAAAAAAATCTCACTCTTTGAAAAAATCTCACATCTCAAATCTCACAGAATGTTAGTTTTAATTAACACACACACATTTTTTAACCAACAATGATTAGTCAAAATTATGGCCATATTTTGTAAAGTTCTGTGTTCACCATTGTTCTTGTGTTCTATGGTTTTGTTCTTACTTCACTGAGTTTATAGTTAAGTAACTTCAACATTTTAAAGATATTATTTTATTATCTCTTGGCATCTATTAATGTTGACAAGACATCTTCCATAGGTCTAATCAATGTTCCTTTGTAAATAAACTTTCATCTTCCCTTGGAATTTTTAAGGATTTCTCAATATCCTTCGTGTTCTTTAATTTAACTGTGGTGTGTATATATGCAGATTTACCTCTTTTATCCAGCTTGGTACTTAGACTGCTCAGTAAGTCTGAGAAGTCATACCAATCTTCAGTAATGGAATATACTTAGACAGTATGACCTCAAATATTTTCTCTGTCCTATTCTCTTCATATTTTTCTTCTGGAATTCCAATAAAATGATATTGGATACTTTTCCTTTGTCTTCTACAACCATTGATTTTTCTTTTACCAATTTTTATCTCTTTTGTACTTTGTGAACTGAGTTCTTAATGAATTCAATACCATTTTCCAATTTGTTGAATGTTTCTTTATCTGCGTAGTAGGCTTTTTGTTACTATGAGTATATATTTTTAATTTGAAATTTTCCTGTTGGTGCTTTTTCATATTCATTGTCCTTCCTTTAATTTCCATTTATTTTATTGCCTAATGCCTTGCTATTTTATAGAAAAACTTTCCATCATGTAATATTTAAAACATCTTTTTCAGATTGTATCATCTAATTAACTTATTTGGATTAACTTCATTTAATGTTAATGGCTATGTTAGCTGTTTTCTTTAGCATTCCATTTATTCATATGTTTTAGAACTCTGGTTTCTAGGATCATGTTTATTGGAAGGCATTTTGTTTATCTTCTCTCTTTAATTCTGTATTCATCCTTGTCTGCCTAGGAGATTTTGATGGCCTCTGCTGGCTTCCTAGGCCACCAAATGACATTGTTTTTGACATTAGGGATATTGTAAATCTATTAAAGGGCGTGTGAGAAGTTAGTCAGTTGCTAATTAGAGGCTATGTCTCAATATTCTTAATTTCCTAGACTGCTGCTTGTTAATATGGTAGAAGTCAGCATGAGTTTTTCTTTTCAAACTGCTCTCATGAGTTTGAGGTTAAAGGTGACTCTCATAAGCCAGTAGTTTTGACTAGTGAATATAGTTTGGTCTTCTGTCCCAAAGAGTATCTTAGATTCTATTAGCTTGCCATAGCCAAAATTCTATTGCCATTACTTGCTGCTTCCACACACAAAGTAAAATGGGCCTGTAGTTTCAACAAACGCATCACTTTGTACTTCTATTTAAATTCTGGGCCATGAAATGTCAGCTTTGCTTTTGGGTACAGAGATATTTTATTTGTTTTTCTATTTTGTTATCTATCATCTCTGTGTTTTTAGTGGAGAAAGGAGAGTGCCAAAGCCTGAACTTGATCAACTTGATCACTAATCTGCTAAATTTTAAAAAATTAAGATGCAAATTGTACATTTTTTTCAGAAGATAATATAAATTTTTTATCAGTCTAGATGTTGACAGAAAAATATGTACCAAAAATTTATGGTTAAATATGCTTTGTGAGAAGCAAGGAACATTGAAAATTAAAAATTGAGCTTTCAGGTAAAGAAACTCCCTCAAAGAAAGACAGCAAAATGAATGCAATGAAAATAGAAAGATTTTTTTTTAAATTAGAGCAGATAATACCAAAATAAAAATATATAAATCAGGCAACTGAGTTGATAAATACCTACAAAGTACAATCCATTACAAAAAAATATATAAAAGATAAATCTTTAGAAAACATGTCTAAAACCAAAATGAGGAAAATATAAAGAGAAAGATTATAACTGCAGCTCTAAAGAAGAATAAGAAATCATTAAAAATAAAACTAAAAATATTTCTTTAAAGTCAAGCCTAGTTTACAAAATATTTTCTGCCTAAGAATACAGCTATATATATAATAAATATTGATAAAATAACTTTTAAAAAATTCTTAATGGACTTAAGTAAACATAAAAGAAATAGAAATGGTAGTCAAAGATAAGCTCTAAAAAACTTCCTGGCCAATCCAGTTTTATACCAGTTTCTACCAAAACTTTTAGTTATAAAACCTCATAAAGTATAATTACTCCAAATCGTAAAGAACAATGAACTGTTCTTAAGCATAATGTTAATAGGAAGAACAATGACAACATTCAACAAATAATTGTCATAATGTACAAATAAATACAAGATCATAAATCTGTATTAGTCAGGGTTCTCCAGCGAAACAGAACTTGCAGGATATATATATATATATATATATATATGTGTAAATATTAAGAGAATTATTGTAGGAATTGGCTGAGGTAACCACGGAAATTGACAAGTGCAAATTCCTTGGGGCAGGCTGCAAGTTGGGAACTCCAATGACAGCTCAGTGTAGCTGGTTGACTAAGGTAAAGCAAGAAATTCTCTCTCCCTGCTGAAATCATTAGTTCACCCTGCTGAAATCATCAGTTCTCCCTTTAAGGCCTCCCCTTGATTGGTTGAGACTTCTCTCATTGCTGAAGCCAGTCTCCTTTATTGACTGTAGATGTAATCAGCCAAAGATACAATCAATTGACTAATGGTTTAAATCCATGAAATACTTTGACAGTAACCATCAGGTCAGTGATTACTTGACAAAGAACTGGCCATTATAACCTAGACAAGTTGATACATGAACTTAACCATCATAAAATCATACATAAAATATTAGCAAAAAATCCATAAATGTATGAAATGAATAATACATGTTGACTAAATTAGGCTTCTTAGGAAGAATGAATGGTCAAATATTAGATAATATATTAATCTAATCATTATATTAATTTAATAACTGGGAGAAAATGATCATCTCAATGCATTCTGAAAACTCCTTTCTAAAATTCCTTGTCATATATAAATAGAAATATGCCTGCAAACTAAGAATAAATGAACCCTTTTTAGTTAATAAAGAGTAACTGCTAGAAATCTTCCTCTTACACCATATTAGTGATAAAATATTAAAAACATTCATATTTTAAAAGGCACAATAAAAGGAGACCCTATGCTACTGTTATTCTTCCATACAGTACTCAGAGATCGTCTCAAAGCAATAAGCAGGAAAAAGAAATAAAATGTAAAAACAAGAAAAAGAAATAAAAAGAAATTTAAAAATTCCAAAGAAAGAGGGCATTTTTTTCTAGATCATATGATGCTTCTCCTAATAAATGCAAGAGAATAACTAACCTACTTTTAGAACTAATGAAAAAAATAGACCATTAGAACTAATGAGAATTGTCACATAAAAGATAAATACATAAAGAAGAATGATAAATCAATTAGGTAACGAAATTGAAAAAATATGTCATTAACCATAGCAACAATATGTATAAAATACAATATCTATAAAAACTGATGTGCAAATCTTCGATGAAAACAAATTAAACTGATAAATATAAATGTTCTTATTTGAAATAATGTAAGAAATAATGCACTTTCAAAATAAATGTAAGAGGAAAACACTTAATTGAATTTGACTTATATGTTAGGTAGACTTCTAAGAAGATCCCCAAACTCCCTGAATCATATATAATCCTCTCTCTGGGTGTGTGTTAAAACTTTTAATATAATAAGATATCACACCTATAATTATGCAACATTATATAGCTAAAGGGAAGTTATCTTGGGTGGGCCTGATTAATCAGGTGATCTCTTTAAAAGCAGAGCATTTTTTCAACTGGTCACAGAATAGGAAGAGATTAGAAGCATGAGAAGGATTCAATGCACCATTGTTGGCTTCAAGACTGAGGGGGGCATCTAGTAAGGAATATGGGGACCTCTAGGAACTGAGAGTGGCACCTGGCTGATAGCCAGCAAGGAAACATTGACCTCAGTCCTAAAACTGAAAGAAAATTATTCCATCAACAAGGATGAGATTGGAAGCAGATTTTTTCCCCAGATCCTCAGACAAGAAATCAGCTGGATGACATCTTGATTTCAGCCTGGTGTTACCATGAACAGACAATCCAGACGCATTGTGCCAGACTTCTGACTGGCAGAACTATGAACTAATAAACTGTTGTTGTTTTAAACCATGAAAGTTGTGGTGATTTGTTCATGGCAAAAGAAAATGAATATAACTGATTCTAAAATTCAGCTGGAGGAGAAATTTTCCAAACCTCATCTTCTAGGTTTCCCTCTGTAATAATCTCAATTCCAACAATTATTCAATTCAGGGACCTTTGATACATTGACTGTATCCTTTGGAACTATTCTCCATTCCTTCGTGTCATCATTTTCCTCCTTATCTGTTTAGATTTTATGATCCAGCATTGCAATCATTTACCCCCAATTCCCAAGCCCATATTTGCTCTGTCATACTCATCTGAAAAAGCCCTAACCTTGATCACATCCAATTCTTTGCCTATTGCTAAAATTGGCTGGAGAAAAACATGACCACAAACATTACCTATGCCCAAAGACATGTGTGTCAAATTCTACATTCTTCTAAATAATTCATCCTCCCACTGTCTTAAACATATTTTCTCATATCTTCTCATCTCATTTCCATGTTGAAATATTCCTTCTTTCTTTCTCTTGGATAAAGTCCTTGCTACCTATTTCACTGAAAAAATATATTACAAGCAAACAGAAAAAGAACTTCCACAAGTTCCCTACCCAGTCTACCAATCATTTTGTATCTATAGCTATATAATTAAATTCATGCTTTTCTTGAGTATTTCTGCTCATGGGAATGATCAGTAGAGAGAAAAAAAGATGATTCTGCTTCTTATTTGTGAGAGATGTTAACCCTTTGTCTGTGATTTATGGTAAAATAGTTTCACCAGTTAAACAACACTGTACTCTTAAAAAGGAAAGGTTTTGCTCTCCACAAGGAGTGTAGTTTTCCAGGAATTTTGGTGAAACAGTTTGAAAGAAATGACATCATTTTTCCCCTAAGGAAATAAATGACATTTTTAAAAAATGACTTTATTTATGAGAGACAACAGTTCAAGGGAAGGTTATTCAAAGGAAAACTGAAGAAAATGTCTTTCAAAATTAATAATTAATATTCTATTTTCTTATCTTTTGAAAGTACATTATAATCAATTTTATAATAAAATTGTGATTTAGGATTTGCTACACCAAACCTTAGAGACCAGAACATTCTCAACTTGAACTTAGAAATCCACCAGGCAAAAGGCCATTCAGTTAGTACTAATGGGAATCCTTTTCCTGGATAACCTTGAGTGTAGCCTAAACACCATTACTTTTCAATTGCCCAGTAAGACTGTGGAATATACATAGATACACAGCATCATCCTTCCCTAAGAGGTTAGAAAAACTGAATCTGAATACTAAGGTATTAGGCTATTTGCTCAGAGGCCTACAATGTGCTATTATAAGAACAAATGAGAGAGAAATTGTTCTTTTAAATTCCATCAATGGAACAACTTCCAGTGGACCAAGATAGTGACATAAGATGTTCCATGGTACCACCCCTCCCTAGCACAGTGTGGAGCCAGTCTGCACTCCTGTATTGAGTCCCAGCCCTGATCCAGAGAGAGCAAAGTAGCTCCTATGTTCATACTTGGATGCCTGTATGTCAGTGCCAACCTATCTGATAGAAAACTCAAAGAGTGAATTAGGAAACTTGTCTTAAGGCTCACTCTCCCAGAATTTATCTGCAAGCAGAGCAGCAGCTTACAGACTGCTAAAGAAGTGAAAGAAGTAATTAAATCGAAATGTCCTGAGGCAAAGGATTACCCGCATTAAGTCATATAATAGAGCACCCAAGAGGGGTGAAAGTCTATTTCAAATGGAGTAGAAGGGACACGTGAATTCCTATAAACTAGAAATTCCTAAGACCATGGGCAAATATAAGCCCAGGACAAGAAGCAGACTCCATGTAGGCTCAGATAGAACAGAGAGGACCCTGAATTTTCCACTGGCCTTGGGCTAATCTTCTTGATAGGAGGGCTAAGCTCTGAAGGAGACCACCAGCCAAAATAGAGCCAATTTGTAAAGACAGTGAAAGGTGATTTTGCTTTGGGTTGTTTGTTTTTGAAAGCTCTTGGCATTCAGGGAAATCTCTGTCATAACATTAGCTGAATACAAACTTAAGGAGCAGACAGCTCTGGAACTAAATCCAAGAGTTAACACTTTAAAATATTAAAACATACAGTGTGCAACAAAAAATTATAAGATAAAGTAACAGGAAATGATGGACCATGCAAAGGAACAAGATAAAAATCTGGAACCATCAATGAAAAGGAACAGACTTTGGACCTACCAGACAAAGACTTTTAAAAAATGATCCTTAATATGCTCAAGGAGATAAATGAAAACACGGATAAAGACCTAAATGATATGAGGAAAGCAATGAATGAACAATATGAGAAAATCAATAAAGGAATAGAAATTTATAAAGGAACCAAACAGAACTACTGCAGTTGAAGACCACAATAACTGAAATGAAGAAGGCCAAGGAGGGTTTCAAGAGCAGAAAGGAGCTGTCAGAAGAAAGATTCAGTGGTCTCATACGCAAGACAATTGAAATGATTCTGGCTAAAAGAGCAGAAAGAAAAAAGAAAAGAAAAAGTGAACAGAACCTGAGAGACCTGTGGGACACCATCAAGCATACTAATATATGCATTATTGAGTCCCAAAAGTTGAAGAAAGAGAAAAATGGGCAGAAGGAATATTCAAAGAAATAATGGCAGAAACCATCCCATATTTAAAGCAAGACATGAACATGCACATTCAAGAAGCCCAAGTAACCCCATATAGGATAAACTCAAAGAGAACAATGGCCAGACACATAGTAATCAAACTATCCATTTCCAAGGATAAGTGGAGAGTTCTGAAAGCTGCAGGAGAAAAGCAACAAATTATATACAAGGGAATCCCAATAAATTAAGTGCCAATTTTGCATCAGAAACCATAGAGGCAAGAAGGCAGTGGTATGAAATATTTAAAATGCTGAAAGAAAACAATTGCCAAATAAGAATTTTTTTTCTGGCAAGACTTTATTTAAAAAATAGGGGAAAGATGAAGACATTCCTAGGTAAACAAAAGCTGATAAATTTCATCACCACTAGACCTACCTACAAGTTTCTAAAGGGCATTCTGTGGACTGAATGGAAAGGACACTAGCCAGTGGGTTGAAGTGGCATAAAGAAGAGCTCTGGTAAAGGTAGACATATGGTAATTATTCTATTATACATTATTATTGCATTGCATTGTGTTTTGTGGTATGTAACTCTACTTTTTACTTCTTACAAGTTTTAAAATGCAAATACACAAAAACAATGATAAATCTATGGTTCTGGACATACAATGTATAAAGATATAATTTGAAACAAGTACAACAAAGAGGTGGAAGGATGAAGGAAAAGTGTATGTGTATGCTATTGAAGTTAAGATGGTATCAAATCAAAATGTGATTGTTATAAATTTAGGATGTTAAATTTTAGCCCCATAGTAACCACAAAGAATATATAAGAAATATATTTACAGAAGGAAATGAGAAGGGATCTGAAATGGTACAATATAAATTCTATCAGTGTCCCTATCGTAAGCTTTTTAAAAGACCATATTTTTTCCTAAAAATTTCTTCTGGCATTCAATCACCAATATGAGCATCCCAACTAAATTTAACCAAAGAGACCTAAACCAAATACAAATGACATGCAGCTATGGAAAAGAGACAAGAAATAAAGAAGGCCTTTAGAATTGTGTTAGATATCCTATATAAAAGTGAGATGATACAAAATCTATGGGAGGAAATAGAAACATTTTTTAAATACATTTTAAACAATGAAGTGAAATGAAAAAAAAAGTTTACTGCAAAGGGAAGAAGATAAGAAGAGAGAATAAAGTGAAAATACTTTTAATATTTTTAAATCATTGTTAATAAAATAAGAAATATAGTTAGTAGTAATATATTGACAAGGTTCTTTCATCATTTGTAACAAATGTTCCACAACAATGCAAGGTGGTGTAGGGGGGTGATATATGGGAACTCTGTATGTTATACATGTTTCTTTTGTAAATTAACAACTTTTAACTATACACTTATTGCTTATATATGTTCATGTGTGAATGATATATTTCCATAAAAATTTTTAAACGGTGTGGAAGAGGAAAGGGGTAGGATATATGGGAATCCCCTATATTTTCAATGTAACATTTATGTGATCTAAAGCTTCTTTAAAAATAAAGAAAAAAATTAAATGAAAAAAAATCAAATAAGACAATAGAGAGGTAGATAGAAACTGAGAATGACAGAAATCTGGCAGAAGTAGGAGATTGTCTAGTGTAGACTGACTTCAACCCACAGGAATTTATAATAGCTAACAATGACCAAGCACATTCTCTTCTAGGCCACTGTTCTAAGTCCTCTAACTCTCACTGCAATCTTGTCATGTCCATATTGCAGTTGGAAGAAACAGAAATACACAGAGATCAAGGAACTTAACCAAAATCATACCATTAGGAAGCAAAGGAGCCAGGATCAAACCCCAAGATTCTTACTTCTGAGTCCACACTTTCAACAACTACACGCAGAGACCTGTGGGAAACGTCTTTGGAGGCCCTAATGTAGAAGGTACTGAGAACTTCTGAGGAAATCACTACAGGAACTTCCACCGAGTCACCAGAGCTATCGTTATATCCATAATGGGTTCCAGTTCAATAAAGCCTACCTGCCTGACTGCTCTGGTTGTTTTCATTTTTCTTCTTTACTTCCTCATGCTGCCTCTCCATAACCCCTTTTAATCTAAAAGCATCTTTGATCCTTATAAGCTAAAATGGAATTAATAACAGATTATTTTGCATTTTCCCATATGTATAAGATGAGGCACTAATCAAAAACCTTCCAGAGGATTCTGGAAACATTCGACATGAAAGTAGGCCCCAAAATGTAAAGCGCTTACTAACTTGTACTAAGTAATTAAAAATTAAGAATAATTATTATATTAATCAACAAAATCAACAAAACAGTAGTCAGGGTTTTATGAATTTGTGACTGTGTTCAGGATGCAGTACCATAAACAAGGTAGCATCGTGTTAAAAAGGATGGGCAAAATAATAAAGTAAATGAACAGGAACATGCCAAAAATGGAAGCTCAGCCTATTATACTTAAATCCACTTAAAGAGCTATTAAAATATTATGTGGAAATGAAAAAGAGTCACATGAAGGAAACAAAAATGACAGAGGATTGGTTTGAGGAAAATGTTTTAGGAATTTGGATTCTTTTGTTTAAAAGAAAAGGAAAGAATGAATATGTAAGAATTATACTTAGGAAATCTAAAAAAAAGTAAGTCTTAAAAAACCTATGCAATTCTATAATATAGACAAGATTGAATAAAGTATGAAACATCCCTCTTTAGAATAGTATGAAGTCCCTAAAGATGATCTTTATGAGTATGTAATAGCACGGAATATGTTCATGACACTATGGTAAGATGAAAAAAGTTTAAGACATGGTACAAAACAATTGCAATCATGTTTACTAATTATTAAAATTTACTATTTAATAGAAAACAAAGCTACAAATTAATAAAGAATGATTACAACCATATTTCATTAAAACTGATAAAAAGAAAGAAGACTGGGATGAAATATTTGAAAATAGTCCCAATTGCTTGTTTTTTAAGATTTTTGGTAATGATTTTCTTTGTTCCTTTTCTTTATTTTCCTATTTTGATGAGCATAAGTTATTTTATTATAAAAATTATTATTTTACTTAGAAGGAACAATAGTGATTTAATTATAACTAGGTTTTTAAAAAGATACATTTAAAGAAAACCAGGATGAAGAGGAAACCACAAAGAGAATTTAAAACTTGAGAGTAACTCTAATAAGAATTAATATTTAATTGCACTCCCTTGATTCCAACAATCCTTTCACCGTATAGGACCAGCAATCTATCAGTCCCACCACTTTTCACAGTCCCTTGCCTGCCACTCTCCGCCCCCAAGACTTCTGTTTCTCTTTTCACATCTTCAAGTCCAAGGATAGTCATTATAATTGCCTTCGTGCATTTCCCCTTTACCAGTTTCTCCTACTAGCTGGCAAAACCTTAACCTTGGTACAATGCAACTCCCACACACTTATATTAATCTCGAGAGCTGCTTGTAGCTGAAGAAAAGCACACAATCCTACTGACCAGACTTGTTTTAAAGTTGGGATCACTTCCTCCAGAGAGGCTCTTAATGCTTCCAGGCAATCTTACTGCCACATCCAATCTCCCTTCCCCCAGACACATATTTCCTATCTTTCAATCCTTGTCAAATCCAACACGTTTCTCTCTTCTCATTTTTAGCTGATGACCTTGTTCGGTAGTTTATTGATGGGGGAATTACGTTATCAGAGAAAATTCCACATTTTCCTGACATCACATCCTTTGAATTACTTATATTTGGACTCACACATGTGCATTTCTTTCCCATTACCGTGGATGAACTCTGCAATGCCAGCCAAGTCCAGCACTTCCCAGTGTGTACAGCTGATGCCATTCCTTCTCACCTACACAAGAAAAGCTCTAAAAACTCGCCTCTGTCAACCCTGCATCCTAAGTATATTCATCCTTACTGAATCTTTTCCATAGCATAAAAACATGCTATTTTCCACATCTTAAAAAATGTCCAACAAACTTTTCTAGACCCTACTTGCTCCTTCAGCTTCTACTTCATGCTCTTTCCCCTCCTTTAACAGAAAAACAAAAACCAAAAAGCCTTCGCTACTTTTCCCCAAATATTTCCCTTCCTCTCTCTCTCTCTCTCTCAAACCCCCTCCAATGAGCTCTTCACACTGTCCCTCCACCAAAACCCTGGCCTCCTCTGCCTACCCCAGTGCCAAATTCACTGGTAAATTCTCGTTCCTCATCTTACTTGACCTGTAAACATCATGCAATACAACTTATCACTATCCCTCCTTGAAACAGATCATATCACACAGATCCTATCATCGTCTGTTCAAAATCCTCCAATGGCTAATCCAAATGAAAGCCCAAGAAAGCCATGTGCTCTGTCTGGCCCATGCTATAACATGCAGCCCCACCATGTCTCTGACCTCACCCACATCTCACTCAAGCCACACTGGCCTTTCCTGGTATCCTTTGAACACTGGACACCTTACTGCCTCAGAGCCTTTAGGATTGCTGTTTTCTCTGTTTCAAACCGTCTTTCCCCAGGTATCTAAATGGCTGACTTCCTTGCCAGCTTCACATACTTACTAAACTGTCACCTCATTCATGAGGCTTTCCTGTTTGAAAAGTAATAACTCTCAATACACACTCCTTGTTGTACTTCTCTCCCTTATTTTTCTCCATATCATTTACCACACCTAATATGCTATATATCCAACTAATTCATTTTGGTATGTTCTATGTACCCTCCCCACGCTGCAAGCACCATAAGGGTGAAGAATTATTTCTTTGTCTGTTTTGCTCACTCTTGTATTCCCCAGAACCTAGAACAGTTTTTGGCACATAGTAGATACTCAATAAATAATTGTAGAGTGAATGTTGACCGAACTTCATTTCCTCTGAAAATTGAGAAAGAAATGAGCTGAATTAACAGGCCTAAAGTCATGTGCATCAAATAAGCAGAATTCTAGCATATTTTCTGGCATACTTTACACGAATTTATCCCATAGAGTTTCCAAGATTCTGCAGGGAATAGTCAATTTAAGAGTACAGTGTTTCTCAATCTGGAATAATATATAGATTCTTTTCAAAGGAAAAAAGTAATTATAATGGACTTCCATTCTGGTCTTAAATTTTAAAAAGGATTTTAATGTACTTGATCAGTAAAATATTTATAAATTGCAAGCACTTATGGCATTTTGCAATAGAAAATAAAAGCAAAATTACTAATTAATAGAAATCAAAGCTACAAATTAATAAATTTTCAAAATAACCACATTAATTTAATGTCATAGATGATGCTGCTTAGCTGAAACTGAATTGCTACTTGGATATGAATATGGCATGACTGCAGCTCACAGATTCCTTTGAACTCAATGCCCTTACCAAGTCCGTGTATTGACTCAATTTTCCCACATATTTCTATATTAAAACCTCCACAGTGCCTTTACAAGACTCAAATGCATTATTCTTGCATTGTCTGACCTAGTCTTATTTTTTCACTCTGAAATGGCACTTCTTGGTTTCTTCTCCATCATAAATACCTGCACATAGTAAAAAAAAATATGGCAAATTGGGGTAACAGTATGACCAGCAAGGATAATCCAGAATACATTACATCAAAAAAATATCAAAACTTTAAAAAATCTTATAGAAAATATGTAGCCTCCCAAGACTATATTCTTTAACTCCAGTTTGAATAATACTATATTAGAGGATGTAAGTGTTTCATTGCAAATGAGGAAACTTGATAATCACAAATACTTTGACTTTCCTAAATTATCTTCAGATTTCAACATTTGAGAGCTGGAAAACTTCTATATTCTTCTAATGCTATGTTCTTAGATCCCATTCTATGAAGATTTGTATAGCCCACCCTTGATCTAGTTTGATTATCGAGTATTTGTCCTCCACGCTCATGAAGACAGACAATAGCATGAAACAGTATTCTAAATCAGCTCCGATGTTCTGGGGTGCCAACTTCAATACATAAACTCTTAGCCAGACCAAGTCCAGTATTTTGTATTCCACAGGCACTTAATATTAAAAGAGAGATGTCTTTGGGTATGGAATGAGTATAAATAAGTGGCATTCTAAAGATAGAAAGAAAATTACCAAATCTGACAAGAGAAGCTGATCATTCCAGCCGCCAGGCATAAGGTGGGAAAAAATAAACCAGGACCATTTTATATGCTTGTTCATTATATGTATATCACATCATTTCTGTCTGCTGACTATCACATATAATTACAATGAAGACAAAATGAATGTTTAATTTTGAACAGTTTTCCTCTTAGCTTTCTTATTCAAAACATTTCAATGCTAATATTTTAATTATTTTATATTTGCACAATATTTAATAGCTACAAATTATCTAATAAATGGTTATTGGATGTAGGCATTAAACAAAATTTTTTCCATGACATGAATTTTTCAGAACTGACAAATGAACATAAGAGCTAAGGCATAACAAATAAAGACCCTCTTTGTTGATTCTTTTGTTCAAAAAGGAATTAATTGGCAGTGCCTTTTTCCATTCCCACAGGCTGCATGGATAATTCTAAAGCATGAAAATTCTGGAGTAGCTTGTGGCTTCAAAATTGCAACAAAGCCAAAATCTAATAGTTAGCTTTTGACAAACCAAGAAAAATGGATGGGTTTTCATGACAAATTCTTTTCCTGACAACAGCCCACTCTTCTTTTTAAGAGCCTGCCTGTGGAGTGTTAATGACCACATGAGCTGTGGGCCTATTCCTGTGACTTCTGCTGTTACAATATTCAGTTTAACAACTGACAAGAAAAATGAGTATTATTTCCAGGAATGTTTACTTTCAGTTTTGTGAAAATACAGTCTTTCCTTGCAAAACACAACTGGTGCTATATACACAGAGCCTATAAACTAGGGGTTGATGCTAAAAACACAGAAAACAAAGCACACTATTTTATGAATGGCTTGCTCATAAAGAACCATCTTTCTTCCCACCAGCTGCACTAAGCTGAGCCATTTCTTCCTCAGTGGACATTTTACCCACACCTGCAGACAAGTAACCGTAGTGTAGCACCTACTGTAGCACTTAGTGCTCTTAAGGAAAACAGAAACCACACGGGGGGTTTCAAGCAGCGTGGACTAGTTGCAAAAGTGTTTGGAAGGCTGAAAGAGAGAAAACACAGAATGTGAACTAACCCAGATATTAATACATGCAGAAAGCAGCCACTAGCCCCCGGGACAGAGGAACAAAAGAGAGGAGGAAGTGGTAGAACCCAGGAGCCCGCTTGCTGATGTACTTGGCAGGTGCTGGGATGGCCAAGAGGGTGCCACTTGACAGGAGCGGGCATGTCTAAAATGGTACCAAGTGTTGGTGCTGGAACCAAGGAAGAGTTTACATGCCATGGATACTGAAACTGCCAAGATGCTGGAGTTCATAGCTAAATTCTGCTGTGAAGGGAGGCCCTGAACCTGAAATAGGAAAGGAGTCACTTTTCCCCTTCTTACTTTTCCAGTCTCTTGCCAAGCCTCCCATTGACAGGACCTAACTGGAATCCTGCTAGCAAGAAAAACATGGAAAAGTAGTCTATGGAGTACCAGAACTCTACAATGCATGGAAGAGCACAGAAGGGCAGAAATGTAGACAGAAAGCAGACAGGCAAATGGTTGTTGAATCTATTATCTTCTATACCAGTTTTTCTCTAGTATTTATTTAACATGAGGACAGCCAAATTTGCTGTTGGGAATTCGGTATCTCCTTCTTCTAATCTTAAGTAAAGGAAAAAAATGATAAGTAAACAAGATGATATAAATCAAAGTCAAGGACATAATATATATAATATATATAAATTAATATCTAACTATAAACTTATGAGTTTAAGCCATTTATTGAAGAAATTCTGTTTTCTCTACTTTAATAAAGGTATATTTAGTAGATTTATGCAAGTTACAGAATGATATCTATCTTTTCTCACTGTCATGAAACCATGTTAGTTTTCAATTCCAATATATGATATTATTGAACAGATAATGTACACAAAAAATAAACAATAAAGGAAAAATTATTAGCCTAAATTTGGTCTCTACTTCTTTCACCTCCTCCCATTGAGATTCCCCTTCAATTTGAACTGCCTTTAGAGACTTGCATGACTAATAGAATGCAGGAGAAGTGACATTCTGGGATTTCCAGTTCTAGATCAAAAAAAGCCTTGCCCCTTCTTTGAAAACTGCTGCTATGTCAGAACTCCAGCTGCCCTGAGATCAAATATAACAGTTCTGGTCTACAGCCCCAGCTGAGTCCCGCCTCCTAGTCATCCCTGTAGGGTGCAAGACATAAATGGAAAACCATATTGAAACCTCCAGACCAGACCATCTGCAAGCTGAGAGCCATAGTCTACACTACGATGAGCAAAGAATCACCTAGCCAAACCCTACCTAAATCTCTCAGATACCAAATTATATGATAAAATGGTAGCTTTGAGCCACTGTTTCTTTCTTTCTTTCTTTTTTTTTTTTTTTTAATGTAACAATAGATTATGGAACATGTTCTTTCTAATAAAGAAATGCACACAAAAGCAAATCAACTACTATATATTATATGTAACAAAGTTATGCGAGATAAATTAGCTAAATATCATTAAATCACAAAATAAGTGCTCACGAAAGCTTCAGGGATGAAGGCATTCTCATATCTTATGGATGAAATGGAAAATTATTACAGTCCTTGAGGGAACATCTTTGACAATGTGAAGCTATACATCTTGAGGCACTAGGAGGGACCCTAGCAATTAATATTTGTAATTTTGCATTCTTTGTCTCAAAGAGGTCCCCCAACTGGTATAAAACTCAAGCCTCAAAAAACTAGACTCTGTCCCTGGAGGGACACATTAATAATCATAAAAGTCTTTGGGCCCTGCTCAGTAATCTGTTTTCCAAAAGAAAACAATTCCAAAGAAAGGGGAACAGCTATGTTTATAAAACTACTTAACAGAGAATTACATATAGTAGAAAAATAAACTAAAACCAACCTAAATTTCTATAAAAGATGAATAGCTAATTTATAAGCTATCAATTTATGATATGATTACAAAGTCTCTAACAACATGGAAAATTGCTTATAATATATCTTAAGTGAAAAAAGCTGAACTGGAAAGTTTATACAAACCATGATTACAAATACAAAATGTATATATAACAGATAAAAACTGGAAGGAAATTTGGAGAAGTGAAAACAGTTAAGTTGAGGTAATGGCGATGAGATACAAGTTTGCCCCCCCCCTTTTTTTTTCCATTTAATTCCTCATCTAATTTGCATCCCATTATAGTCAGTGGTAAGTCACATAAGCTCTCTCAGAAACCGGCTTCTGAGATTTTCTTAAAGGTTTTCTTAAAGATGCTATAAAATCTGCAGTTAAACTAAAGGAAATTACTGTAATGCCTAAATTTAGGGAAAGCATGCTGGGTTGTGAAGGGCCACTTCTCACTTCTTTGCAAACTATAAACTGGAGAAATAAACTTGTCATCAGGAAGGTAAATTCAAACATTTTGGGATGTTTGGCATCTTTCTATTCTGTATTGCACTTCTTGGTGAGAATGGCAAAGTAAACCCATCAGGAGCCAAAACTCAAAGAGCCAACACCTTTCTCCATCCCCTTATCTTAGTATTTTTACACAAATAGGTATGTGTGTGTGCAAAAGCATGTGTGCACATGCACACACACACACCTTCAAGAAGAAGATATGTTTAAAAAAACATCAGCAATTGTAATAATTGTTCGGATTCTGTGATGTGATAGAAGAGAAATAAAAAGATCTGGACCCTGGTTTTGGGTTTATGCTCAGCTGGTTATATGACCTGCAGGTACTCCTTGCTTGCTGAGAGCCTTCATATCTCCATCTGTAATATGAGGGTTTCTTCACGATGAATCTAATCACAAAGATCCCATCTCGTGCCACCATTATCTGACTTTTTCTCAGATGAAATGGGGTCCATTTAAAAAGCAGAAAACTTATGAAGCCATACTGCTCTATGTAGCTCTTTCTTTCTCTCTCTTTTTTCCTCTTAGTATTATAAAATAGAATTTTAGATGGTAAAATTCTAGAAGTGAGAAATAAATAAAATTGGAAATGACAGAAATGAATGAGAATGAACTTCTGACACATCACTCCGTGGTGTTAGAAGGCACAGTTTTGCTTTCTTCCTCCAAAGTAGAAAACAATACAAAATGCTGGTGGCCCCCTGCTGTGTTCTTCCTGTTTGTTTTTTTCTTAGAGAGAAAACACAAGAAAAGACGTTTTAACCTGCCTCCACTGCAGAGGTATGGATAGCCTCACTTAAGCAGGCCTCACTCCTTTCACCGTACTCTTAAAAGTTCACACCTGGCTCACTCAGGTTTTGGCTTAAAATCAACTCAAACTCTAGGCCCCTCTGACCGAGGTCCAGTGGAGGCAGCCATTAAAGCAAGAACATGTCAGGCACTTTATTGTCACAGGAAACATCTTTTTTGCTGTCTTCAAAGCACCAAGGAAAACCTGTCTTTCAGAAATTTCCTCATGTTGTGAATTTTAATTGCCCGCCATAGAGTTTCCATGGCAAGCCATGTCCACACTGAAAGGAGATATATTAACTATTCACACCCACATAATTCTAGTTTTAACCCTATGTAAATTCTAATCAAAAGGCAGCTTGAAAAGTAAAGGATATTCCTCAGCCTCCTAACAAAATTGCCTTTACAGAATGATAGCTTAACACTATTTCCTTGGCTTTAATTTATGGTAAAGATGAGATGTGGCCATATATGGAATTTCTGTATATCTTTTGTAAGGTACTAATCAATGATCTTACCCATTATGGTATTCAGTTTCCTTCATATCAACCCCATATGGTAAATTTTTCTCAGAGTTCAGGGATGGGAAAAGTTTCTTCCTTCTAATCTTAATGAACTAGCATGTTTGTTCTTATTAAAAACCTAGTCTACCCTCATGCTTTGGGATTTACCTTGGCTACTAGGGATGTTTAGTTTGGGATTTGCGTACTTTGAAGTAACGCTCAATATCCTTGGATTCTCGTTGGTTGGTTGAATATAAATAACTCCTCCCCCAACCCCTCCAAACTGTCATTTTTCTATTGGACTTTGCTTATGTTATTGTTAATGATTTTCAATTTTATTGTATATGGTTTTGACTTTTTGTACTATGATGTACTTCAAGATGTTTGGAGGAAAGATGGTATATAAATATGTAACAATGTTTGTGTGTTTATGTTTGTTGTATATAATCCATAGCATCACTAGTTATCATAGAAAAGCATATCTTTAGAGGTGGAGAGACCTCAACAATAATTTATTTGAATGATTTTCAAAGATATTTCTATCATGTGTGGAGAATCAATTTCTTCAAATGAAATATTGCCCAAGAATTAAAGAAATACAACAGGGACAAAAAGGCAAAGATCCTCTGTCTGAAAGATAGGGGGGATAAGAGCCAAGCACCCCCTTTCATTACAATGGGCAGCTCTAGAGTCATTCTTCAGAACTCGTACTTTTCCATGGTGTACACTAGAATATCACCAATCAAATTCAGTCATCCTCTTTTATAAATATGGATACTGAGGCATAGAAAAGTTGTGAGCTATCTAAATGCATTTAGCTGGTTGGTGACCACATCACCAACAGAACACCAATTCCCTGATTTCCAAATCTTTCGCTTTGTCATAACAGAATTGTGCATCCCAATATTGGTTTGAAAAAAAAAATGGTGTTTGAAAAGGGTTGAACAATTGCGAGTTTTTGTTAAGAGTTAAAAAGGGTCTAAGATTTTCTTAAACTGATCAGTACAGCAAACAGCATTTTCTCAGGCCCAGCATTACTCTTTCCTCCTCCCAGGCCTATGTCTACTAAGGAGCTGCCTTCTATTCTTTTCAGGTTTGCTTCCAACTGGTCTGGCTCTTGCTTATTCCCTCTGCAAACTTAAAGGATTTAAATTTCTTTAGCCCCTGTGTACTGAATCAAGTAGCCCTGTCTTTTTTTTTTTTTTTAAAGATTTAATTAATTAATTAATTTCTCCACACTCTCTCATTGTTTATACTTGCTGTGTCTGTTCATCTTCCTTTTTTTTTTTTTTAGGAGGCACCTGGAACTGAACTTGGGACCTCCGCTGTGGGAGGGAGGTGCCTAATTGCTTAAGCTACCTCTGTTCCCTGCTTTGCTGTGTCTCTCATTATGTTTTTCTTCTTGTGTCTCTTGTGTCATATTGTTGTGTCAGCTTGCTGTGCCAGCCCATTGCACCAGCTTGCTGTCTTGTTTAGGAGGCACTGGGAACATGTGGTAGGTGGGAGCTCAATCTCTTGAGTCACATCCACTTCCAGACCCTGTGCTTTTGTATATTAAATAAGCTTAACCAAAATAAAGACTTTGTGAAATCTTAATGACCACATTTTTTATTTCTGGGACATTTTAAAAATGATTGCCTGACAACTTTTTAAAACATTATACACATCAAATTCTGTCTTTCTGTCATCCATTTAGTAAAGCCTGCACATGTTCTTACAAACCCACTATCAATAAACCCAGGCACTGAATTAACCTGGCATCAATGGCTTATCTTGGCAATTTCTCCAGAGAGAAACTTAAAAAGTTTAAGGCACTTTCACATTGTACAAAAATTTCAGGCAAACTTTGGTTGTATCATGGAAGATATGAGAAGTCATATTTGCGCTTTAATTTTTAAAGTCCTGATGCTACACTGTCAATTTCAGAAGGAACAAAAAATTCTCAAATTTGTATCACTATTATTAACAATATGGTTTTTATTTTTTTTTTCTTTTTTTTTTTTTTTAGATTTTATTTATTTATTCATTTATCCCCCCCTTGCTGCTTGTGCTCGCTGGGTCAGCTAACCACGCCGTGCGGGCGGGCTTGCCTTCACCAGGAGGCCCCGGGAACCGAACCCGGGGCCTCCCATATGGTAAACGGGAGCCCTACTGATTGAGCCACAGCCGCTTCCCAACAACAATATGGTTTTTAAAAGAAATCTAGAGTTTGCCATTTATTGTTTGTTTAATTTGTATTCCTTACAAAATAGAGGCTTATGTTGTCTACCACTTACTTGGCTATTTCATTTATAGAATTATTTCTTTAATAAAGACCATTTCAACATAAATGATCTCAGGATCATAAAAAGACAACACTACCCTCCGGTGGTAAAACCCTTACACAGCAAAGTCTCTGGGACAAACTACCTCCCAGTTAACACATTGACTCATTTAGTGGGGAAAGGGATTAACAGGAAGGTGTCAGAGTTTGGATATTAACCAGGAAACCTCAAAAAGACTACTTACATCTGGAGGCCCCTGAGGGTATCTGGTACGTAGGATATGGAGGAGATTGGTGAGAAGAGAAGCAACACATTGCCAAAGAGATATGGATCAAAGCAATGGCTAATCCCCATTCACAGCCATTAATCAAACTAGTTTTCTTGAACCAGAATGAGACATCAGATTCAAAGGAAGCATGGCAGATCATAGAGGGATGAAGATCCAAGAACATCATGCTAGTTGAGGATATAAACAATTAACAGAACAGGACTGCCAAGGTCTAGCATTTAATGAATTTGGTCTCCTAGTGAAGGAGGGCAGATGAAAGGGGTTCAATTAACCAAAGTAAACATTTAAGGTTTACCCAGACAACTAAACATTTTGTCCAGGCTCTATCCTTTGATTAGTCAATTGTGCCTTGATAAGCTCCTGGAGTCTGTTGCTGGTCCAAGCCTCCATTCTGGAGTTCTTCCTTCAGACCTCACCCTCATCTTGAATATTTCCAGTTTCTTTCTAATGATGCACGATGTGGGATACCAATTTATTAGTCAAATTACATATATATTATCCAACTAATTCAATCAAGAAAACAAATCCTGTATACCTCTAGGAGCGCTGATATAAGACAAATTCTTCAAATCAAAGACAAAACCAATCTTAAAGAATTAATCTGGAATTGGCAAAACAATCAAGAGTCAATGAAAAAGAGAGCTCTATAGACAAGGTTTAGCAAATACTTTATCCACAAAAGTGTGTCAAACAATATTTGAACATTATGAAACTTTTAAAAATGCAAAGCCCTCTATAAACACGTGATTCTATGTGAGTGTTATTATTTTGCTGGCAGTAAAAAGGGAGTAAATTTTAACAATAGCAATTTGAATTTATAGCGAGTCTTTTAGCCATTTATACTTTTGAATGCCAGCTCCTTAATTCTTAGGACTGTCTTAAGAGAAAAGTAACCAATGTCAATTACTCCATTTGCAGATAAGAAGCGGAGATATAGATTAAGTGGCTGGTACAAGTCTGGTGTGAGGAAACTGTAGTAGAAGGGGAAATCTTCAGCTACTAAAATGGCAATGATGTAGTGCACAGATAAACAGTTGACAAGATTTGAGGCAGATACAACAAGAAATTAGATACCATCTCAGCCAAAGACTCCCTCAGGCACAAGGGGGATTACAGGGAGAAGAGATCTGGGGGTATGGGGTGAAGGGGAGATAGTAGCTTAACTCAGGAGATAGCAGTGAAGACTTGGCTTGCCTTGCTCCAGGACCACCCTTCCACCCATACCTCCAGGCAACACAGGGAGATCACCACATAATCATAAGGAAGCAATCACTTCAAAGCCATGCTCTGAAATTAAGATTAGAATGAGGGACTAAGTAAAATTGTTCAAGATAAATAAGAAGCCCACAGAACCAACAGAGCACTTGTGAACATGAGAATCAAGCACCATCATGAAATGAAGAGGAACTCACAAAGATGAATCAAAGAGTATAAAAAGTGCCATTCAAAAGTACCACTACAGAATTCACTTTTAATCCTAACCACCTTCTTTAATTAAAAAGTAAATAAAATAAATACTCTACAAAACTAATCAATAAAAAATAACGAGTTATACATACTTTCCCAAAGAAAAGAGCCCGTGCACATGGTTTTAAATCACTATTTAGTTAGCCAAATATTATAATCATTAGCAAGATAGAGAACAAAGGAAAACAAGTGGCTATACTAACTTTAAAAGGTTATAAGAAATAGGCAGCTACAGATAAACAGATGAAAGTATCTCCCCGATTAACAAATGCTAATAAGCAATATTTCAAAATAATAATAATAATAAAGTTTGAAGAACACACATGATGACATCCAAGGAAAAAGAACTGTCCTCTGGTATCAATATTCCCAATCAAATTACTGGTCATAATGAAGAGTCCTGGAAGAGGTCAAATTGCAACAGGCAGGAGTGCATAGGTTAATCACAGGGAATTTCAACTTGAGGAAACTGCCAAAATCAACTCAAGACATGAGAGATCTAATGATGCAGTTACATAAGAGGGGAGATGAATAAGTGTACTCATCCATCAGTACATAATTTCCTTTTTGGTTGAGGGTGGAGAAGTATTCCCACTGCTGCACAGTTAGGCTTCTAAGACATCCATCACCACCCGGGCCTGGAAACGTGGGTGCCATCCCAGGTTCTAGGTGGGGTGGATATTCAGTCAGACCACCCAGGTAACACATACTGGCAGCATCCATTCTAATTGGTCAGTGTCTATACCATACCTATTGTTGAATATTTTTTATATCACTTTGCATCCAAGAATGGGTTAAACTAAACTAGTCAGGCATTGTTCAGCTCCATTTTTAAAAGACTTCCAAGGTGACTGGGTATTATTTAGTAGGATGGATTTCTATTGTTATGTTTCTGTATTTTTAAAACTCTAAAGGGAGAGAAGTGGCACAGTGGCAACTGAATTGGTGACTCAAAAATAAGGAAGACCTTGATGACTGGTGATCAGACTCAAAAGGATGACATGGTGGGTTTTTTCAAACAAAAGAGAAGAGAGAAAGAAACAACTCATATCATGAAATGCAGGAGGCCTGAGGAGAGGCCCTTCAGTCTATCTGACGCTTGGTATCATCTAGTGTTTATGAAACGGTATCCTGTAGATAGAGTCATTTAGATTCAAATGCCAGCTTTGTAGGGAGGAGAAGAGATTGAAGAGTGCTTCAGGTATAAGGAATGCGGTAAACAACAGTGTGCAAACAAGAGTGAGCATGATCAGATTTATAATGAACATTTTAAAGCTACCTGTGGCCAGTGGCTACCGTATTGGACAGCACAGCTCTAGAGTATTGTTTCAATTTTGGTTATTCCTATCACAAGTCAATTGGTTCCACTCTGCTCAGAAATTCCCTAGGTTAGTATATTGTGCTATAAGAATCAGTATTTCTCATAAATTTGGGTAAAGACAAAGATATGTAACCACCTCATTAGAAAAACACAATTTATGAGATGAGTCAGAATGCAGCTTTATTTTTGTCCCCCACTGTTTCTTTAAAAATGTATTCATTGGGGGAAGTTTTTTCTAATACCACTGATAAAACTTCCCCCAACTGGCCCCATGTACCTTCTGGTCACTTTTAGATTTTAGAAAACCCTGTGGTTACTTAAATTTGCAAAATGCAGTTTTGATTCAGGCATTAGATTTCCCTGTTCAATATTTTCTTCAGCATATCAGTCTCCCAGTGTATGACTGACACGCCTTTCCCCTTGGCCCACATGTCTACAGCCTCTGGGGAAGGGGGTGCATTACACATCCTCTTTCTTCCTCACTTCCTCCATCACTCAACTTGCTTGCTGCTATTACTGATGCCTCCAAGGTTGGAGAACAGGGAAGGAAGGGAAGAAATGAAATAGAAGAGTTTTACTCTCCTGGAATGATTACAAGTTGACTTTGTTCCTCTTCTCTGGACCTGACTAATGTTTATTGCTGATGGGCTGTGTGTGTATGTGTGTGTGCTTTGCGGGGGGGGGCGCGCCGGGCCCCCAGCTCAGAAGCTCGTCGCTGCAATGCCTGTAAAATGAGCAATATATCCAATTTTTCTGTCAGTTATGCCACCCTCAGCTCTGGCTTTTCAACAGAGAAATACACCAAGCTTTCCAAGGAACCACAATGAAGTCATTTCTCCTAGGCAGGAGGTGAAAGAGTAGCATTCCCTCATCTCTACCCTCAGAATTTGAGTAACGCTCCAATCATCCTCCCCAAATCGTCTCAGTGTTCTTTCTTCCTTTACTTTTTCTCTGTAAACTGGAAGTGGGTGAGGAGCTCAAGAATTGTGAAAATATTCCCAACTGGAATTTTAGCTCTTTCTAATATCAGAAATAGTCTTAAAATCTTAGCAATATTTTTCAAGTTAACATCCCATTTCTACACAAAAATGATCATTGCAGTTCTTTGCTTATAATATCTAAAGACTGCAAATTGCATAAAAGCCACCAATAAGAGACCCTTAAATAAATTTTGGTATCTCCATAGCCACAGTGGCTTTTTAAAATATAGTATCTATACATGCAATAATATGGGACACTCACCAAAGTACATTGAGTGAAAAAGGAAGGACCCCAGACATGCTTCCCTTTGCATTTAAAAATGCACAATGTTTTCAACATCTTTTTTTAATCCTGACATCCTGACACAATTGTGTCTAAATCCAAGTTCAAGTAGAAGGCACTTCCCAAAATAATTGACCAGCTGGTACAATTGCTTATGTAATATCTCAATGTAGATGACCACAGGCATGTCAAAGCCTACTCGTCTCAGCAGAACTCACCATATGCTTCCTCCCAAACCTGCTTCTCCTGTCTTCCCTATCTGAGGGAATGAGGACACCACCATCTACCCAGTTTGCTATTGGGCCAGAAACTGGGAGGTAAGCCACATTCAATCTCATCAGCTTCCTGCCCCAAACCACTGTCCCTAATCCACTAATTTCTACATAATTAATGCCTGTAAAACCACTCCATCACTGATGCCACTTCTTTTGGGCAGGCTCTATTTTTTTCTCCCCCAGATTTCTGCAATAAATCCTACCTGGTCCCTTCCCTCCAACCTTATCTAGTCTCCCATCACAATATTTTCAGAGTAGTCTTTCTAAAATGCAAGTTTCATAAATTCAGTTTGTTGCTAAATACTCCATAAGGGTTCTCCTCCTCTCGTGTGATATTTTCAGGAATTTTAATGTATACTATAAACTAAAGTTCAAATTCTAGAAATTTAACTTAAAAACCAATGAGATATTTCTTAATATTTTCATACAACAGTGTTTAAGATGGCAGTATTTATAATAGCAAAAACATAGGCAGAAACAACACATTTTCAAGAATAGGTGATTGGTTAAATTATATCATCACATACAAATGAGTGAGTTATAGAAGAAAATATAAGGATAAGGAAATGTGTACTTTAAGTGAAATAAAAGATAATATAACATTTTAAAAAATTATTCATTCTTAATATTTATTAAAGACATAAAAAGACAACAAAATCTGTACACAAATCTTGAAAGTATACATCCTTGATACGTACAATTGTGGTTCTAAAATACTCTAGAGCTAACATGCACCACTTCTGAAATCAGAAAAAAAAAAAAGCAAATATTGATTTTTAAAAAGCTAAGCTCAGTTGCCAAATTTCTTCAAGCAGTCTCATTTATCCAAAAAAGCTTCTTGGAGTATCTCCTACTCTAGTCTTCTCCCTCCTCATTCCACTTCTTCAGCCTGGATTAGGTATCTGTATCCTGAGCAAACCTCTGCCTTAGTCCACACATTGTATTATAAAGTTTATATACTTGTCACACCCACTGTACCATGAGCCACTTCTTCTCTATATCACCAGGATTAAGCAAAGTACTAATCACTAATTAAGTGTACACTCTTGAGGCCGAGCTTCAAATACTTCCTAATAAGAGGATACCTGGGGAGTGGGTGTCTCTCAGTGGTTGAGCACCTGCTTCTCATGTACGTGGTCTGGGGTTCAATCTCCCATACCTCCTAAAAAAATAAAAAAAAAAAGAGGGGGGAACCTATCTTTTCAGTCTTATTCCCTTCATATTTTTGCACCCACTTCTCTGCATATGATATTTTCAAGCTATTGGGAAGAATGGCATCTTTTTGTTCACTGCTGTATCCTAGAATTTAGCCCCATGCTTCACTCACAGTGGATGTTCAGAAATTATTTGTTGAATTAGTGGATAAATGAATTAACTTTCTTAAATATACCCTGTACTTTGCCACCTCCCCATATTTTCTAAAAAACTATCCCTCCATTTTTTATTTTTTATTTTTTTTACCTCTTTAATGTCCTCTCTCAAGTCTCCAAGTCTCAGTTAAGTTTGATTACCTGAAAGAATCCTTTCCCAATCTTCCCAGGAAAAATTGGATTCTCCCTAATATGAATACAGGTAGTAATCGACAACTCTCATTATTGAAGTATGCTCTGTTGGAGCTGCTTAAATAGTAGCTAGATTCTAAACATTGGGAAGTTAGGGACCACTTTGGTGTTCGCTTCCCAGTCTGTGGTCGCCTATCCTGCCCTGCCTGTCCTAACTAGCACAGACCAACTACATACAAAATCCACCACCCCTACCTAGCAGCTATTGATTTAATATATCTGCAAATCAGTTTCTTCATTTCTAAAAGCAGAGTAATATCACTATCTATCTAAAAAAATTAAATAAGCTAATGCAAATAAAGTGCTTTAGACAGTACCTGGCACATATTAAGTACTCAATTGATACTCTCAGGTCTTATCAGTAGTATTATATCATTATCATCACCATTATCATTGTTGTCATTATCATTAATACTAAAGTCAATGCCTGTTAAATAGAAAAGTCAGTCAATCTCTAGCATCTTAGGTTGAGAAACAAGGAAGTTGATTTGAGAAAAACTTTTGCACTACATTTTGGAGATCAGAATGTTCCAAACATAGCTGAGAATCCTCCAGGGGCCAAAAGCTTCTGGCTTTCAGTTACATTTGGCAAGATCATTTGCTTAAAATATTTGAGATTAAAAGGTATGTTGAGGAAGTAGAGAAACAAACTCTCATTCATTATGACTGGGAGTATAGCTTGGTATAAATATTTTGAAAAGCTTCCTAATAAAGTTAAAGATGCATATGCCTATAGTTCAGCAAATCTGTTCCTAGAAGTATTCACTACAGTAACTCTTAAATTTGAACACAAAGAAGTGTGTATAAAAATGTTTATTACAGTGCTATTTATGATAGCAAAATTCTATAGAGCAATGAAAATTAATATTATGCTACAAGAATCAACATGGATTAATCTCAAAAATATAATGTTCATAGAAAAGAGCAGGTTGCAGATTAATAATGTATGATTTAATGTTTACATAAAGTTTTTAAACATTCAAAACAATGTTATATAATGTTTATAGTTATATTTACATAACAGTAGAAATAATAAAAACATAAAAGTAAAAACAGATAAAAGATTAAATACACACACTGGAGTAGTAAACTACAAAGCCAGGATAGGGATAACCTCTGGTGGGAAAGAAAAGAATAGGATCAGGGAGGATGCTTCATTTTTTATCACTAATATTTTATTTCTTAAGCTGGGAGATGAGTACACAAGTCTTTGTGATATCTATTTAGCTTTATTTATCTATTATGAAAGTATATCTAAATTGTTCATCATATTTTTTTCATTGAAGAAGGAATAATAAATGAGGAACTTTGAGGAAAACATCTAAATTAAGTGTCATTACTAGTAGAAATGGAAGGCACACACAATTCACCTCTGCCATTCCTAGAACTGAAACCTGGTGGCAGCTAAAAATGTTTTTGTTTATTCTGAGGAAGGACCTTAAAAAGAAACCTTCTCTCTCTGGGTAAGGTGGTGACCATAGTAACCAAACTAAACCTCCTAAGAGAAAATAAAATCTTGGGAAGAAAGAATCATCATGCCCTTCCTCTGCCTTCTCATTCCCAGGGACCTGAAGATTCTCCATCTTCGGCTTTCCTCCCCTAAAACATGGAGTGGGACAGAAGAAGGAGCAGAAGTAGATTCATTGCAATGAAGGAGCTAAGTATTCCCTGCCCCCTCTATTTCTCTGGACAACATGAACAGCTCTCCAGAATTCCAATTCCATGTGATTAACAAGGCAGTGTCTGTTCCACTTGAAGGTCAACTCTAATCCTAATTTCAAATTGCCTGAAGTGCAAGCATCATTTCCTCACAAGAACTAGCTCCTTCTCTTTTGCCTCTGTGCTGCCATCACTCCTTCAGGACCTGAGGGTTAAAAACTCAAGGTTACCTTGGCTGTCATCTTTTACATTATTATTAGCAGTAGTAGTATTTATTGAATGACTTTCTCACCCCCTCCTTTATTTTCCCTTTTCATTCCCAACACCCCTCCCTCATTTATTCATGCTCAGATTAATAAAGCCTATGACCAAAGTGCTCTCCTTGCCTTCATGCTTCTTGTCCACCAACGTGCTTGTTTATCATTCTTGGTACGATCTTCCTAAAACATGGCTTTAGCATCTTAGTCCCTGCTTCAATACCTTTTTGGATCCTCTATCATCTAGAAGCTAAAGCCCTAATCTCTTCTGTCTCCTAGAAACCATAAAATCCCTCCTTTCCAGCTACACATAAAAACAGTCTATTCAACTTCATCTCTTAATTTTTGTACTGGAAATTTCCCCTACCTCAGTGTTACTCAAACTCCAGGCATTCTGGTACCTCTTCATGATTTCTCTATTACCAAATACCATCTGAATTATTTTTTTCCTTAATATTTCTGTAAACCAACTTTTAGCTCAGAAATATCTTTTAAAGGCTAATTTCTCTCAGTACCATAAAGGGAAAAAACAGTATCTATTGCAATGAATAGGTGGTGTGGTAGACTGAATCAGGTATCCCAACAAAAGAATGTTCTTAATCTTAACCCACCTTCCCATGGGTGTGAACCCATTTGCAAATAATGAAGATGTATTATCAGTGAAGGTGTGGACTCATTTGTGAATAAAGTCTTCTAAAATCCTATTTAGGTGTGACCAAGCTGAATCAGGGTGGGCTTTAATATGTACTAATGAGGCCTTAGAGAAAAGCCAGAAACCAGAGAGATTCAGGGAAGAAGCCAGAAGTAAGCAGAAACAGGAAGAGCAAAGAAAGGAAAGGGAGATAACCCCGTGATGGGAGGCAGAGATGCAAGCCAAGGAATCCCAAGGATTGTGGCAAGCCAGCACCAGAAAGAACACTACAGACTTGGGGCAGAAAGCACAGCCTTGCTGATGCCTTGATTGTGGACATCTAGCCTCTGAAACCGGGAACCAATAAATTTCTGTTGTTAAGCCAACCATTGCGTGGTATTTGTCATAGCAGCCCTGGCAAACCATGGTAAGTGATAACTATAAAAATAAATATTATTTTCAAGTTGTTTAATTATAACTAATTTTTTTTTTTTGCCTGCTGAAAGCATTAAGCTTGTTGCTTATTCTATATTTGTTATAAAGGAAGATTAAACAAGTGTTAGAAGAACCTTAAAGTTATAACAACAACAAAACTTTATCCTTGAAGAGTTGAAAGTAAGTTGGGAAAAAAACAATATCTTTTTCATTCTGTAGTTCAATGATAATTACCCTGTTCATATATTTCCTAAAATCATTTCAAGCATGCAAAGTTTGGGAAATGTTGCTCTACATGAGATATTCTCTGCAGCTTTGTCTGCCACCCTCAACTCTGCACATTCTTCCAGGCTGGGCAAAAGCTCCACCACCTCCCACAGGCTTGACAAGCAATGCAACATTACTTCCCCTTTCTCTGACATACTAGGTAGGCATCACTTAGGAGTTTTAAGAAGTTACTCTACCCTGTCTTTGGTTCATTTACGACCTTTCTATCTTATTGTTTCTGGTCTCAAATACTTACAGCTCAAGCAAAGATTTATGGAGGCTTCTGTTTAATCTCCTGATACTGAGCATCACATCTTCTAAGGAGTGGGAATTAATGAACACTGACTCCATGAATGGCTTGAGTGATTGATGGGTTAGTACTTCCTCTTTTTAACTATTATGAGTCCTCTAATATAGCAGAACCATGGCAAGGACTGTGCCTCAGCCCAGCCCAGGACAAGGAACATTGTAAGATTGCTAGAAGTTTTGTTAAATGAATAAATGATATGTTCTAGAGAAAATAGACTGTGGCATGCAACAACAATACAGTGCTATCCTTCTAGGAGTATGTTCAACTTTTCTGAAAAATGTAATTTCCTAGCATGTAGCATATATCAATGGTGAAAGTAATACCAAATAAAATTTTTTTTTAATTAAAAAAAACAACACTTACAGGTGTGGAAATGAGGCCCAGTTGTTTCAGTTCAGGCACATTATTTTAGAGAATGGAAATATGCAAAATGTCCCAATTCCTGTGCTTCCTAGGGAAAACAAAATCACCTACAAGCAGAGACACTGTCCTCAAAAGTGCCTGGCTCTGTGTGTTGGTGCCTCAAAGAGCCTGAACTGCTGCTTTTCAAGCTGGAAGTCCTACCAATGTGGCTCAAGGCTGCCCAACCAGAAACCCAGAAAGGCAGGAGATTTCAGACTGCTCACCTGAGACCAGGAGAAGAAGGGTGGACGGCTGGAGTTTCACTCTAGGGAAAAAGGGAAAACAGATGGAAAAGGAATGGGTGGGGAGATCAGGTGGGTATATGTAAGAACAATTTGTGAATATGAACATATTTCTGTCAAAGGAAAAAAAGTGGTTTGAAATTTGCCAAGAAGTAAGAGGCTCCCTCAGTGCTGGCAAGAAAAAAAAATCTTAATGCAAATAAATCCTCATGTAGTCATGAAACTTGCCCCACCAGATTCCCTTTTGGTGATTCAGACATAGTGGATTCTTGCTGCTGGCAGGAGCAGGTGAATGCAAACTTCGGAGGCTTTCAGCCTACTTCCCCCTACAGGGGCTCTGTGATTATCACTCAGATTGATCCTTCATCCTCCAAAATGCCTTGTATTTTTTTAAAAGTGCTTAGTGAGAAGAAGCAGCAAGATGACATTGGTTTAAAAGAACACTCACCATCTCTCTCGCAAAAAAATGTCTGAGTGGGGGTAAGATCCTGAGCAAGTGAGCTGTTTTGGGAACCCACAGAGAAGAAGGCTTTGGGGCATCGATCTGGAGGGAGCTGGACAAAAAGATAAATTGCTCAAAGTAAAACTGTGAGTTTCTCCCTTCATGGCTGGAAACTACTGACAGCTAAGCCCCAGCCTCAAGGCAAAAAGCCCCTGTGAGCCCCGACTCCCACTGGCCACCCAGTGGGAGGGAGCGTTCTCCGAGAGTGGGAGGGTTCTGGTGAAAGGTGGAGAGGGGTTTCTTTTCTGTGGGTTTGGTTGCCTGGACCCCCTTTGAGCTTTGGGGTGCATACCAGCCAGCTCCAGGTGGCACCAGGAAGAGGGGAGAGGCGAATCTGCTGAGGAAGACTGATTTACCTAACTTGGCCTGGGAGGGGGTAGAGTCAGGCAATTGACTAGTTCTGTGCTGAAAACTACCAAAATTTCAACTCCCTAAGGGACGCAGGCACTTAAGCTTCCAAGAGCTATTTAGGAGCCCCTGGGAGGAGAGGGTGGTCAGGAAGAAGGTTGAGAGTCATTTTTCTTATGTGAGTTCAGTTGCCAGGGTCCCATTTGAACTTCAGAAGGGACCTCAATCTGACCAGAAGAGGTGAGGGGGCATCTGTTCACACAGGCTATTGCATTCTGCCACCCAGGGAGAGAAAGCAATATGAATAGAAAGGGGGCAGAGACAGACAGGCTCCTAATCAGCAGGAATCTGCCCAACTTCAAAGAGTCAAACCTGCCCAAGGGAAAGTGATTGAATAGCTTTCTGAAGAGCTTACAGACCCAATGAGAAAGTTTAGCCCAGTGAAGAAGTTTCCACCTTGAATATATGAGGTCCCGAGTTCAATTCCTGTCTCCTATTAGAGCGGTGAATCACTGGTATATCAAACAAAGAGCTGATTCATTAGAACAGGGAGGACATAAACATTATTTTTGTATTAGCTTCTCTTGGATCTCTTATTTTTCCTAAAAAAAAAAGGTTACTTTAAAAAAAATTTAACTTAGTTTACTTGCTAAAACCCACTTCAAAACATGCAGAGGGCAGGCTGCAGGGAAATTGATTGGTGAACACCTGCAGCCTGAGAAGCTCCTCAGGGGCTAAGACGGAAGTCTGTTTTTTCTTAGTTTGTGTTTGACTGCTTGCTTGTGTGTTTGTTTTATTGTTTTTCTTTCCTGTTTCTCCCCGCCCCCACCCCTTCTTCTTTCTTTCTCTCTTTTTTTTTTTTTTTTTTTTTTAATTAGGTGTTGCAGGCTTGTTTCTTGTTTGCTGTGTTTCCTCTTCCTTCATTTCCCCTTTTCTGTGTATACCTATTTTGTCTACCAATGCTATCTCTTTTCCTTCCTTCATCTTTCTATCTTCCACTTTCTGTTGTTGTTCGTACATTCCACCTCTCTTTGTTCAGTCCTCAGTTTTTCTGGTTTTTATTTCTATCTCATCTATCCTGTTTTCATTCTTTCATTAACTTTTTTCTTTTTGTCTTTTATTTTCTCTTCCCCTCTTTCCTCATCATTCTGGCCTTTTAATTCATTCTCCATATTTTTCTCTATTCAGTTTCCCATTTCATTGTTGCTACTACTCTCTTTTTCATTCCTATTACTCTATTCTGCTTACATGACTTAAATATTCATTCTCCAAGGTCTTATATGGTTCCTTTAGTTACTTTTACTATTACTATTATCCTTTTTCTTTTCTTACCTCTTTCATTTTCTCTAATTCTGATATTTTTCTTTCAAGGGAACATAGACAAAACAAGGAAGTAGAACTAAAGGAACAAAGTGTCAAAGAGAAAACTTAACACACACACAAAAACAGCAGCTAAATAAAACCCTAGAGTAGAGAGAGAAGAGTTAATCAACTGAATAAACCCATCAAGATAAAAAGATGACCAGACAACAACAAAAAATTACAAACCATACTAAGAAAGAGGAAGACATGGCCCATTCCAATGAACAAACTAAAAATCAGGAAGAGATGCAGAACATTGAACAACTAATTAAAGCCATCCAAACAAATATCATGGACCAACTTAATGAAGTGAAGGAAGAGATTAAGGATATTAAGAAGGCATTGGGAGAACACACTGAAGAAACTGTAAATGTACATAAAATGATAATGGATATGATGGTGATGAATGGAACAATCCAAGAAATAAAAAATACACTGAAAGAACATAACAGCAGATTTGAACAGACAGAGGGAAGAATTAACAATGTGGAAGACAGTACATCTGAAATCAACAGATAGTAGAACAGATACATAAAAAGACAGAAAAAATCAAAAAGAGTTTTGGGATTTGAACAAAAACACAAAACACACAAACATATACGTTATAGGCATCCCAGGGGGAGAAGAGAAGGGAAATGGGACAGAAAGAGTGTTGGAGGAAATAATGGCTGAAAACTTCCAAACATTATTGAGGGAGATGAATATACATGTCCAGGAAGTGCAGCATACCCCAAACAGTTTAAATTCCAACAGGCCTACTCCAAGACATATACTTTCCAAACTAGCCAATGCTCAAGACAGAGAAAATACTGAAAGCAACAAGAGAAAAGTGAACCATCACTTACACGGGAAGCTCAATGAGATTAAGTGCTGATTTCTCATCTGAAACCATGGAGGTAAGAAGGCAGTGGTATGACATAGTTAAGGTACTAAAAGAAAAAAAACTTCCAGCCAAGAATTCTCTATCCAGCAAAGTTGGCATTCAAAAATGATGAAGAGTTCAAAATACTCACAGATAAACAAAAATTAAGAGAGTATACCAATAAGAAACTTGCCCTTCAAGAAATAGTAAAGGGAGTTTTGCAGGTTGAAAGGAAAAATCAGAAAGAGAAAGAGTTGGAGGAGAGTGTAAGAACAACTAAAAAGATAAAAAGAGAAATAAAAACAACATATGACATACATAAACCAAAGAAAATATGGCTAATATAAGTAATTCCTTGGCAATAATAACACTGAATGTTAATAGAGTAAGCTCACTAATCAAGACACACATATTGGCAGAATGGATAGGAAATATCTATATTTTGCCTACAAGAAATCCACCTTAGACCTAGGAACACAAGGAGGCTGAAAGTGAATGGCTGGAAAACAATCTCACAAGCAAACAATAACCAAAAAAGGGCAGGAGTTATTAAATTTTATCATCTAAATTGTAAACTATACTGTAAATCATTGACAATGTTTAGTTGCTGTATTTTGCTATCTGTATAACAGTTATAACAATGCTAACATTCAAAAAAAAGGTGGGGTCAATATGGGGTGGGGAAGTTGGGGTGGCTTGGTATCTGGGAGTCTCCAGCACTCCGTATGTGACTTTGCTGTGACCTAAAACTTCTTTGAAAATCAAATGAAAAATTGGGAGACAATGGGGATTGAGAGGGGGAAGGTGTCACGGCACACCAGACATCCAATAACACAGTGATAAAAGGAAGGAAAGAAAAAAAGGAGAGAAAGGAAAAAAGAATGAAAATATAAATATTTTTTATTTGTTTTTTTTTTCCTTTTCTTTTCTTTTCTTTTTCCCCCTGAGTTTCCTTATGTTTGTCTCTTGCATGTAAGCTTATCATACTTGTTTCATTTTCCTAGTAAGTGTATTTGATTATTTTATGGACTACATGTTCATGGAGGATTTGGATCACAGAAGGGTTACAATGGGTACTGCAGGGGATTATTGGTGGGGGGTGTCTGGGAGGGGGGTTTCATGGGAATTAGTCCATCCGAATATACATGAAAGATATACATGTATATACAAAGATATACAAAATCGATCAAAAGATCAAAAGATGGGGCATGGTCACGATGGGTGGACAATCACACAATAAATGAGGGAATCTGAATTCCTAGCCTGGAGAGTTCTGCCATAGTCTCCAAGGGAGCAGCAATAGTCCTCTGAGTGCAGGGACAGTGTCTGTCAAAAAAGGATGACCCACTGATGTGTTCTTTTTATTGATGACTACCCTTTTGAGTCTTTGCTCTTGTAACTGAGACTTAGCCTGCAGTTGTGGGGTGCCTAAGGGTTACCACCTGGAAGCCTCCTTGTTGCTCAAATGTGGCCTCTCTCTAAGCCAAACTCAGCATATGATCGCATTACCTTCCCCCCAACGTGGGACATGACTCCCGGGGATGAGCTCCCTGGCAACGAGGGATTAATACCAAGTGCCAACTGGCAACACAACTGGAAAAAGGCCTTGAATTAAAGGGGGAAAAGGTTAAGACAAATGAGTTCAAGTGGCTAAGAGACTTCAAAAAGAGTCAGGAGGTCATCCCAGAGGTGACTCTTACGCACACCTCAGTAGGAGCTCATAGAACATCTAAGTGCCTATCACACCACATAGAGGGGCTCCTGAGAGCTCTGGAGACACCCAGGTCCTATATAAGTGGGGTTAGACCCAGAGACTGATGCCTTATCAGTGGGCTCTATTTTGGAATCTGTGCTCCTGAGAGTGACAGAATTGGACTCAAATAAGTCCTCCCTGCACATGGTTCATCAGTCCCTTCTATTCAAACCTATATGTGATGCTGAAGTTCTTAGGTATACTTCCAGAGACTGGAGCCTCTGGCCTACCTATGTGCCAGGTGTGCATGGAATCTCGGTGGAGCTGCAACTCCTACCCTACAGCTCAATGGACTCATCCAAGTCACCTGGCGAGGAGACAACGATGGGCAATGGCCATCCCAGGGAATGGAGAGGGCCTGCATCTGCAGGCAGGATCATCCCACCCACCATATCCATGGGATATAAGCCCTCTCTCACTTGGAGGTGGAGTGGACATCACCATCCCAGTCCCCTCAGGATTGGGGGAAGAACTATGGACTAGAATGGACTTGATGGTATTCTATTGTTCAATATGGTGATTCTAGCAATGCAAGAAATTATAACAATGAGGTGGAGCCAGTGGCCACTAGACACTTTTGGGGCAGGGAGGGGATGAGCAGTTGAAATACAGGGGCTTCTTTGGGATTTGGAGGTTGTCCTGAGTACCTTTGTGGCAACGGATATAGTCCATTTTAAAATAGCACATACCACTAAGAACTGTGTGGGAAAGAGTGTTGTCTACAGGGTGAACTGTGGTCTTTGGTTGGTGGCAAGGCCCCAGAATGTGTAAGTCCATTGAGGGTGGTGGGCCACACTTGTGGGAGATGTTTGTGTGGGATGTGGTGGGAGGTGTAGGAGGTGGGCAACATGGGAATCCCAGTGGGTTCCATGTAATATTTTGGGTATCTAAGCACCTCTTAAAATATATTTATATATATACATAAATAACATTTTTGTAAGCAAATGCACATATATGCATATACATTTATATATCATTTTGCAAATGTTGGTATGTATTGTGAAAATTTTGATTTTTACCCACAATAATAAATAAATAAATAAATAAATAAATAAATAAATAAAAATAAAAAAATAAAAAAAGGAAAACAATCTCATAAGCAAACAATAACCAAAAAAGGGCAGGAGTAGCTATACTAATATCAGATAAAGTAGACTTTAAATGCAAAACTATTGTAAGAGACAAAGATGGGCACTATATATTAGTAAAAGGGGTAATCTTTCAAGAAGAAAGAACAGTCATAAACATTTGTGCACCTAACCAGGGTGCCTCAAAATACATGAGGCAAACATTGGAAAAACTAAGTGGAGAAACAGATGTCTCTACAGTTATAGTGGGGGACTTTAATACACCATTATCGCCATTAGACAGAACATCTCGAGAGAGAATCAGTAAGAAAGACTTTGAACAATACATTAGAAGATCTGGACCTAATAAACATATACAGAACAGTACACCCAAATACAGTGGGATATACATTGCTCTCAAGTGCACATGGATCATTTTCCAAGACAGACCACATGCTAAACCACAGGAAAATGCTCAATGAATTCAGAAAGATTGAAGTTATACAAAGTAATGTCTCTGACCACGATGGAATCAAGCTGGACATCAGTAAGGGCCAGAGAACCAGATTAGGCACAAAGATATCGAGTTAAGCAACACAGTCTTAGATAAAGGGTGGGTCAAGGAGAAAATCTCAAAAGAAATTACTAAGTACCTTGAAATGAATGAAAATGACAACAGAACATATCAAAACCTATGGGATGCAGCAAAAGCTGTACTGAGAGGGAACTCATAGCCATAAATGCATATCAAAAAATAAGAAAGAGCTAAAATGGAACACTTAACTGCACACCTGGGGGAATTAGAAAAACATCAAACTAACTCCAAAGGAAATAGAAAGAAGAAAATAAAGATTTGAACAGAAATAAATGAAATAGAAAATAAGAAAGCACTAGGAAAAATAAACAAAACCAAAAGCTGGTTCTTTGTGAAGATCAATAAAATTGACAAAACCTTAGCTAGACTAACAAAGAGAAAAGAGAGAAGATGCAAATGTGCAAAATAAGAAATGAGGAAGGGGATATCACCACTGACCCCACAGAAATAAAGAGTATCATAAGAGGATACTTTGAGAAATTATATGCCAACAAGAAGGATAATTTAGAGGAAATGGACAAATTCCCCAAAACTCACAAGCAACCTACATTGACAAAAGAAGAAATTGATGAACTCAATAGACTAATCACAAGTAAAGGGATAGAATCAGTCATCAAAAACCTCCCAACTAAGAAGAGCCCAGGATCAGAAGGCTTCACAGTGAATTCTACCAAACATTCTGGAAGGAACTAACACTAATCCTGCTTAAACACTTCCAAAAAATAGAAGTAGAAGGAACATTGCCTAACTCATTCTATGATGCCAACATTACCCTAATAGCAAAGCCAAACAAAGATGCCACAAGAAAGGGAAATTATAGACCAATCTTTATAATGAACCTAGATGCTAACATCCTCAATAGAATACTTGCTAATTGTATTCAACAACACATCAAATGAATTATACACCATCACCAAGTGGGTTTCATTCTGGGTATGCAAGGATGGTTCAACATAAGAAAATTAATCAATGTAATACACGACATAAACAGATCGAAAGAAAAAAATCAGATGATGATTTCTATAGATGTAGAAAAGGCATTCGACAGAATACAGCATGCTTTCCTGATAAAAGGACTGCAAAAGATAGAAATAGAAGGAAACATTCTGAACATGATAAAGGGTATATATGAAAAACCCACAGCTAACATCATCTTCAATGGTGAAATCCTAAAAGCTTTCCCTCTAAGATTGGGAACAAGACAAGGATGCCCAATATCACCTCTCCTATTTAACATTGTATTAGAAGTACTTGCTCAAGCACTGTAGCAAGAAAAAGTTATAAAAGGCATCAAAATTGGAAAGGAAGAAATAAAAATTTTACAATTTGCAGATGACATGATCCTATACATAGAAAGCCCCAAGAAATCTACAACAAAGCTTCTAGAACTTATAAATGAGTTCAGTAAAGTTGCAGTTCTAAGATCAATGTGCAAAAATCAGTAGAATTTCTGTACACCAATAATGACCAATCTGAGGAGGAAATCAAGGAAAAATATCATTTACATTAGTAACTAAAAGAATCAAATACCTAGGAATAAATTTATCTAAAGATGTAAATGATTTATACACAGAAAACTACACAACACTGTTAAAGAAAATCAAAGAAGACTTAAATAAATGGAAGAATATTCCCTGTTCATGGATAGGAAGACAAAACATCACTAAAATGTCTATCCTACCCAAACTAATCTACAGACTTAATGCAATACCAATAAAAACCAACACAGCATTTTTTACCAAATTGGAAAAACTGACTATGAAACTTATTTGGAAGGCAAGAGGCCCCAAATAGCCAAAGACATTTTGAAAAAGAAGAACGAAATTGGAGGAATCATGCTACCTGACTTTAAAACATACTACATAGCAACAGTGGTCAAAACTGCATGGTGTTGGCACAAGGATAAACATACCAATCAGTGGAACCAAATTGAGAGTTCTGATATAAATCATCGCATATACAGTCATCTGATATTCGACAAAGCCACCAAGCCCACTCAACTGGGAGAGAATAACCTCTTCAACAAATGGTGCTTAGAGAACTGGATATCAATATCCAAAATAATGAGAGAGGAACACCATCTCAAACCTTATACAAAAATCAACTCAAGATGGATCAAAGATCTAAACATAAGAGCCAAAAGCATAAAGACTTTGGAAGATAATGTTGTGAAGCATCTACGGGACCTTGTAATAGGAAATGGTTTCATGTACTTCACACCTAAAGCATGAGCAGTGAAAGAAAAAATGGATAAATGGGATCTCCTCAAAATTAAAAACTTTTGCACCTCAAAAGAGGGTATCAAGAAAGTAAAAAAAGTCACCTTACCCAATGGGAGAAAATATTTGGTAACCATATATCTGACAGGAGCCTAATATCCAAAATATATAAAGAAATCCTACACCTCAAAAATAAAAAGACAACCCATTTGAAAAATGATCAAGCAACTTGAAAAGACACTTCTCCAAGGAAGAAATACAAATGGCTAAAAAGCACATGAAAAGATGCTCAACATCTCTAGCTATTAGGGAAATGCAAATCAAAACTACAATGAGATATCATCTTACACCCATTAGATTGGCGGCTATTAAAAAAAAAAAACAGAGGACTACAAGTGTTGGAGAGGATTCGGAGGAATGGGAACCCTCATCCACTGCTGGTGGGATTGTAGAATGGTCCAGCCATTGTGGAGGACAGTTTGGTGGTTCCTCAAAAATCTAACTATAGAACTGCCATATGATCCAGCAATTCCACTGCTGGGTATATACCCAGAAGAATTGAAAGCAAGGTCAAACAGATATATGCATACCAATGTTCATAGAGGCCTTATTCACTACCGCCAAAAGTTGGATCAGTCCAAATGCCCATAAACAGATGAATGGATAAACAAATATGGTACATACATACAATGGAATATTACTCAGCTGTAAGAAGGATTACAGTGCTAACACACAGAATAATATGGATGAATCTTGAGGACCTTATGTTGAATGAAGCAGCCAGGCATTGAAAGACAAATATTACATGACCTCTTTCATATGAATTAAGCAAATTGAGCAGACTCAAAAAGCTATTCTCTGGAAGATAGGTTTACAGGAAATAGAAAGGGAGAAGGTTGTGAGCCAATGGGTGTAATCTATGATAAGGTGGAAGTGTGTAGTTGGGTGTTGAAGTGATATGACAGGAGGGTATTGATACTATTGGGTTGGGTGGTACAGGCTTGACAGGAGGGTAGAGTGGGGAGGGTGAGCTGGACGGTCCATGGAACTGGGGGAGGAGGGAAGGGGAAGGGACCAGCTGAACACTGGGGATTGGCGGGTATGTGGTTGAAAGTACAAACTTGGGAATGCTCCGAATGCACTATCACAAGGAAGGGTTACTAGTTTAGGGTGTTGGATGGGGGGCATTCAGGACAGGACCCACCTGGGGCAAGCTTCTAGGGAGTATGCAGTATTATTTCCAATTGCACACACAAAAAATTTCAAGAACAAGATGTTTGAAAGAAAAGGAATTTAAAAACCTAGTAAAATGAAAGATGCAACAATTGTTTCTCATCTTCTCAACCAGAACAGGAAATGTTAATACTATATGTATTTTATACACACACACACATACACACAAACACACACACAAGAGATATGTTCTCCCATTTGTTCATATGGCATCTCTCTCTAGCCTTTTATTTCCTGTTAGACCCCAAGAAAAAATGGTTAGAGACCACCCTGGGGTCAAAAACATAAAGGGAGGATCTGTTTAAAGTAAGAAATTGGCAAAATGGTGACAAAGGAGACGTTTCCTTTCCTTTTTCTGTGCTTTCTCTTTCTCCTTACCACATTCAGCTTCCCTAAGGCCTCCTGGAGCTTCCTGCTGCCCAAGCTAGAGTTCCTTTGAAGCTTCCCCTTGGGTAACTTCACAATCCATACCTAGTCCTTCTAGTTCCCCTTTTCACAGGTCTCTAATCTCCTGACTAGGACCTAATTTTCTTTTATGCCACTTACATTCCTTTCAAAACAAATGGCTCTCCATTTTCCCAAACGCTACAGATTTTGTTCTCCATGCTATCTCTTCTCTCTGGAATATTCTGCCCACCTTCAAATAAATGTTCAGATCTTCCTCCTCTTTCAAGGCTCTGTGAAAAAAGCACTCTTCTCCAAGACATCCTGCCCAGCCCACCCCCATCTGAATCATTGTCTCCCTCCTCATAAATTCTATAATATTTCATTGTCCTCTCACAACACATTAAACACCTTGTTTTGGGGGGTGTGTGTATAGTTTTCCCTTCCAATTTGAAGGCAAGCCGTTATTTTATTCCCACTTCACTATTTACATATAGATGTTTCTGATAAACTATAAGCGAATTAAATAAGTGAGATATTAACTCTAAGCTGGATATTTGTGTCTAACACTGTCACAATCGCTCCCAGAATCCATTTTCATTTAAAGAGCTCTCTAAATGCCAAGAAGAAATAATGCTGTCTGCATCTCCTATGGTCTGCTCTGCAACTTTAATACTCAGACGGGCAAGATATTCAATCTAACCATTCAATCCCTAAGATGACCTGAAATGAAAGCTCTAAGAGATCAGCACTAATTGTCCCACCAGCTCTGCCTCATCCTGTGCACTTGACTTTCAAACAGCTTTCCAGGGACTGGCCTTGATCCCCCTAGAGCCTTCAGGCCCATCACTGCCCATGACTGACCTGGTCCTGCTTCTGTGATTGTTGATGGTCAGCTCCAGCATTTCTGGTTCCCTTTCCCTACAATCTAATCTCCTGGCCCTGAAGTCTAAGCTCAGACTTTTGGACTCCATTAAATAGTTCTTAATCACTGATCTCTCCCAACCAGGGAAGGAAATTCTCTTGGCAGTTGCTACTTCCTCACACCTCTGCTTCTATGGAAATTTCCCAGACCTCCTGCACTCTGTGGTGTCTTCTTGCTATCTGCCTCTGGGGAGGAAGTGAACTTTCTACATCCTGCTGACTCACACAATGAGATTTCTGTAGACTATCAGACAGAAAGGCAAATTGGGTGAAGGCAATTTTCATCTGGGAAATCTTTCCAACTCCCCTCAAATCATGTTTTAAGGACCCACTGTCTCCTTACCTTGACTCTAGGAGTATAGTCTAAGCTATCTAAAGTTGGGCCCATAGTTTCTCCTCGGGAGTCACTTCCTTAAAGAGAGTCTTTTCTGACCCCTTCAATCCCTTACATGAACCCTTCCACATTTCTTGTACTGACTTATGCAGATGTCCCAATTGAGTTATTCTGTACTAATCCAAGATGTTTTCATTTCTATACTGAAATCATGATCACTTGCAGCCATGAGATTTATTGTACCTGAGAAAAAGAGTGGTAGGTTGTGTACATATGGTATTTCCTGCCAGAGAGAAGAAGGGTATGGCAATCCAGTCCTTTCCACCCCAATATGGGGAAAGGGAAAGCCAGAACTAGAGTGAAACTCTCAGGTATGGGAGGGCAAAATGTCTCAGGAGACAAGGCTCTGTGTTGAGCCACACAGTCTGCACCACTCTATACCTAGCCCAGCTGGGAGAGCTAATCAGAGACTAATTATTCCCACATTCTTCCGTGTGGGGCTGTGAAGTTTCCTGCAGAGGCCAGGGGTCAGGAGAAAGAAGCTCCACTATGCCTTTGGGACATGAGAAAAATGTCAAGAAACACCCATCAATGTATGTCAGATTAGCACAACTTTCCAAAAACATATGTTAGTCAAGGGCCAGAACCAAACCAGGCTCCCCACCTCTGGTAACCAGCCAGGACACAGACGTGAGCTTCAGGTCTCCTTCTCACCCCCACACTGTGACATCATGTCCATCCTCTCACCATATGCCTGATGCCATCTTGGAAAGAGACTGGATTTGGAAGAGGAGAAACAGAAATATGGAGAATTAAAAAGAAAAAGGAGTCACACAAAAGAATACTTAAGCTGAAAGAGACGATGACCTACTAAATTGTAAGTCTAAAATTTGATCCTTCAGCCCTCTTCATTATCCACATACTCCAATGGTAATAAACCAACATAGAAACTGAAATGCCAGTGACTCACTTTCCTGGTCACCCTTGTAGCTAAGGGAGAGGCAACACACTTAGAATTGGCTAATCAGACAAGTTCTCTGGGTCCTGGAATTATCAACTGATGAACAAAGAAGCAGAGACAGAAGAGAATCCACTCTAATGGTGAGCAGAAGCAGTTGTGCAAACAATGCCCTGCTTCTGGAGGCAGCTGTGGCAGCCCCACTGTGTAGTATCCAGGATCTGCATAGGTGGTCATGCAAACTGTGGTTTCTAGGGCTTAGCAGCAACAAGGAACCTAACCAATGACATTATTTTAGAAGCTTCTCTGGTTTCCAAATGTGCCTAGTTCTCCAGCTCCCCCAGCAACAATTCTGACTGGAGTTTGGTGTGTTGCTTTTTAATTTAGATCAGCGAAAGTCAGTTTGCTGTGGCTTGAAACTGAAAATTCTGACTGATACAAACAGCTAACACAGCCCTTACCAAACTGTCAAACATATCGTCTCTGGTTACTCCACCATATTTAGAGTCCATCAGATCAAGGATCAGTACTTATTTATCTCTAAACATCAAAAAGCTCCATAGTACCTAACCATAATACATTTTTGTTGCTCTGAATTGCACTTTCCAGTAAAATGAGGAAGATTTGCTTATAGCTCCTTCTAACTGAAAATTTTCTGACTACATGGAAGTTGCCAGTCTGCTCATTGATGCAGAGGTACTTTCTTTTCTCTAATGCTGCAGCTAGTTTAGAATTGACTTTACCCCCTTGCTGTATCAAGTAGGGTGCAGATTTAGTGATTTCCTGCACCAAGAGGGGGAAATCAAACACAGAAAAAGTGGTTTGAATATGCTCAGGGTGTTGCATATTATTACTTAATAATCAAAAGGGGATTTTCTTGGTATCCTTCAATGACCTATGCTAAATGTCACTCGTATGAGATCCCTGTAATACAAATATGCCAGAAAGAGCAATAGGAGACAGCCATATTCCCCACATATTCAGACTGATTTTCCCAGTATGAGGCTACCTTGGAAAGAGAAAGACCACATTTGTAAGCTTAGAAGAAAGTTCCCCCTTGGAGTTTTCCCTGTGTCCTGTTTCATTATACATTGGCTCTCAGGCCCTGGGCTGTCTGTGACATGTTTTCTAGGTTAGTTTGTCCTTGAGTCATGATCACACTGTAACTTTCCAGAAACAGTTAATAACTGTGCCATTTACCAATTAATTTCAGTGAATAACTCAAATCATAGTAAAATGTTAGGGCCAGAGTTAATTTAGGTCAGATTGATCTCATTTTCCTAGATTAAGTACACAAGCCAAATTGTTCATACAATTTCATATTTTCCTTCATTACATCCCTCTATCCTTACTCAACCATAAGATAAATCATCCATAAATTGACCCCCAGCAAGCTGTAGTTTAGAAGTTCATCACTGTTTTCTTTCATTTGTTGCCTTCAGGATAACACGCAAGGAAATATATGCCAACTCTTCATATGATCAAAAGATGTTTCTAAGCATTCCTTTTGCAACTAATCAACAACAGAGAATTCTCTGTGCCGTTTTCCCCAGATTGCCTATGGATTACTTGTCTCAAAACCATAACCTAAAGAGTTGCCCATTTGTTGACTCCTCTGTATTTTTATTGGTACAATTGCATTTTCATACCAAGATCACGCCTTGGGAAAGTCACCAGACGTCTTGACATCAGCTTCTCTGGAACTTATATGATTTCCCCAAAAAATGTGTGTCACTAGGTCCTGGGAATGTACAGAACATTGCATCTCTTGATTAAAATAATGACTTTGTGTCTTCCATTATTAAACATCTTTGAGTGTATGTGTGTGTGTGTATGCATGTATGTGTGTGTACACAGCATGCTAATAAACTCACCCACTTTGGGAGAAAAAAAGATTTTACTCTGAGATTCTGATATACCAGAGTGCAAGTTCTTTGAGAACGGAACATCAGCTTTTAATTGCATTCTATAAAAGCTCAAAACCTAGAAGCCAGGAAAAAGGGATGGTAGATGTGCCTAATTCACATGTGCCAATATACTTTAGATAAAATACTTCATTATATACACACACACACACACACACATCTGTGTGTGCATAATTCTTGAGCATTTTAAAATTTTGCATAAGAATTTAAAACATTTTTAATGTTAACATCCATTCACATACAACTCTGTGCCGTGGGCACCATCACTGGAATTTTTCAGGGATAGTTCGATTTTTCTATTTGAAGTTCAGTAAGAAAAGCAGCAGGATGTTTCATATCCTGGGAATACTGACTTTTAGTTTATATGTTGTACATTCCTATAATAAGTATTAAAGCATAGTGAGCTCTTTTCTCTCATTTGGGTTTAAGAGCTTGAACTCCACAGAGCACAGATATTTTCACCTGCCAATGGACAAAATACCTATGTTCTCTGGCAGAGAAGGGGAACACCTTAAGTCACACATCCAATACCCTGTAAGGATTCCCATCTAGGACATTGGTGTCTGTAGGAGGCTGGCTGCTCATAGTTCCACAGAGTCTCCTGGTGCTCACAAGTTCTTCTGGTTGTATTAGTTTTTCAATATTGCCATAACAAATTGCCACAAACCTAGTGGCTTAAAACACACATTTATTTTCTTACTGCTGTGTAGGTCAGAAGTCTGACATGGGTCTCACTTAGCTAAAACGAAGGTTTCAGCAGGACTGCATTCCTTTCTGAAGGCTCCAGGGGAGAAACCATATCCTTGCTTTTTCCAGCTTCAAGAGGCTGTATACATTTCTTGGTTCCAGTGCCCCTCCTTCACCTTCAAAGCCAGCAAATCAACTTCTTTCATGTCACGTCTCTCGTATCCTTCTTCTGTTATAAAACGTCTCTATCAATAGGTACAGCTAAGAAATTTCCTCTTCTTTTAAGGGCACATATCAGTATATCGAGTCGACCTAGATAATCCAGGATAATCTTTATATCTCAAAGTCTGGACCCTTGATCACATCTGCAAAGTCCCTTATGCCATGTATGCAAACATCATCACAAGTTCCAGGATTTAGGGCATGGGCATCTTTGAGGGGCCGTTGTTCTGCCTGGGTTAACTTGTCAGAAGTTTGTCTATACATTAATCTATGGTTGGAGTTGAGTGCTATACAGGCTTCCAGTTGGAGTTGACAGAAAATCTTTTGATTTTTCACACAGGACCAGGGTTCGGAGATGTATGATTTAAAGAGGCTTAAAGAAAGGACCTGGATTCCCAAACCATCACCGGTTGACACCATATTTGAAATTCTGAAACAAAATATCCATAATTTGATTCTAAAAGTGCTTTGCTCTCAAGAGCACCATCTTAAAATAGAAATATACTTTAGAGGTGGTCCTATTGCAAAGATTCATCAACTCCCATTTTAGCAAGGGGTAGTGTACGAAATAGGCAGAATGGGAGAAGCGGAGCAATTAATGGAGGAATACGAGTTTGCCTTTATCAGAGACACCAGAAGAAGTGCCTCTCACATCCACAGTTCACTTCCCATGAAAGAACCTAACCACAGATATAATTTTCCATGCCTGACAAATTATGACTCTACAGCCCTGACTGACCACAGAAAACTGGACTGAAATTTAATGCCCAAAGTAGAATTGGCCATCTGCAAGCTAGACCAGGGTTTTTCAGACTGAGTGTTTGACCTGTTTGTGGGTCACAAATAGATTTTGTGTGTCAAGTATCAACATTTTAATGTGAAATAGAGTATAATTGGAATGGAATTGAATGGGATGGTATGAGATGGCATGGAATAATCTAAGATGGGATGAGATGGGATGGGATGGCATGGGATAAATAAAATAGAACAGAGCCAGGTAAAACAGAATATAATAGTTCATTTCAGTTGTGTATGTGAGTGTGTGTGTGTGTGTGTGTGTACTGGGTCTAATATAAAATGTTTTTCTTACTGTAGGCAAATTTGAAAGCCACACAGTTAGATAGTGGTCTATGAGGTAGCCTAGCAGGAGCGCTATGCCCTTTCAGGATATTGCTTATTGGGTAGTAACCAACTAAGTAGCCAATAAAATCCTCTCTTATGACATGCAAATGAAAGACTTCAAAGAAAATTACAAGGAGTGGAGTATTGCAAAGCAAGATAAACACCTTGACAAAGTGGAAAACAGAAACCACAAACGAGTCAAAAGCTTGAGTAATGTGCAGAGTCCGTGGGAGTAGAAAGCAGCAGGGTGGAGGGTTGGTGATTGGCAGTAGAAACAGAAAAGGTAGGAAAATAAGGGAAAGTCTAGTTGCAGAAATGTCAGAATTACAGGTTTAAAAATTATCAGAAACTCATTTATAAGGTCAAGGCAATGTAAGCTGTTAGTAATTCATTCAGCAAATAAGTAACTGAATGCCAACTATGTGCTAAGCACTGTTTGAGGAGGTAGGGATGTTTCAGTGAACAAAGTAGACACAAATCCCTGCCTTCATGGACCCTGCATTCTAGTAGACATGTTCTAGAGTTTTAGCTTAAACCATGTTTGAGTTCTTCCTGATGCACAAATGTTACAGTGATTTCCTGTGCTCCCTTTCTTTCTTTATCCTTTCAACACGTGCTCATCATTTTGTTTCTTGCAACATGAAAGAGCCTAACTAATGTTGCCCAGAATAAAACTTGGTCACTTAGAGTTTTGCTTAGGACTGGTTTTAAATGCACAGAAGTCTCATTCTGGAGGGGCTGAAGTAAGAGCTTTTCTCTTCTTTGCAGAAGGCATTGGGACCACAAAGGAAGACTGAGATATAATAAATATAATAAAGATTTCATGATTGTTTCATGTTTACTCATTGCAAATTGGTTGATTGGTTGACTGATTTTTGTTTCCTGCTCCAATAAATGATTGTTTTTATAAGGAGCCAAGAATGACTTGCTGGTCAAAATTTGTTTAACTCTGTTAGCAGTTCTCAAGGAGTGTCTCTCCTGCCATTTAAATAAATGTTCACCATCAATGATCTCTTGTTTTTCTTTGTATATTCTACCTCTTTCTCTCATCTGAATCATTTCAATCGACATGTCTCTCAAGTCACTCCCATCTTATAAAAATACAAACTTTCAAATCCCTCTCAGGCAGGATAATCTTTGCTACCCACCACAGATAAGCTTTTTGACAGTCTTTCTCTCACTCTACGTATTTGCTGTGAATTTCCTTATCTTCTTCCTCAACCCATTGCAATCTGACATCTGCCAAGATTTCTGTATGTCATTTTTCTAAATCCAAAGGATTTTTTGTTTATCCTGATTTCTCAGCAGATTTTTCACACAGATATCAGTCAGGAAACAACTCCAAAATCTCAGGCTTAAAACAACAAAGATTTCTTTCTCATTCACTCTAACTGTCCATAAGGGTTAGCAGGACGATTCTGCTCATCTTAATTACTCAGGGTCTTAGACCTTCAGAGCTGCCTCCATTCTGAACATGGCCTGTTGCCTTGGTAGAGGAAAAAGCTCGGTTGGACTTCATACTGACAAGTCTATGCTGTGCCCAGAATCAACACACATCCTTTTTGCTTACAAGTCTTCAGCCAAAATGAAACACACATGGTCACATCCATCCACAATGGACCAGAAAGTAGATGGTACCATGGCCCCAGAGGCAAAGAGCTGGAAAAGTCTGATGAGCTGGATGTGATTTTTCACAGTGTGGTTCACTGAGCCCTCAGTGGAACTTGCTCTTCCTTGGTGTCTGAGAGACCACATTCTCTTGGTGCTTTTCCACTCTCTCTGGTTGCATCTCTGTCCCTGGGAAATCTCAACCTTGCCACTGCTTCTATCAGCTTCTATTTTAAATTAATTTTCCTCCTCTGAGCCTCAGACCCGCTACCCAGCTCCCATTCTTCCTCTTCTCCACTTGTTCATCTCAACCTGAAACTGGACTTGTAAATTTGCCCCAAACATTCCTTTTTCCTGCATTTCCTATATAAGGAAATGGCACTTTAAGCCATTCAGTTTTGAAAGCCAAAATCTCAGGAGCCAACCTTGACACCTGCATCTATCACCCTCCATATCTAATCTGTCACCAAATCCTATCAGGTCACCTCTTAAACATATTTCAGTCTGTTTCCCTCTTTTCATGTTCACTGTCACTGCCCTATTCCAAACTAGCCATATCCTTTGCCTGGAATACTACAACAGCCTAATTAGCCTCTCCCTATCCCCTTTTTTATTTTTTTTAATTTTTTATGAGGTACCAGGGATTGAACCTGAGGCCTCGTACATGGGAGGCAGGTGCTCAACCACTGAGCTACAGTGGCACCCTCCCTATCCATTTTTTTTTTTTTTTTTTACCAAGAGGTCCCAGGGGTCGAACCCAGATCCCTCTGTATGAGTGATGGATGCCCTATCATTTGAGCCACATCCGTCCTCCCCCTATCCACTTTTGACACTCTTCAATCCATTCTTTATATTCAGATCAGAATCATTTTTCCACAATACAAATAGAATGTCCTCAACTTAAAATTTTTAAATAGTTTTCCCGCTCTCAGGGATAAGCCGAAACCCCTCCATGGTCTCTTGAGTCCTATCCTATCTCACCACTCTCACAATACATCACTCTCCTCCAGAAAGAGGGAACTTCCTTTTTTTTTTTTTTTTTTAGGTTACAAATTTTTTTTTACGTTAAAATTTTACATTTAAGTTAAAAATTACAATCCAGTTGTAAAAATATTTGTGGAAAACTTCTGTAATAACATTTAATGAAAGGAAAACTAAAAACAAAGATAGTGAAAGACAGGTAAATGGTTCTGCTGATCTAAGAAAGCAAGGTAATCTTACTTAGAAGACATTTGAATAAGTCACTGTTAAAAGCAGGAGAGATAGGCCATTTTCACAAACCAGGTAACATTTTGTGTTGCTAATTACTTCTACATCAGAAGATAAAGACTATATGAAATATAAAGATTGACACATAAACAATAAATGAGAAGCCCGACTGCAAACATATTAACCTCACAAAGATGAGATGATTTTTACAAACAGAAAGTATACAGATTTGTTTGAAACAAATTTCAAATATGTTTGGTCCATTAAAAATAAAATGTAATCAAGTCATACAACCCACATAAAAAGTGTTATGATAAAATAAAGAACATACTAGCTCATCATAAAATCAAAATTATTAAAGCTAGTTAGCTAAGGTTCCTTAAAAAATAGTATGGTGTGGGGAGGTGGAAAACAAAATAACCTCTCAATTTTCAAATTTCCATATATTTTGCAATATATTCAAAGCTGGTTTAACTAGTTTTTAAGAACCAGAGAAAGTGTAACCATATATTAAATGACAGTTTAGGTGTATCCTGAATATCCTCTCTGAAAAACAAAATCAAGATCTAAAGGGAAAGAAGAGGGTGTAAAAAAGTGGGAAGAGCATAGGGTACTAAGTGAAAACAAGGTATATCCCTGGAACTCAGCTGTTGTTGTATCCCATTCCTTTTATGTTATCCAGATGCCTTGTTCCCTCTTTCTACCTCCTGACTGTTTACTCTGAAAACAAATGAAATTACTTATGTCTCCTTGTCATTATACAGATGTTTTCCCTGCTCTTAAAGAGAGAAGTAGAATGAGAAGTATTTTAAGAACTATTACCTACAGAAAAATGAATTGAAATTTGAAGTCGAAGAGGCTTTTGAATTCACAGTGGTGAAAAAAAAAGACGGCACTTTTGAGTTTAGTTGAAAACTCCTTTGTTTCCTCTTTTAAGCCACTCATGTTGATGATTTCATGTTCTACAACTGTGAGTTGGATGCACAAAAGGTCCTATTTCCTTTAATCAGTCCCATCAAAAAAGAATCTTGTCTTTTAGGACCACAACCAGGGATTTAGAAAGGATATAATATCACTAAATTATCCTCATCAGAATAGAGACAACATTGCTTATTTACTAAGCATCTTCATTTTCTTTTAAGTCTCTTCTTGCCTTTCTCTTTTAATTTCAGCCATTTTTTTTTTTTTTAAAGATTTTATTTATTTATTCATTTATCCCCCCCTTGCTGCTTGTGCTCGCTGGGTCAGCTCACCACGCCGTGCAGGCGGGCTTGCCTTCACCACGAGGCCCCGGGAACCGAACCCGGGGCCTCCCATATGGTAAACGGGAGCCCTACTGATTGAGCCACAGCCGCTTCCCTAGCAATTTTTAATTACATGACAATTTTTGTGAAGAATTCATGTTTGTGGTTCAGGTAAGCTCCACGAGAACAGGACCTGTGTTTGTTTATTTGTTTTTTTCACATTGTTTCCCCAGGTGTTAATCTGGTATCTGATGTACAGCTAGTGTTTGGTAAGCATAGATTGAATGATTGACTCAATGGCAAAATATTATATTCCATTTGTATATTGAATGTTAGAGAAAACAAAATTTATATCTTTATTTAAAATTGTACCGAAAAAGAAAAAGAGAGAATGGAACTCTTATTGCTAGAGGAATTTGTAAAAGAATATTTTTTAAGGACTGCATGAGGTTTTTACTAAAATGTAGTGAGATTGTTAGTGATAACTCACTGGCAAAGTGGCACAGTTGGTCATCTTTTCCCAATTATACCTCATGGACTTTCTTCTTACAAGACAGTTACGATAGTGACTAGACACAGATGCAGATGGCCATTGCTAAAAAATAGCGATTAACTGGAAAATTATTTCCATGATTTCTAACCCCCTTTTCATTCCAGAGAAACTTCTGAGCTGCCAAAGTCACAAAGTCAGAGTTTAAAGTCATGAAGTCCATGTTAAATAAATACAAGCCTGCAGATTTCACTGAATTTCTGGGAAATGAAATTAACTAGCCCCACACACAGCAGATTGAGGCAATGTGTCCTCCTAATTTCCACACTGATAATTTTAGGCAGTCAGCCTAGGGACTGGTGTTGCCATTAAGAAGGAAGTAAGTTATCTTAATTTGGACATATATTAACTCTTCTAAACTCATAAGGTCCCTCCGGTGCAAGTTTAAATGCTATTCTTACTTAAAGGCTATAACTTGCATCTCAGAACTGAGTAATCGATTGCTCAATAACGGAATAAGTACTGGTAATTTTATATTTTTAAGATCAAAATCTATGTGTAAAATCCATGTATAATCAAATAGGCTTTTTTTTTTTTAAAGATTTTATTTATTTATTCATTTATCCCCCCCTTGCTGCTTGTGCTCGCTGGGTCAGCTAACCACGCCGTGCGTGCGGGCTTGCCCTCACCAGGAGGCCCCAGGAACCGAACCCGGGGCCTCCCATATGGTAAACGGGAGCCCTACTGATTGAGCCACAGCCGCTTCCCCAAATAGGCTTTTTATAATGAATATGACTCAAAGAATTTCAACGTATGTTAGGAAAGACAAAATATCAAATACGTTTGACACTAAAACCATGTAGATATTACTCAAATAAGTACTCATGTAATTAAATTTTTCTGAACTTTCCTTCGCACGTTAAAGCATTAACTTCTTGGAGCTGCATTATTAATGAATTCTGGTGCTATTACAAGAAGATTATCAATATTATCAATAAAAAAGAATAGATTTGCTCCTACACCATCCATCTTTATGGAAGAATAAGAGTTTACTAATAATCTAGGAAAGATTTTTATGATGCCCAAACCATTCAAAGTTATCGTGAAAATGAGTAGAAAGATGCCAGGGTAGAGTAAAAAAAAAAGCACCTTTTTATCATTGAAAGGTTATTTATAATTTTTCAAGTTTAAAACTACTCTTATTTTGTAAATTCATACAACAGATATTTATTGCATACCTACAATGAATCAGGCACTGCAACAGAGACTCAAAGACTTAAATGAATCTGTAGTATTAGAAAAACCCAGTATAGCTTAAATCATGAGGCATTGTATTGAACCTTTGTAACTGAGGGTTAAGAATTATATAGAAGCTTTTATACTATTTTAAAAATATACCAAAGGGTTAATATCTGAAATTGTAGAAACTGGCTGGATTTAGCCTAGACCTGCTATTATGATGGTCATTCTACACAGGTCTCAGCCCTGTTTATGGTTATGCAAAATGTAGCCTTTCGTTTTTTTATAACTTCTCCACCCTCCTGTTTGATATCCATATGGAAAACCTTGTGACTGTCCTCTACTCTGCACTTTCCTATTCTGGAATCTTATTCTACCTTGTAACTGACCCCTACTTTGTACTTTCCAAGCTCCGAATCTTAATTTCTGATAATGATTTTAACCTGGCAACTCACCCTGGCTTGGTAGCCACCCCACCATATTCGACCCCTTAATGTTTATTAATGAAGGAACCTGTGTTCAGCTTCACCCCAATTACCCATTAGCATCCCAATGATATAAAATATTAGAATTTCTACAGTTCGAAGGAGCTGATTTGAGACTATACATCTCCGGTCACCGGCGGCAAATAAATCCTCTTCTCCTTCCTAGCCTAGTTCGGTGTGTCTGTCTGTTCTGCCGTGCTGAATGAATGAACTAGCTGAGGACCACCCCAACCCCTCTTGAACTTGGTGCCCAACTTGGGGCAGGTGTCCTTGCCAGAGCGATGCTGCTCAGTGAACTCCTAGACCCACTAGGTCAGACATTTCCCCAACCCCGGCTCTGCAGCTGCCAGAGGGTTTTACCCCGAGAGTGGGACGGGAATCTCTTGCCTTGCGCGTGCAGGATCCCTAAGGGCGGCGGGCTATGAAGGAAAACAAGTGCCATTCTGGCCTCATATGCATTAGAAAATGAGCAGAAATGGATCTTTAGAATATAATTCTATTTTGCAATAATTAGACCTACATTGTAGAAAATTAAGTAAATAGAATGGAATTCCTTATATCTAATGCTTTATGGCATTAGCCCAAAATGAGAAACTTCGTAGAGAATGTTTTGGTTATAGGTTACTGCCAATTAGTCAGACCCCGGGTCCGCAGCACACTGAAATTAGAGAAAACTATGGCTCGCCACCCCAGCTGGCTAAGGAATTAGTTAATCAACCACCTGTACAAAGCCGGAGTTAAATAACTGCAAAGATGAGGGGACTAGAAACCAGGAAAAAACCCTCCCAGACTCTACCTCGACTGATGTGCTCTTAGATACTATTATTGTATCAAGTACCTCGAGAATTGGGAATGCCACTGTTCCTTTACCTCCCCCACCTCCTTATCAGGAGGATGAAAACAGATCTAAATTGCCATTAGTCCCTCAGAAAGGGCTTCCCCAGCCCACACCCAGAGTGGTGTATCTTTCAGGCAGGGTGCCTCTACCTCAGGAGGGAAAAACGGCGGCCAATTGCTCTCCATCATGCACCCGCAGGAATAGATGACCAAGGACAACATAGGGGCTATTTTTAGGTACATACTCCATTGTCAACATCAGATCTATATGGCTGGCAAAATTCAGGAAATTGTCCAAAAGCCGGATGAAAATCCATCCGTATTCCTCGAGAGACTCCTGTAGGCATATCCTCAGCTCACTGAGTTAGGGAAGATCTCATCAACAGGCAAAATGTTAATCTTTTATTTGTCAGAGTGCTCCTGATATTCGTCGCAAATTGCAAAAAGTAAAAGAACAGCTAGGACTGGCCAACTTCAGCCCTGGTAGAGGTTGCTTTCAAGGTGTTCTATAACCAAGAGCAGCCCAAGAAAAACATCAGAAGAAAACAATCTCATATAAAGCTAAATTAAATGCTAAACTTTTAGGAGCAGTCCGGAGTGAAATCCTCCAGTAACAGAGGGAACCAACAAAAGGTAAGATCGCTGGTGCCCTGGAAAGCCTCTGGGTCCCCACACAGTGTGCTTACTGCAAGGACGATTGGCCTTGGGAGTGAAAATGTCCCAGGCTCACAAGGAAATAAGCACCAAAGACTCCTAACCCCTCAGTTCAATACCCACAACTTTCCGGGGTCAAAGACAGCAATCTAGAGTGACAGCGTCCAGGAGCACTTTCCATCAGTCGGGAAAGGATCCTAATCACCCAGAAGAAACCTTGGGTCTCTTTCCAAGTGGGTGAGGCTCCAGGAGTATTTACCCATATAAGCACTTATTTAATTTTTAGCCATTTGAACTTAAATCCCTAGGTTTATACGGATACTAATAAAATAAGGTAGCATCAAGTCGTAAATCTTTAAAATGATGAAAATTGTAAGTTTTTGGTTAATGAAATTATTACACAAACCCTTTTAAAAATAATTGTTTTGTGTAAACTGACATGACTAGTTTTTCACAGAACAAAATGAGGGATGTGAGACTTTACTATATATGGAATGAAGTAGAAGGGTTATGAGAACTTGTTTAAGGGGGTGTGCTTTGTCCTAAGATAAGATGGCTGATTTCCATAAAATCAGGGTGGAAATATGTAGGACAAGACTTCAATGAATATGAAAGGTTGTAGAAGGGTTAGTGGAAATAATTTTCTCTTGTTGCTGACTGTGATTCAATAAGCTTATTTAAAGGTGAAATTTGTCTTGAGATAAAGTAACTAGTCTATGTGGTTATGGATGGTTATGGGAAGTTTGTGAAAGCATTTCCTAAACTGAAAGATTATAATGTAAATGGCTGATTCCAGGAAATCATTTTAAATAGAAATCCAGGAGTTGATATTGAAAACAAAAAGTAACTTTATGGTAGAAAAACCTGTCAGATGCCACCTTAATCTATTATGATCTCTCCTAACTAGGCACGTTGACTTGACTTTAATGGTTTAAAAAAAAAATACAGGGAAGCGGCTGTGGCTCAATCAGTAGGGCTCCCGTTTACCATATGGGAGGCCCCGGGTTCGGTTCCCAGGGCCTCCTGGTGAGGGCAGGCCCGCCCACCTGGCGTGGTAGGCTGACCCAGCGAGCACAAGCAGCAAGGGGGGGATAAATGAATAAATAAATAAAATCTTTAAAAAAAAAAAAAAAATACAAAGCCGTTGCTATTTTAGAAATTAAGTCTTTTCCAACCTCTTTTACTAATTTATCTGTCAGTGTGATAGAGGCCTGTTAAGCCTGTTTAAATATAATGTTCAAATTTGACAACTTTTCATGTTCTAATAAAATCCTTAAGGATATCGTTAATTGCAAACTGTTGCAAAAGAATTTGTTCTTTCACATTGTAAAAAGTGAGGCACTAAATATACATTTATGAAAATTAATTTTATCAATATATTTGTATTATAATTCTCTATGGAAAAATACATTCCAAAACTGAAAACTCAAAATAAATGGTGGAAAAGTTTAAATGGGATGTTACTTTGATGTGTTAAGTTTTAGTCACATTTTACTCTGATCAGAATTTTTTTCAAGGTGTGGAACTTCTTTTTAAAAAAACTGGTTTGTAATAAAATAATGTGCATAGTCACAGTATTTATTTCCTGAGACTGTTGTAAATGCGCAGACTTATGTTTACTACTAAGGTTAATATTTATAAAATGATAATAGGAAGATAAACTTGATTCCATTGGGAATCTTAGGTTCTCATAAAATAATTAGAAAAATCGTTTTCTTCTGGTACTGCTCAAGTGGTAAACAGTATCTTTCTAAAAGGGAAAACATGAAGGAAAAATTAAATATGTAATTTAATATTTGGGGATTATATGAAAATTCTTAAAGACCTTTGAAGTTCTCACTGTCTATTCTATCCTAATACTAATCTGCATGATGATATTATTGGTTATAGTTTTGGTTATTTTTAGAAAAATGTGATTTTATGAAAACAACCATATCTCTTATGAGTTGCACAGTTTTGCTCTGATGCTCCTCTAAAACAGCATGCAGTCAGCCCATCTTCAACAAAACGGGACTTTAAAGAAAAAGCAAGGCAAGAGCCTGTAAATTGTTTCACTTGCTGATTAACATAATCTTGATAAAAGTGAATTCAGTCACAAAACTTCTATGGTCTATAGTTAATCAATAGAACCAGCTTTATTGAAAATTCTCATAAGAAAATTAGGGTCTAGATTGTAAGCTCTTGCAGCAGTTATATTTATACCTGAGCTAGGCTCTCTAATTGTTATTTTTAAGTCCTAAGATGCTTTATTATTTGTATATAACCTAATAGCTCCCTAGAGTTTTTAAGGGACTGTACGGCACCTGGAACTGAGAGCAAAGTTAACCAGCTCTAAAGATGCTAAAAAAAAAAAAAAAAAAAAAGTAGCATTCATTCTAAAGGCCCATCCCAATTAAAGGAAATAATAAAAAAAAAAAAAAATCAGATCTCAATTAAAAGGTAAATGGAGCTAGTCTAAAGACTAAGGAGAATCAGGATGCAAGGAAAACTTTAAGTAATATGGGGACCAGAAAGAAAAAATGTATTTTGTTCAGGAGAATTCTTTAAATTTCTGTAGAACACTATCTAATTTAAACTGACTAGTCAACTTATTTAATCAGCATACTTAACATGGAACCTAAAATAGTGAATGAGATTGTGATATTCTGTACAGAATTATTTTAATATCCTGATGAATTTCAAATTGTTTTGGGCATAAAATTGAAAGGTATTTGCAAAGTTCCCTAAGGGACTGGGGAAAACGTAATAACTCTGCAAGGCAAACCTGCGAAAAAGAAACATTCCACTAAACTCAGCCCTCGGTCTCAAGGCTTGTACTCATGAAACTTATTTCTGTAATGATGAAGCTAAACCTAATTATAATTATGTCTAAGAGTCACCACTAGAGAACCTCTTTGTTACTCAAATGTGGCCTGCCTCTCTAAGCCAAACTCTCACTGCTTCCCCACTCCATGGGACAGGACATCTAGGGATAATTTCCCCTGACAATGTGGGATTAGACCAAAAGGGAGAAAAAGAAATAGGACACAATAAAGTTTTTTTTTTTTAATTTTAGTGAGAGTTAATACTTAAATCTTTATTGATATAATTTCAGACCTACAGCAAAGTTTCAAGAATAATACAATGAATTCCCAGAAACCGAGTCCCTGAATGTTAATACATTACTATATTTGCTTGATTCTTCTCTCTCAATCTCTATCTACTATCTATCTATTTTTTTCTCTCTCTTTCCCTCTCTCATTTTCTCTAAACTATTTAAGAGGAAATTGCTGTATGATATCTTTTACCCTTAAATATTTCAGTTAGTGTTTCCTAAAAACAAGAAATTCTCTTATATAACCATAGAATAATTATCAAAATTAGTTAATGTGACAAGTTGAATTATCTAACCAAACACATGTTCTGAATCTTAATCTATGACCCGAAGATGTTATTTTCAGTAAGTGTGGCCAACTGAATCAGCATGGGTCTTAATCCATACTGCTGGCGGCCTTATAAAGAGAACCTGGAGCTTACAAAAGCCACAAAAGAGAAGACACTGTCATGTGACAGAGGCAGAGGAACCCCAAAGATTGTTGACAGCCAGCACCCAGAACACTACCAACTCCAGGAGAAATCCAGGCTTGCTGATATCTTGATTTGGGACATCTTCTAGCCCCCCAAAAATGAGCCAATAAATTCCTGTTTTTTAAGCCAAAACCAGTTTGTGGTATTTGTGATAGCAGTTCTGGCAAACTAGGACAGTTAACATTGATACAATACTATCATCTGATCTATGGATCTATGGCTCTGATTAAGATTTCGCCAATCTTCCCAATAATGTCCTTTTTAGCTAAATCAATCAATCAATCAATCAATCCAAGATCATGTGTTGCATTCAGTTGTCACATTTTTTAGTCTTCTTTCATCTAGAACAATTCCTGAGTCTTTCTTGACATTTTAGAAGAGTGTAGATTGTAGATTGTCCTTCTCTTTCAGCTTCTCTGATGTTTCTCATGATTTGATTCAGATTATTCACTCCTGGCAGGAATATCACAGAAGTGATGCTGAATTTTTTCCAGTGCAACCTATCAGCAGGTACATGCTGTCAATCACATCCATTACCGGCAATGTTAGCTTTCATCATCTGGTTAAGATGGTATCTGCCAGGGACTATTAAGTTACTGCTTTTTCCTTGGTAATTAATAAATGGGAGATTCTTTGAGACTATGTAAATATTCTGTTACTGATGTGGAGGCAGTGGCCACTAGAGGTTCTGAGGAGAGGGAGAGGGAAAAATGGGTGTAATATGGGGGCATATTTGGGACTTGGGGATTGTCCTGAATGACACTGCAATAAGAGATAAATGCCATTATCTATCTTGCCATAACCTACAGAATTGGGTGGGAGAGAGTGTAAACTTTAATCCACGCTTGGTGGCAATGTTCCAAAATGTGTTCAGCAATTGTAACAAATGTACCACACTAATGAAGGATGTTGTTAATGAGGGAAAATATGGGAGGGGTAGGGAGCAGAGCATATGGGAATCCCCTATATTTCTTATGTAATATTTATGTAATCTAAGTATCTTTTTTAAAAGTTTAAGAGAATATCAAAAATAAGTACAAAAAAACCTTACCATTTTATCATCTTAAAGATTTAACAGACATAATGTTAACTTATTAATATCTGTATAAACCCCAGGAGATTACACCCAAGGAGAATAAAATTAAAATAGTGATAAAAGAAAATATTCTGTTACTACTCAAATTTCACCCACTACTTTCAGCATCAGTTGATGATTCTTGCTTAAATCAAGTATTATTACTATGTCAGCCACATGGTGAATTTATATTTCCATAATTCCTTCTTCATTTATTATTTGGCTTACTATGGTAAGGAATATCTTTCCCTTCTTATTTATTTATGTGTTTGTTTCTTCATTCATTTAAGTGTGGACTCGTGGATTCTTAATTTATTCAATAGGTTATAATCCTTAATATTACCATTTGCTTTATGCTGAATTGCTCCAGATTTGGGCAGTGGGAGTACTTCAAGCTGTGTTCTGTGTCCGTTTTCCATGTTGCCACCATTTCTTGAGCAGTCATTTACTTTTTGTTTGTTTTTGTGTTTTTGTTTTATTTTCATTTTAAAAACAATTTATTGAAGTATATCACTCATGTATGAACATACATAAACAATAAGTGTATTGCAAAAGTTTTGAACTTACAAACTGGTTATTTGTATTTATTCTAATTGGAGTACACTGCTTTCTTTCATGAGAGCTGGGAAATTTTCAACCATTATTTCCTCAAATATTCTTTCTGCCCCTTTTCCCTTCTCATCTCCTTCTGTAATTTCCATAACACCTATGGCCATGCCCTCCATGTTATCATTCAACACCCTGAGCCCCTGGTCAATTTTTTCCATTCTTTACTCTCTCTGTTCTCTCTCTCTTCAATTTCAGTTGTTCTTTCCTCTACATTACTGATTCTTTCTTCCATAGTTCAAATTTTCTGTTGTGTGGCTCTATTGTATTTTTAATTGCACTTATTTTTTTTTTCATTCCCAGAAGCTCTGCTATTTTTCTATCCAAGATTTCAAATTTTTCTTTGTGCTCAACCAGTGTTCTTAATGTCTTTTAGTTCTTTAGCCATGTTGTCTTTCAACTCTATGATTTGATTTAGGAGATTTGTATGAACCTCATTGATTAACTGTTTCAAGTCCCGTGTCTCATCTGGAGCTTTGATTTGTTCATTTGCCTGAGTCATGTCTTCCTTTACCTTTGTATGTTTTGTAATTTTTTGCTGATATCTAGGCATCTGATCCTGATACTGAGTTTACTCTGGTGTTCATTTTCTCTTTCTTGTTTAGGGATTTACTGTTAAATAGCTGTGTGCTACCATTATTCTTTGACTCTTGGTTCAACTTGTTCTAGATATTTAGGATTGCCCCTGCTTAATTGCTCAAACCAGGACTAAGGACCTAGTAATGTGGTGCAAGCCAGTTTCCAAGGGCCCTTGAGAGGGTGGCAGTAAAGGCAACTCTTTGCCTCTTTTATTTATTTATTATTATTTTTCCTTTTCATGCACCTTTCTTGTCTGGCCAGCAGATAGCACTCTTTGGCTGACTTCTCAGCTCAGACTCTAGATGCTAGAGGGGAATGCATTCAGTATACTCCTCAGGCAGGTAGGTGGTGCAGAAGCAATGTCCTCAGTGCTAGCCAAGCCTCACAAACAAACTTTCTCAGAGGCTGTTCTCTACCCTTGGCCTGTCACACTTTCTCCCGCTTTGCCTCTTCAGCAACCAGCTGGGGGCAGTAGGGAGTGTGTTTGAGAAGGCAAATTATATTTAGCTCCCTGCAGGCTCTCAGAGCAAGCAATGTCTCAGGTCCAGTGGGCCTGGAAGTGTGTGACCCCTCCAATGCAGCAGAACAAGTTCACTGGCCAAAATATGAATTTACTGTAGGCTGTGTCCTTTCCTTTCCTCTTTCTTGAGGAAGAGGACCCCTGCAACCCCCTCAGTCCATAGGCACTGCAGTCCACAGCCACTGCAGTCTGCAGACACTATTTGCTCCATAGATGAGTGGAAGGGTGCTCGCTGCTGCTTTTGTAGCTCTACTTATGGGGTTTTTCAGCCAGCTGAACTCCTTTTCTACATCCCTCTCTCTTCTGGATGGGGTCTCACCTTCCCCTCGTGTCCCGAGCCCCAGAGCAACCTTCCAGATGGTCTCCATCTGTTCTTTACCTGTTTTTGTCTGGGAGAGAAGTGATCCCTCCACCTCTCTAATCCTCCATCTTCCTGGAAGTCTCACACAATAAAGTTTTTTTTTTTTCTTACACATTTTTTTCTTTATTGAGAAGTGCATTTACAGAAGAATCATGCATAAAAAAGGGGATTTCCATGCACCACCCAAACACCAACACCTTGCATTTGGGTGGAATATTTGTTACAAATGATGATAGAACATTTAAATTATTCTATTAATTAAATTCCATGGTTTAACTTAGGGCTCACTCTTTATGTAGTATAGTTCCCTGTAAAGTTTTAATGGCTAAGGAATTTCAAATGGAGTCAAGAGGTCATTCTGGAGGTTACTTATATGAGGGCTTGTTTAGAGACTCACCTTGAGTGAGATAAAGCCTTTCCCATTTCCCTACTGAGAGTAAGAGCTGTTCCCCAAAGAAAATTTGGTTTAAGTTCTTATAAAATGATTAATGAAAGTCCATTTCTTAAAAATAAGTATACAGGTAACGTGCATGCTAGTCCTAAATTAACTCCAACCATAATGTTGGATCTTTGGGTGCAATCCTGAATGCCTTTTCAGGAAACACCCTCAATGCCCAGGAAAACCTCAACCTGAATATTTAACTTGACTCCCTTGCTGACTTTGCTTCTGTATTAGTCAGCCAAAGGGGTGCTAATGTGAAATACCAAAAAATGGGTTGGTCTTTATAAAGGGTATTTATTTGGGGTAGAAGTCCACAGTTACCAGGCCATAAAACATAACTTTCTTCTCTCACCAAAGTCCATTGCCACGTGTTGGAGCAAGACAGCTGCTGACGTTTGCCAGGTTCAGTTTCTTGGGTTCCTCTCTTCCCAGGGCTGCATTTCTCTCCAGGCTTAGCTCCTGTTTCCTCCACAAGGTCAGCTGTAAACTATCAGGTGAACGGCTCCCTTCTCTTCTCCTGGGGCCTTCTCTCCAACATCAAAAGTCCAACATCAAAACTCCAACTTCAGAACTGTTGCAACTCTGTTCTTTGTGATGCCTTTTATATTTTCTTCCCCCATCCACCAAGGGGTGGGGCTCAACGCCCTATTGACGTAACCCAGTGAACACTTTAATCATAACTTAATCATACCCAGATCAACAGATCAGTTTACAAGCATGATCCATTTATATTTTTGGAATTCATAATTACACCAAATTACCAAAGCTACAGCTTCTTTGTTCTAATCTCTTTCCTAGTGGCAGGAATTATCTGTAGCCTAGCTAATTTAGACTTTGGAGTTTTCCTCATAAACATACCCCACTAAACACCAGCATAACTTCCTTCATTTTCTTCCTTGAAATTCTGTCCCTGCACATCTTCCACTGCCTCATTAATAAGTTATCTTAAAACTAATCACATTTTTTTATTTCTAAGTGATTGCAGGCTACTCTACTCTTTGTTGCATACCAGCCTCCCCAGACCAATGCCCCAGTAAAAGGAATGTCCAATCAACAGTATCTCCATTGCATGGATCTAAACTTTCACCAGAAAAACCCTAACATCGCTCCATCTCAGCAGGAAATAGCCAGGTGGAATGACACCGAAATTCCCAAGATTGGAAATGTATATTTAATCAGGAGGAAATTGTAGTACTAGAAAAACCCAGTATAGCTTAAATATTCAGGCACTGTACTGAACCTCTGTAACTGAGAGTTAAGAATTATACAGATGTCTTTATATTATAAAAATAATAGCCAAAGGTTAATATCTGAAATTGTAGAAACTGGCTGGATTTAGCCTAGACCTGCTATTATGGTGGTCATTCTAATCAGGTCTCATGCCTGTTTATGGTTATGCAAAATTTAACCTCTCCCTCTTGTATAACCACTCCACTCTCCTGTTTGATATTCATATGGAACACCATGTGACTGACCTCTACTCTGCACTTTCCTATCGCAGAATCTTGATCTCTGATGATGGTTATAACCTTGTAACTCACCCTGGTTTGGTACTGACTCCACCATGTTCAATCTCTTAATGTTTATTAATGAAGGAACCTGTGTCCAGCTCTGTCCCAATTATCCATTAGCATCCTGATGTTATAAAATATTAGTATTTCTACAGTTCAGGGAAGTTGATTTGAGACATCTCCTGTCTCCCATCAGGGAATAAATCCTCTTCTCCTTCCTAACCTAGTTCAGTGTGTCTGTCTATTCTGCTTCATCAGGAGAACAAACCCAGCCAAGGACCATCCCGGCCCCTCTTCAAATCTTCTTAGCGGATGAGCAGTCTTTCCAGTCTTAGCACTGTGGCCTTTCCACTTTACCATGATGACTTTTTTTTGTTTTTTAAGAGATTTATTTGTTTACTTTTTTTTAAATCCCCCCTCTCCCCCAGATGGTTTTCTCATCTGTCTGCTCATTGTTTGCTCTCCTTCTCCAGGAGGCACTGGGAACCTAGCCCAGGACCTCCCACAGGAGGGGCGAGTATCCAATGGCCTGAATCTCATCCATTCTCCACAGGTTGCTGTGTCTGCTGGCTTGTGGCATCTCCTCGCTTAGGCATCTGCTCGTTGCGGCAGTGCGACACATAGCTCATTGCGGAAGGTGCAGTGTCTAGCTCGTTGCAGTGGGCCCGGCATCTGCTCGTCTTCTTTAAGAGGCACCAGGACCTGAACCCCGGACCTCCCATGTGGTAGGCAGGTGCCCAACTGGTTGAGCCACATCCATTTCCCCCATGATGACTTGAAATACAATCTTCTTTCTGGAATCATCAATGTTCCAACACTTTGGACACTGTGATTCTGCATATTTTGAAATAAATGTTTTATATAGGCAATTAAAAGGAACCATTTAGTAAAAGAGAAAAGCAATTTTCAAAAAGTATTTGAAGACCAAAAAACTTTAGGGAAATGTTTAAGGATTCCAAAGGAGAAATTAAACAGAGAAAAGTCCCTTTCATTTTCATTGGTGAGTAGATGAAAGTAAAAGTTCTAAAATGTGAAAGAGCTCTGGGACTCATTAGGATGAATTTGTTTGTATTTCTAAAAGGTAAACCACATAATATAAAAGATTTCTGGCCAACTCAAGGGCCTTACAAGGATAGTCTGTGGTGTTGCCAAGCAATTTCCTTTCAAATTCATGCTGCTGGTATTGATTTGTCCTCTGGCAGACATTTCCTATATCATTGAGTATGTGGGGAGTAGCAGAGAAATACCTGCTTTGAATGTGATTTCCAAAGAATCTTTCTAGGCATAATTTTTTAAAATTTGGAATTGACACATCATTGTCTGGATACACTAATGACCTGAGCAATCATGCTATTTTTTAACAGTTAAAAACTGTAGAGGAGATGATGTTTATTATACAAAACTCAGAAACATCTATGCTAAATACTGTCTTGGGATTGTTCCAGGTGAATAAAATGTAGGCCTTTCCACACCAATTAATGGTCCATTGGCTAATAGGGTGGTCCCTTTCTCAGATGGCCCTCCATCTTTCCATACCCAATTCAGATTGCCCTAGAAAGAAAACTCCACATATGCAAATCTAAAGAACCAACAAACCTAGCATCTAGAGGCTTCCATTAGCATTGCATTTCCATGTCCCTAAATGTTCTGGAGACTTTTGCAGGCTGGTCTAAGAACCTAATTACTACTTGTGGAAACAGCAGGCCTGTTTCAAAACAATTGCATCCCACACTCAGTTGATATGGATTTTCTTAATTATACATGTTTTAAATCATAACATGATAGAAATCATAACAGTGTAAGAATAGTTTGAGGGGCAAGACAACCATTCTTCAAATGTTTGGGAGATTTTGCAATGACTCTACAAGAGAAAATACGCCAAAATAGGAATTCAAAAACCTGTATGTAAGTCCTAAGGCACCTACTCCCTAAGAAATATGACTGTGACCCAAAACACGTAACCTGAGCCACTCTTTCCTCAGTTGGAAATGGGTGTAATTTCTGTCCTATCACAACTCAAAGTTGTCAGACCTTGTAGAGCAGTTAAAAGACATGGACTTTCGAAGTGAAACAAATGTGGATTTTACCTCTACCACTTATCAAGTTATTAAATTTCTATGAGTCTCAGTTTTTTACCTTTCAGGACTTGAGAGAGTATTAAAAACAGTATATGCCTAAAACAGTCTGAGCCAATGAATAGTTGCAATGAGCTGCAAAGAGCTGTGGAAGATGCTTGGAAACTGTAGAGTGCTAGCTACTGTAAGGTATTATATTGTTGAACATGTGAAAATGTTACAGTCATTATGTAATTTAGAATACAACCTGAAATCATGGTATTTATTCAACCTGACACTTGTTTATTATCTGTCTTCCTGCCCAGAATGACTGAACACAGACCATGTGAGTTCAGGGGTATTGTCTGACTTGATTTGTCACTGTATTCCCAGTCCCTAGAACTGTGCCTGACACCCAGGAAGCACTCAGTAATATACTATATTAAATATACTATATGCTGACATAGCATCTATGAGCCAGGCATCTCATCTACCTAACAACCCTGTGAGGTAGTGGCTAATACTATTCAAAATTTACAATAAGGATACTGAGGCATTGATGAATATCACAGCCAGTAAAGGACAGAGGCAGAATTTGGACCAAGTCTAGGTCCAGAGTCTTTCCATCCTTTTATTTTATTAGAGAAGTTATAGGTTTATAGAAAAAGCATGCTTTCATGTTTTTATACAGAGTTCCTGTATACCATACACACCCTAATATTACCACCTTGCAATAGTGTGATTTATTTGTTACAATTGATAAAAGAATGTTTTTATAATTGTACTATTAACTGTAGTCTGTGGTTTACATTAGGGTTCACTGTTTGTCTTGTACAGCCCTAAGATTTGTTTGTTTGTTTTTTTAGATTTTTTTATTCTGGTAACATATATACAACCTAAAATTTCCCCTTTAACCCTATTCAAAGATATAATTTAGTGCTGTTAATTACATTCACAGTTTGTGCTACCATTGCCACCATCCATTACCAAAACTCAAATAGTTTTGGTAATGGATACCAAATAGTAATACTGTACAATTTAAGCATATATTCCACATTCCTACCCCCATATCAGGTCCTGGTAAGCTATACTCTAGTTTGTGACACTATGAATTTGTTTATTCTAATATTTCATATCCATGAGATCTCGCAATGTTTGTCCTTCTGTATCTGGCTTATTTCATTCAAAATGATGTCTTAAAAGTTCATACATGTTGTTGTATGTATCAGTACTGCCTTCCTTTTAACAGCTGAATAATATTCCATTTGTATATATACCACATTCTATTTATCCATTCATGGGTTGTTGGACATTTGGGCTGCTTTCATCTTTTGGCAATTGTGGTTAATATCACCATGAACATTGGTGTGCAAATATCTGTTTAATTCCCTGCTTCCAATTATTTTGGGTATATACCTAGAAGTGAGATTGTTGGGTCATATGGTATTCTACACTTGACTTTCTGAGGAATCACCAAACTGTCTTCACAGTAGTTGCACCATTTTACATTTCCACCAACAGTGAAAAAGTGTTCTTATTTCTCCACATCATCTCCAACACTTGTAATTTTCTGTGTATTTTTTTTTTATCTCATTGTGACTTTGACTTGCATTTCCCTAATGGCTAATGGTGTTGAGCATCTTTTCATGTACTTTTTGGAAAATGTCTATTCTTTGGAAAAAATGTCTATTCAAGTCTTTTGCCCATTTTTAAATTAGGTTGTCTTTTTGTTGTTGACTTGTAGGATTTCTTTTTATATTCTGGATATTAAACATTTATCAGATATGTAGTTTCCAAATACTTTCTCCCATTGTGGAGATTGTCTTTTTACTTTCATGATAAAGTCCTTTCATGCACAAAAGTTTTTAATTTTGATGAAGTCCCATTTATCTATTTTTTTTTCTTTTGTTGCTTGAGCTTTTGGTATAAAGTATAAGAAACCATAACCTAATACAATTTCCTAAGGATGCTTCCCTATGTTTTCTTCTTGGAGTTTTATAGTTTTGGCTCTTATATTTAGGTCTTTGATCCATTTTGAGTTGGTTTTTGTAAATGGTGAGAGGTAGGGATACACTTTCATTGTTTTGCACATGAACATGCAGTTCTCCCATACTTTGTGTTGAAAGCCAATTCTTTCACAATTGAGTAGCCTTGTCACCCTTGTCAAAAATCATCTGTACATAAATATAAATGTTCATTTCTGAATTCTCAATTCAATTCCTTGTCTGTCCTTGTGCCTGTACTATACTTTTTTTTTTTTTTTACTGTAGCTTTGAAATAAGTTTTAAGTTCAGGAAGTATGAGTCCTCCAACATCATTCTTTTTTTCCAAGATGGCTTTGGCTGTTTGGGCCTTTTATCCTTCCATATAAATTTGATTATTGACTTTTCCATTTCTTCAAAGGTTTTAGAATTTTGACTGGGATTGCATTGACTCTGTAAATCACTTTAGGTATAATTGACCTCTTAACAATATTTAGTCATCTAATCCATGATCATGGAATGTCCTTTTATTTATCTATGTCTTCTTTGGTTTCCTTTAGCAATGTTTTGAAGTTTTCTGCATATAAGTTCTTTACCTCCTTGGTTAGATTTATCCCTAGGTATTGATTCTTTTTAATTGCTTTTGTAAATGGATTTTTTTTTTTTTCATCTTCAGATTGTTCTTTACCAGTCTATTTAAAAACTACCAGTTTTTGTGTGTTGATCTTGTATTCCACCACTTTTCTGAGTTCATTTATTAGTTCTATTAGACTTGTGGATTTTTCAGGACTTTCTGTATATAAGATTATGTCATATGCAAGTAGGGAAACATTCACTTCTTCTTTTTCAATTTGCATACATTTTAATTCTTTCTCTTGCCCCACTTCTCTGAGATGTGTGGGTCTATTCCCCTTAGGTTGGGAAGAGTAAGGTCACCACCCCATTGCTGAAGGGAGTTTGAGACTGTTCCCCATAGATTAGGGAAGGTCAGGTTGCCACCTCACTTTTCTGAGGAGATTGGGCCTGTATGCCAGAGATTAGTGAGAATGTTGCCACAACCTCACTGTACTAAGAGGGTTGAGACTGTAACCCAGAGACTGGGGAATGTGTGGCCATCACCCCAATGTTCTTGGATGGTGAGGTCTGGAGCTAGGTCTCCACAACAGATGCTTGATGAGGGTGGAACCAAGAAAATGGCCATTTGGTAAACCTGTGGAAAGGTGGGCCCCAGGAGGCCCCAGGGAGAAGAAACCATCAACTTAACAATGACTCTTATACTTTGAAATCTAATGCAGTATGCCCTGCAGGTATTCAGAACTGTTGGGACTTGTGATGCATGTTTCCCTCCCAAAATCTCCTTATGGTAATGCAAATGTTTATCCTATGTCTGTGCCTCATTTGTATATTGGAAGCAGATAAATTGTTTTGTAAGTTTCACAGCAAGAGGAGACTTTGCGCCAAGACAAACTGTATTCCTATAACTGATTGTGATGTGATTTTGTACCTAGAAATACTACTGAGATTATTCAAGGTTTTTTGGAATATTGTAATTTTGGGGGAGATTCAGAGGGTGGAGTGTGACAGTTTGAGATTATTTTTGTGAATCCCCAAAAGAGAAAGATTATGTATTATATTGGATTCAGTTGAGAAGCCCTTGATTAAATTATCTGTTAAGATTTGGGCTTTTATTCAACCATGTCATTAAGGTGTGACTCAGGTTGAGTCTCTGCCCCCTTGGTGGATCGATATAAATAGATACTCACTCAAGAAGACACACAGAAGAGAGAGAGCACTGTCGTTTTTTATCGTGGGGCCCTGGGGAGCAATGAGCCATTTGCCTGATAGTTTACAGTTAACATTGGGAAGAGAAGATATAGAAGACCTAGAAAGAAACAAGCCCTATGTCAGAAGAGAGAGGAAGCCCTGAGAGACAAGCCCTATGCCAGCCTTCATCTGAGATAGAGGAAGCCCAGACTGGAAGGCTGAACCCTCACAGAAATCAACAACCATCTTGCTTCAACACGTGGCAACTGACTGATGAGAAAGCAACCTTGAGTTGGACTATTTAGGGCCTTGTAACTGTAAGGTTTTACCCCAAATAAACACCCTTTATAAAAGCCAACAGATTTCTGGTACTTTGCATCAGCACCCCTTTGGCAGACTAAAACATATGCCCTTTATCATGTTGAGGAAATTTTCTTCCATTCCTAGTTTTCTGAGTGTTTTTACCAAGGAGTGGTGCTGTATTTTGCATCCATTGAGATGATCATGTGGTTTTTTTTCCCTTCATTTTGTTAATGTGATGTATTACATTAATTGATTTTCTTATGTTGAGCTGTCTTTGCATACCCGATATAAAGCCCATTTGATCATGGTGTAAAATTCTTTTAATGTGATGTTGGATTCAGTTTCCAATTTGGTTTTGTTTTGTTTTGTTTTGTTTTGTTTTTGAGGATTTTTGCATCTATACTCATAAAAGGATATTGGTCTGTAATTTTTTTTCCTTGTGGTATCTTTATCTGACTTTGGTGTGAGAGTGATGTTAGCCTTATAGAATGAGTTAGGGAGTGTTCCCTCCTCTTCAATTTTTTGGAAGAGATTGAGCACGATTGCTGTTAACTCTTCTTAAAATGTTTGGTAATATTCACCTGTGAAGTTATCTGGTCCTGTACTTTTTTTTGTTGGGAAGTTTTTGATTACTGATTCAATCTTTTTACTAATTATTGGTTTGTTGAGTTCTTCTATTTCTTCTTGAGTCGGTTTAGGTGGTTTGTGTTTTTCTAGGAATTTGCCCATTTTATCCAGGTTACCTAATTTGTTGGCATACAGTTGTTTATGGTATTCTCTTATATTCCTTTTTAGTTCTGTACAGTTGTTGACAATGACCCCTTTTCATTTCTGATTTTTATTGTGTCTTCTCTTTTTTTTTTCTTTGTCAGTCTAACTAAAGGTTTTTTAATTTTATTGATCTTTTCAAAGAAGCAGCTTTTGTTATTTTTTTATTCTTTTTTTTTTTTTTTTGATTCTCTATTTCATTTATCTCCACTCTAGTCTCTCTTTCCTTCCTTCTGTTCACTTTGGGTTTAGTTTGCTGTTCTTTTTCTAGATCCTCCAGTTTTGACGTTAGGCCTCTGATTTAAGATCTGTCTTCTTTTTAAATGTAGGCATTTAGAGCTACATATTTCCCTCTCAACATTGCCTTTGCTGCATCCCTTAAGTTTTGGTATGTTGTGTTTTCATACATCTCAAGATATTTCCTAATTTTCCTCATGATTTCTTCTTTTAACCATTGGCTGTTTAAGGGTAGGTTTCTTTAATTTCCACATATTTGTATATTTTACTTTTCTTCTTTACTGATATCTAGCTTCATTCCATTGTGGTCAAAGAAGATACATTGTATCATTTCAATATTTTTTAATTTATTGAGACTTGTTTTTTAACCTAAGATGTAGTCTATCCTGGAGAATGATCCACGTGTACTAGAGAATAATGTATATTCTGCTTCTGTTGGGATATATATACATATATATATATATATGGTCTAGTTCATTTAAAGTATTGTCTAAGTCTCTTATAGCCTTATTACTCCATCCATCTCTATTATACTTTATTGGAGATAAATATTTTTTGGAAAAAAAAGAATGAGCCTTCATCTTTTTTCAACAATTTTTTTTAGCAATAATGAAAACATAATAGTGGTAAAGATAAATGTTAGATAAACTCATTTTATTAAAAAGTATGGTCATTTTCCTTTGTCTTCTTACAAAGTGAACAAGAAAAATTCCTTGGAGCATAAAGGGAAAATAGTCCCAATTTCTGAACTTGACTAAAGCCAGGTTACACAAGGCTGTGAAGGGTTTTAGAGAAAATGATGTGCATCCTTTTTTCCACAGATTCAAACCCATAGAGAACATTTATGTTCCTGGTAAAATGAAGCGGAAGGACATGCGTTTAATGGAGAAGTCTGGTACTTGGGCCATTCCAACCCAAGGAACAGGCCCAAAGGAAACTGTTGGGTTTGATGCCTAATTCTTAGATTGTATTCTGACTTCACTATCCTGAGGATTCACCTACCTTTTAATTTTTCATTTTCTCTACTCAGAAGTAAGCACATCTGTCATGACATGATTTTCCCTCAAAGTCAGCTCATGTCATAGAAAAGAGCTGTGAAATAGATGTGTATCCTTGCAGAAAACAGTTTTTGAGACTCTATTTCCTTAATGATTTTTCCTATATAATTCATAGATTTTTTGGTGCAATATGAAAAAATTCTTCACAAACTATTAGGTGCTATACAAATATAAGGGGCAGCATCACTCTTCATATAAAACAAGGGAGGTGAAATGGCACTGTGGTGGAGGGCAGGGAGCTGATGACACACTGCCTGCTTATTATAATCTGGTGAAATAATTCCAGCATCATGAGGATTTTGCAAGGATTAAAATTTTGCATGTAAAATTTCCACAACAGTGTCTGGCTCATGGTGATGATTGCTTAATAAATGATAGTTATTGTTATTTATAAAAATTGGAATGCATTGTTGAAATACAAATACAATGAGAGTTTTTTTCTCTCCCTAATAAATCTTCTCACTTGCCAAATCTTCCATAGTCTATTTCTCCACCACTTTGCCTTAATTCATCACTTTAAGATGAATATTTTCTATATTTGTAAATAATTTTAATAGTTCCAATTTTTAATATTCATGAATGACCCTAAAGTTCTCTAAGACACACAAATTTGTAATTTTTTGAGTCTTGTATTTGGCTCTTATGTTCTATAGAGAACCAGGTGCTCAGGGGAGAGTCAATGAACTAGTAAGTTTACATTCAATCCAGTTGTTTGTTCTCTACCACTCATCGCACAAAGAGTCATCTTTTTTCACACTTACTAGAGATGTCTGTTATAGTTTAATGCATTTGTGGGGCCTTAGAAGATTGTGTTACATGCTAAATTGATATTTATAAATCTTATTATCCTAGGAATTTATTCCTAGTGAAGGTCAGTGGTCTATCTATAAAGTAACAACACTCTTTCATTCTGGATTTTTATTGTCAAATCTTTCTAGGAGCTTTTTTCTAGATGTTCATCAAGAAACTTAACTGCACTTTGCATAAAATAACTTTTTCCTTGAAACTTTCTTTTCCCCTCTGCCCTTTATCTTGGTAAATAATCTTATATTTTACTCTGCTGGAGATGAGCTATTTATGGATCCTTTCAGCACAATGCTCATTTCATCTCAGGGGAGGCAGGGACAACTGGCACTGTACAGAAATGAGATGATGGCTATAATGCCTTTATGACTAAAAGAAATGTGTAAGCCATCAGATGGCAAGTGATGCCAGGCAGATATAGGTGGTGGGGAAACCTTAACTGGTCCAGCGCACTCCGCATTGTGCCCTGGTGCATAGCAAGGTCAAAGTGTAATACATGTGATGGTCATCATTTTCACCATTACCAAATATTACCCAAGGCAAAGCCAACCTACTTACTTTTTTATTGAGGATTACAATCCCGGTGCAGTAACATGTATTGAGTACTATTAAGTACCAAACACTGTATGAAGAAGCTCTTTAACTTCTCCATGTGCATCTTTGAATCTGAACCTCTTATAGCCTATAAACAGGTATTTCTGACACCTTCATTTTATAAGTGAAGAAACTGGATGAGTGAATTGCTTGAAAAGGTCCCATGGCTATTAAGTTGTACAATCAAGATTTTACCCCCAGGTAGCCTAACTCTAAAGCCTCCACTATCCCAAATATGCTATACAGTCTCCCAAAATATCTCTGAATACACCTGTAACTATTCTGAAAAACAGATATAATGTTGGATATGAGCATAGCTTGCATTATTCTGTATTTCACAAATACACAATCGCTCTAGCATTCTCCTCTACAATACCTGCAACAACCACAGAAATTCACGATGACCCTCAAAAGCACTGTTGTGTGCACATGCTCTGCCATTTACATTAAGAATTCACCACTACAGAGATCAAATGCTATTTCCATTCACAGATAAACAGAGGGCAAACAATCTATCAAAGCCATTTCTTCAGAAACCAAATGTTTTGGAGCTTCTGTGGTGAGACTTGCTATTGAAGTCACACTTGGTTATTACAGCTCTTCCTAAGACGGTTGGTAGGATGCGCCCTGTTGTGGATTTCTCTTCAATAATTGAATTACTTAATGATCAGATATTGCCTAACTTCCTTTCTTCTCAAAGGATGACTGCTGGGAAGCTTCCACTTAGGCCTCTATACTGACTCCAGGGATGAAGATGGTGAAGTGGATTTCAGTGATCACTAACTATTTAATCAAATAAAGAATCTGATTGCTATCAGATTCTTCACGTAGCTCTCCAAAAGAAGCATCATTAATGTTAAAAAAATATTGTCTAGAAGATGCATTTTGGTGTACCAAAGCTTGATTATACTATTGTTTGGTTTACAAAATGTACTCTAAGTTATATAGCAAATAATTTGCCCAGCCACTTTCTGAGACTTATCCCTGCCCTTCCCAGTTGTAAAAATGCTTTATATATACATAAAGAATACAAAAGTGTTGTCATTGGATTCAGAGGTAAATGTTTTTACAAACAGTTGTTTATTGACCAGACAAAACAAGATAGCAAACAGCTGGATATAAGCTCCAGTTACTAAATGAGCAGCAGAAATTTAAGTCTGAGCTTTACTCAAAAGATAGCTATAGTGGAGCAGGTGTAGCTCAGTGGTTGAGCACGTGCTTTACATGTATGTGGTCCCAGGTTCATTCCCTGGTACCTCCTAAAAGTGAAAAATAGGTATAGAATGAAAAATGGAAGAGTCAGAGATGTCATATAACTTCATGTTTAAACTATACCTTTCCTGTGCTTCAGGCCTCCTGGTAGAATGTTGAATCAGACAGATGGGGGTTAGAAATCAAGCTCTGGCACTTAGAGCTGAGAGCAAATTATGTCTCTCTAAGCTTCATTCTACCCATTTACAAAATGGAAATAATAAAAGTACCTATCTCATAAGACCCTTGTGAAGGTTAAATGACTAATATTTAAAAGTCACTTTGTATGTATGATTCATGGCTATTTTTAAATTATCACGCAAGGAGATACCAGGTGTATTAGTCAGCTAAAGGGGTGCTGATGAAAAATACCAGAAATCTGTTGGCTTTTATAAAGGGTATTCTTTTGGGTAAAAGCTTACAGTTACCAGACCATGAAGCATAAGTTACTACCGTCACCAAAGCCTATTGCCATGTGTTGGAACAAGATGGCTTCTAACGTCTGCCAAGAGTTCAGGCTTCTTGGGTTCCTCTCTTTCCAGGGCCTTGTTTCTTTCCAGGCTCAGCTGCTATGCTCTCTCCAGAAGGCCAGCTGTAGATTATTAGGCAAACAGCTTTGTCTCTCTCTCCACGGCTTCTGCTGTGTCTGAGGGCTGTTTCTATTCCTCTGTGTTCTTCTCCTGTGTGTTCACTTCCCAGGCTCCAGGTCAAAACTCCAACTCTCTTCTCTGCCAAGGGGGCAGTGACTCAATGTCCTACTGATGTGGCCCAATCAAAGCCTTAATCATTATTTAATCAAGTAAAATTAAAACCTCTGAATCCAATACACTCTAATATGTGCAGAGGAAAAGACCAGTATACAAACATAATCCACTATTTCTTTTTGGAGTTCATCAATAATATCAAACTGCTACACAGAGATTCCATGAAAACACATGCTTACATTTATTTATTTATTTATTTATTTATTTATTTATTTATTTTGTGGTTTGTTTGTTTATTTTTTAATCACCTTAAGCCTTATGGTGACATCATTACAAACTTGTGCTGATGGTCTAGGTCCTCCACCTAAATCCCTATAAGTTGGCAAAAACACCATGACACATAATTCAATGGCTCTACAATTTTATGGGGTTTTGAATAGCAGCTTAAAGACAACCCTGAATTACAACTTAGTCTGGCTTACACAGTAAAGAATATAAAAGTAAAATTTAACTTGCTACTATATCTTGTCACACTGACTTTTAAAAACATCCAACCTTACATATCATCTATAAAATGTGAGAAGTCTTCAGCATTCTTTATTTGGTATCATACATAAATCAAACCAAAATGCCTTTTGTTAAACAAAAGGCAACATTTCAGATACAGGCAATTTTTATTAGATTGACACAGTTAAGACCAAAAAGATAAAATGGCCACAGCTACCTTATTTTCAGCACCTGCCTTTAAACAGGCTGATAAACACCAATTGAAACACAGGTGAGTCTTGCTCTATGAGACAGTGAAGGGATTTCCCTACCATTTAAATATATTCATAAAACCAGTTATATAAATCTAAATATAAAACCAATCTCCTATAAGTTGTGAGTTGGCATTCACCATCTTTGTGAAAAGTTGAACACTACAAATTCAACCTAGCTTTGAGTCTAATTATATCTTTAGAAGGGGGAAACAGTGATAGCACTTGCTGAACCAGAATTACTATCAAAATTAAAAAAGCTTGATATATTCATTTAACTATAAGCCAATATTTAACTCAGGACTGTCCAAAAAAAATATTCTATCAGCCATTCATGATCTGAATTCTGGTGTATGAGATCAATTTAAATATGGTACATGTAAAAAAGTCACAAGACATTTTTGTTTTGTAATAAATAATGCAGTGCCCAACTATTACTCATTAGTAGCTTTTCTGAGATAAGCTATCAAGTCTGCCCTTTCTGCCTTCTTCTTAATGCCAGCAAAGATCATTTTTGTTCCAGGGATGTACTTCCTGGGATTTTCCAAATACTCCATCAGTGTCTCCTCTCCCCAGGTGATGCCTTTGTTCTTGTTGGCATCTGTGTAAGAGAATCCAGGGGCCTGACCTGTCTTCCGCCCAAAGAGACCATGCAGATTTGGCCCAGTCTTGTGTTTGCCTCCCTTTTCCACAGTGTGGCACTGGGCACACTTCTGAACAAAAATCTTCTTGCCCTTCTCAATATCACCCATTTTGAATTCACTCTCTCGTCGAACACGACCCAACAACGTCTGCTCAAAAGCCAGACGTCCTGCGCTTTAAGTCCAAGGACACGCGCTCTGCGCCTAGGTACCGGTGTTGGCACAACCCTACTTTTATTTTTATTTTGGTGTTTTTCTGCTCTCAATGTGGTGGTCTTTGGGGACAAGGAATAAAGCAAGAAATTGCAAATCAATTGAATATGAATAGAGAATATTTGAAAATCATTATTTTCCTATTTAAAATAAAAATGGTTGGAAATGAACACAGAAATTGCTGTTGATGTTCTGAAAATTCAAGGCATCGCTGAAATACAAAATCTTAAAGACAACACGGGGAAGTGTGGCAGGTTGAATTACACACCCCAGTTTAGACATGCTCTTCATCTTAATTCAGGTCCCTGTGGGTAACAACCCATTGTAAATAGGAAATCTTGAAGATATTATTTTTAGTAAAGATGTGGCCCATCTGAATGAGGGTGGATCTTAATTCAAATCATTGGAGTCCTTTATAAGCATAAGAAATTCAGAAATAGTTTGAGAAAGCCCTGGGAAGGAGTCAGAAGTCAATGGAACCCAGAAGAGAAAGGAGAGGACATCACCTTGTGATGCAAGGCAGTGATACAAGGCATGAAAATCCCAAGGATCGCTCATAGCCGGCACCAGAATATTACAGAATTTGGGGAGAAAATATCACCTTGCTGACACCTCGATCTTAGACCTCTCCTAGCTTCAAAACTGAACAAACAAAATTCCATTGTTTAAAACAGTCCATTCTACCATATTGGTCATAGCAGCCTGGCAGACTAAGAAAGAAGGACAAAGAGAAGGAGGAACCTTATAAGAAGAAAAAAAAAGGCTGTCAAAGAGGTTTGGAAAAGAACTAGAATGGGATGGTATCAAGGATTCTAATAGATGAGAGATTTTCAAAAGAAAGTTTCCTTCATCCATTTAAAGAAATTGTTATTGAGGGTGTAATATGCTAGGCTCTGAGTGTAAGAAAAGCATGATAAAACACATTCTTTGCCTTTAGCAGAATTTTAATATCACGACAGGTTTATTATAATGGCAATTCATGCAAGAAAAGGGCAGCACAGAAGAAAGAACACCTCAATTGGCCTGGAAAGGGGGGTGGTAGTCAAGACAGCCTTAGCAAGGGAGGTAACAAGCGGGTTGAAGTGGAGAGAGGAGCAGTGATTGGCTGGGCAGAAGGAAGGAGTGGGCATTCCAAGCAGACAGACCTGCATGTACAAAGGCACAGAGGCTTGACAGAGCCTTGCTTGCTTGTTTCCACAAACAAGTTTGGGGTCAAGTTGAAGTGTATAACGTGAATAAAAAACAGACCACAAGTTCTTCCTTTAGGTTTTTTTGTATCCTCTGTGAATTCTGCCTAGAAGAATTGCTCTGATGGTCTTCAGGCATCTGGTTCTATTCATTCAAGTCACATCATCAAGAGACCTTTTCAGGTCATATGGCTTAATTTAACCCCCTGTCAATCTCTAGCAAATAAACCTATGTTAATTTTGGTAACAGCACTCGTTATTATTTTATGTTTTCCTTTATTGGCTTATTTATTTGCTAACTGGCTATTTCTCCCCAATAGTTCCTTAAGAGCAGGCACCCTTCTCTCTTGCTTACCACAGTTTCCCTACTGCCTACAATTCTGCCTACCACATTGTGGATATTCAATGAATAGTTGATGAATGAATGAAGTAAGTTGGACATGTAAGCAAGGAACATGGCATGAAGGGATTTGCAAGTCATAATAAGGATTGCCTGTATTCTGTAAGTGGAGGGGAACCACTGATGACTAAGAAGGGATGCATGTAACTAGTTTCCTGTTAGAAGGTCATTCTCATGAATGTGTAGAGGATACACTTGAAAAGAGTGAGACTGGTTGGAGGCCTAGCAAAGTGAATAAACCAAGACATCTGCAGTGAGGAAGAAGAGGAGGAGACTGATTAACAATTTTTATTAGAAGGGGTGAAGGGTGTGGGGGAGGAGGCCTGAGGAGGAAGGAAGAGGCCAGGCTGATTCTCAGGTTTATGCCTGATACAGTTGGGTGGATGGTGGCAATCAGAAACAAAGTTGGAAACGTTGGTGCTTGAGTTTGTAAATTTTAAGGAAGTTTTTTTGTGGCAAATGAATGAGAGAGTGTAAAGAATGAAAACTGTGGGAAAGTTTTGGCAATGAAGACATCACTGGTGACATTCTAGAGCAGAGATGGGGGACTGATCTCATGTGCTGCCAACAGTAAGTGAAAAGTGGTGGCCATTGGTGGCTGCTTCTCTTTCCACCTTCAGCTCTGTTCTGCATCACAAAGTGCCTTGCACACACATGTGTGAATGTCACTGTCCACGTACCCTATCTGGGTCCACTTTTGTCCAGAAAGCTGCACCCTGGGCACCCCTCAGGCCTGTAAGTACACATAGCAACAGCAGCAGCAGGATGTACCTCAGAAGACAGTCCAAGGGATTATTTGCACACAGGTCTTGGAAGAGGCTTGGGGTCATTTGGGCAAAGAACTCCAGAGTCCTGGGTTCCTGGAGAAGGGGGTATTTTGGGCTCTGGGTGGCCTGTCCCCATGGCTTTGCAGATTACTTAACCAGTGGGAATTAGCACAGTTGAAGGAGGTCCAGAGCAAGGTCCACTAAAGCGTGGGGTCCAAGGCAAGGGTATAAAGGCAGGATGGATTCCAGGAGAAACACCAGTGCTTACACCCTGTCATCTTCCAACCCCATAGAATGAAAAGGAATTCTAAGTGGCTGCAAACCCATCCCATTTAGTGCACCAATCATTATGGCCAGGAAGAATGTCCTGTGCTATTTACCATAACCTGGTCATGTGCCATACCCTGTGGGGGGTGATCCTCATGGTCTGAGAAAGGAGGAGGAGTGGATGATAGGCACGATAAGGTGAAAGGGTGCTGAGGGATAATGACTCTTGCATGTGTACTACAGATGGAAATGAAGCCAGATTGCACAGTGTTATGGAGGGTAAACCAAAAGGAATTGGAATATATGAAGTGGCATATCAAAGTCTGGCCAAGAAAGAAAGGCAAATATAACTATAGCAAGAAAAGGGGGTAAGGTCTGATGATAGCTTTGCCTGTGCATGTGTGAATGCAGAGGAGTGCTTCAGACTTAAATGTGCAGGTAAGGTAACACTGCTTAAAATGCAAATTCTGATTCAGCAGGTCTGGGGTGGGGCTTGAAATTCTGCATTGGTGGTTCTCTCAGGTGGTGCTGCTGGCTCGTGGACCTCACCCAAGTAGCAAGGAGCTGGAGAAGTAGGAATCAGACAAACAATGAGATTGAAGATGTGGCAAGGAAAGGTGGGATGAAAACTTGTGATCCCTGGGCGGCTGTCCTCTTTGGCCCCCATAACAAGCCACTTCCCATTCAGAGAAGCAACAATAGCATTGTGGAGTACTTTGGGGGACGTTTCAGTCTTTTTTGAAGAATACTAGAAAAAATATTCTGACTAAGAGATCTCCCAGTGTAACCATAAAGCGTGTCCTTCCCATGCCTACTGAGCGCCTGGAGTGCTTCTTGTGGCCCCAGTGCCCACTCAGGCCAAAGGTGCAGAGCTTGGATGAATAGCAGGAGGCTGCTCTTCCTTAGCATCCTCAGTGAGAACATGGCTTGTGTGTTTGTGTATTGTTTTGACAACCTAGCAGCTGACTACTGAGTTTCAGTCACATTGTTAGTAGTTTCCTCATAGCTTAATTTTTAGCCAGTAATATAAATAAGGAAACTGAGTGAATTATGGCTTTCTGGTGTCTTCTTTTACAACTCAGACATCTGAAAATCATCTAGATTTGCCAAGTACTGGGCTGTCAGCAACTTAGGGTGACAATAGTAAAAAGTACCTTGTTAAAAGAAGGAAGTAATCATTAGTGAAAATTTATTTCTGCATTTTTGACCTGAAACAAGAATGGCATTTTTCCATTGCTAGTGACCTCAGCAATGACTTTCTGAAACAGTAAATGAAGTAACATAACAAACACTTTCAATAAAGCCTTTTAATTTAAGTTTTAAAGTAATTTTAGGAAAAAAATCCACCATCTCCAGGGTCTCAATTTACTGTTGAAAAATAATATATTTTTACAAGTATAGACTGTACATCCTAAGACTTTACCTTGATATATTATTATGTGAAGAAGTAGTAGTTCTCTGGAAATATAATTTGTCCCTTAGTATCTTAAAGACCTGTTAACATTTGAGTAGAGTATTTGTCCCCCTTTCCTCCTCATGGCTCTTCAGTCCACTTGAGTCTCATCTCACTGTCTTGAAAACACAGAAAATATCATGGAAAATCATAGGAATAAGTCTCAGGAAACCTGGCTCAATCTTGGCTCTGCAAACAAGTTTTTGATTATTTTTTAATGAGAGAATTTATTGCTATCAAACCTTCACTAAAAGAAATACTAAAACATACTTTTTAAACCTTATTTTAGCAGCATATATATAAATCAAATTTTCCCATTATAACCACTTTCAAGTGTACAGTTCAGTGATATTAATTACATTCTGTAGTTAATAATTACATATTGTGCTGCCATCACCAATATCCATTATGTAAACTTGGCCATCATAGCAAACAGAAACTCTGCACCCATTAAGCATTAACTCCCCTTTACCTACTACCCATTCCTTCAGCCCCTGGTAATCTAATCTACTATCTATCTCTATGAAATTTGCTTATTCTGGGTATTTCATATACGTGAGATGACACAATATTTGTCTTTTTTATGTCTGGCTTATTTCATTCAACATAACGTCTTCAAGTCTTTTTTTTTTTTAAGATTTATTTATTTACTTTATTTATGTGCCCCCCCCTTCCCCAGATTGTTTTCTCATCTGTCTGCTCATTGTTTTGCTCAACTTCTCCAGGAGGCACCAGGAACCAAACCAGGGACCTCCCATATGATAGGTGAGTGCCCAATGGCCTGAGCCACATCTGCTTCCCATGGGCTGTGGCGTCCGCTGGCTTGTGGCATCTGCTTGTTGTGGAGGGGGCAGCGTCTAGCTTATTGTGGTGGAGGCAGTGTCTAGCTTGTTTTCTGTTTTATTTTTTTTGTGATGGGGTGTCTAGCTCATTTTTTGTTTTTTGTTTTTTGCGGCGGGGACGGTGTCTAGCTTGTTGCAGGGGGAATGGCATCTGCTTGTCTTCTTTTTTTAGGAGGCACCAGGACCTCCTATGTGATAGGCAGGCCCCCAACTTGTTGCGCCACATCTGCTTCCCTTCAAGTCTTTTTTAAATCTATATTATGTTACTAAATCCCCCTCCTCCCATTCCTCTTGCCTCCTCCTCCATAAACTTTCCATGCCCCTTGTCTGGACTTCACTTTGACTGGCTTTTTCTATGATTGTCTCTAAGTCACCATTCTGGTCTCAGCTTATATGTTACCTCCTCAATATGTTTTCTTAATCTGTGTAATGCATATAATTTACTCTCATAATATTTGTAGAATGACTATAGGGAGGAAAGAGGAATAGTCCACAAGTTCTTTTAAAGCAGAGATTCGTTCTTTAATTTCTATATTTCACAACTCTCTAGCTCGAGGCCTGGCATAGAGCTGGGGCTCAATAAATGTTGTTTGAGTGAATGAATACATAACCAGAGAATTGTCTGCAAATGTGAAGAATTTGCAGCCACAGGTGACAGAAGAAGAAGCAGGGACCAGAAAGTCTGGTTGATAAAGCTGTTGTATCCATCAACCACAAGATTCTCTTTTGATTTTGGTTGCTATTTGTAACAGGGAAGTAATACTATTTAATGTGCACATGGCTGAAACTAGGACAGTGGTTGCATTTCTTCTCTCCAGGCAGCACAGTTGTGAGGCTTTTCCCTGGTCTTTCCAAATGTACCCTACAAGTGCTTCACAAAGAGTACTTGGCCAAAAAATCTCCTGCAGTGAAAAATTATCTAATTTTCTCCAAGGTTTCTGTTTGTATCAATCTGTGCTACTATGATCAATGATTTCTCTGTTGTGCTCATGAGGATCTCACTGAGAAAGGGCACTTAGAAAAACTATGTTCTTTTCACTACTCTGGACTACTTTCCTCTAAAAATGACCGATGACCATCTTCAGACATTTCATAGTCTTGCCTCATACCATGCAGTTCATTTTTTTTCTGCTTTTCACATAAAACCTGATCCACAAGATTATTGGTCAGAATAAAAGACTCATACCAATGGATTTTGCTTAAAAGTTGAGGCCCTGAGTCTAATTGCTATGGCTCATGTTTGACTCCCCTGAGTCCATGTGTGACCTCAAGCAAGATGCTTGACCTCTTTAGGACGCCCACTCATAATGAGAACATAATAATGTTGACCTCATGGGAGTTTTGTTTGTATTAAATGAAATAATTCATGTCTAGTATTTAGCTTACTGCCTAGAAATGAGTAAGGGCTCTTGCTATTAGCTGGGTATTTGCTATTATCTTTATCAACTTGATATTCGGTTCTCAGTTGTTGAGAGAAACCCTTAAGTTTCATTACTCTATGATGAAACACAAGGATGAAAGGAAGCATAAGACTTCTTTCTTCTCCACAACGCATTGGAATTCCCCAGGGATGAGGACAAAGTAAAATTGTCTTCCTTCCCTTATCAGGAAAAGTTTCTTCACTGTTGTACTGAGGAGAACCCAGTATGTTTTATGTTTTGCTAAGTCATTGCGTGGTACTTTTTATCTATAACTAATGGCCTTTCAAAACACATTCTGAATCAACCTTAGGTTTGTTAACACTGCTAAAAGGCAATATCATTTAAATAAATTAGAATAAGAGAGAATGAAAACACTCACAATGAAAAGAGATTAATCTGCATTTTAATCTGCATTTAATCTGAAGGATTGTTAAAACGGCATTTTAACAATCCTTCAGAAAAGCCATTCTCATGCCAATCTTATAACACAGTGTGTGTGTGTACGCACACATGTGAATATACTAAATAAAGTCCAACATGGATGAAAGCTTACTTTCTGTAATACCTTCCAAAATGTCTCAATCTCATCTTCACTTGAAAAGTAATATACCCAAAGCAAAGCATTTCATGTTGAGGGAAATAAGCCAGACACACAAAAAAAAACAAACATTATATGATCTCACTTATATAAAATAACTAGAATATGCAACTTCACAGAGACAGAAAGTAGATTACAGAGTACCAGGGCAGGGATGGGGGATGGGGAATTAATGCTTAATGTTTACAGAGTTTCTGTTTGGGATGATGGAAAAGTTTGGGTGAATGTAATTAACACCACTGAATTATATACTTGAAAGTGGGTAAAATGGAAATACTACTATGTATATATGTTGCCACAATAAAATTTTTTTTAAAAAACCAAAGCATTCATGAAATTACAGTTCAAAATACTCTATCTCCTTAACCTGCTTTGAACATTTATTATTATATTATAGATTTGTTGGCTTATTTGTGGTCTGTTTCCCTTACTAGAATTTAAGTCCTGTGAAGGCAAGGAATTTGTCTGTCTGCATTATAATTACATCTTTCAAACATAGTAGGGTCTCAAAACATTTTGTGGAATGAGTTAATAATCCTTAAAATCTGTATCAATATTGAGGAAACATATATTTATATACACAGCAGAGACTCTAGACAAATCACCAGCTGGATTTAATATAAGCAGTAATGTAGTGAGATGTAAATAATAATATGAGCTTGGAGATCTGAGATCTAGACTTGGTTCTGCCATCAAATGTGAAACTTTAGGCAAAGAAAGTATGACTTTCTCATATGCCAAATGACAAAGATGGTAATTTGAGCCTTTCTTGGCTGTTCTTGATTCAGTTCACTAAAAATAATAACTTGTTTATTCCCTATTATCAAACTAAGATCATTTCTTTTGTGGAGTAGGGATTAGGGATGTGGGGAACGAGTTAGGTAGTGGGGAAGAGAAGCCAGCATCTTTACACAAATCTTTACACTCAGGAAGTTATTAGTGATGATCAGGGAGGATGAATGCTGAGGTCATTTTCTTATTCTATTACTACCTACAAATAAGGAGTTTCCACTTTTGATTCTCTGTTATGTAAAGTAGAATGGTAAGAACTCAAAGCAGAATCTAACTGAAATTGTAGAACAAAATAGAGTTGATTATAGTACAAAGAAGGATTTCAGATAGTTATAAATTTATCATTTAAATGAAGTGTTGCTAATTTGTGCTTTTTTATTAAAGTTTATGGAAATATAAAATTAAAAATATATAAATATAGACCTAATCCCTCCCATTTATTATTCCATTGGTTCAGATTGCAACTGGTTTTAATAATGGGCTTCCTTTGCTCCAAAGTTCAATGAAAAGCATAAGCTGCAATTTTCATATTTTCTGCTTGCTAAAAAAAAGTTTACAACCATCTTATACCCATGGTAGATGTATGTGTGACCTCATAGTAAGTTGTGATTAAGTGCTAGTAAAGCAAAATAAGTTGTTGTCTGCATATTTGGAAATCTAACACTACTTAATGTGATCTGGAAAGAAATAATAGAGATCAGAGTAACAGAAACTTCACTTCAAAAAAAAAAAAAAAAAAAAATCCTTTTGCATAGAATTCCATTGTTGAAATGTCAATTGCAATGTGTTTTAATCCTTCAAAGTGAAATTATACCATAAAATTTCCAACTAAATAAAAATAGTATCAAATTTCACATTAATTCCAGGACTGAATATATTCTACTCTAGAACAAATCTCCCTTGCAGCCATCTCATATTTGGACAGAAAATCCCTTTCCATGATATACAAAGGCTGGACTATAGAGCACTATTTCAGCAGAAAAGAATGTGACATTTCTGAAAGTCCTAGTAACCACAAAACATACAATAATTAGAACAGAAAATTAGAAGGATAATGTTGTTTTGGGGTCAGAGAAGCCTGAAAAAAGGGATTTTTCTCTTCATACTCCCTTTTATCCAATTAAAAAAACACATTTGTTATACTAATGGTCAAAATGATTTTTAATTGTGATTTCTAGTTAACTATCCTATATATGTTCTGTGCATTACATCACTAAAACTCAACTCTAACCAGCGTCATTAGAAGAGAATTAGAAACGAACTGTGGGTCATAGTTATATAGAGAATGTGTTTCTGAGACAAATAGCAAAAAGGAAAAGACAAGGCCTGAAGTGGTATCATCACCACATGGAACATATTAGCCCATTTTCATGGATAATATTATTTCTGAGTGGCCTTAAACACTTACATGAGAGGCAGCATTGCAAAGTAGAAAGAATATGGAACCCTGAGTTCAAATTCAGACTCTGCAATTTCTAGTGAGGAATCTGAGACAAATCACTTTGTTGCCTTTCCTACTGGCAAAAACTATGATAATACCTCCTGCTCAAAGGCTTGTTGCAAGGATTAAAGGAAAGCGTCTGTCACCATTCCTAGTATGTAATTGTTAGTCAATAAATATTAGTTTCCTCTTTTTATTTTATAAAAATATGAGACAGTCCAAGAAAATCCCAGTGTTTTCCATGCCTAGTGCACAAAAATTTGAACATTTAAAGTATTAAATAGCTTGGGCTTGACAACCATGCATTATCTTTAATCAGACAGGTTTTATTTTTAAATAATAAACTCAGGACTTTTGATGAAAATAACAGATACAATCACTTTTGAATTCCCAATTTAATGGGCTACAACCACATAAACCATCACTCCCCAAAACTATAAAAATTATTTTATTTATATATAAGTAATATATTTAAATATTAAAACCCAAAAGTCTTCTAGTAGTTACCTTAATACAAGTAAGACATCTAGAATTTTTAGACAAAAAATGAATTCTAGCTATTGATTTGCAATATGTGAACATATATCTCTGAGGTGATACTGACTTCAACATGGTGCTAAAGACAAAATTATGAAGCTTTTTTCTTCATTTCTTGAACTTCACCATCCATTCTGAAAGATTAATGTTGTAAAAGCCAAATTTAGTTTCTCTTGAAAGGATCCATAACGTGTTAAGGCTGAAACCTATCACCAGGGACAGCAAGTCTTAACAAAGGGAAAAAGATCTACCCCCTTTTTCCAGCTTCTCTGTGCCCAGCACACTATCAAGTTCTCAATAAATGCTTGTTAAAGGAATGAATAAATGAATGAATGATTAAAAAGAACACCACTTCCCACATTTTAAACTGAAGTCTGTGAAGGTGAATAACTTGTATTTGTTGATGTCATACCTAAAGGAAACATAGTAGGACAGGACAGAACTGAACAGAAGAATTAGGTAAATGCCTTGGTGCATTTGAAGAAAAGGATTAGACTTTGTCAGTAAATGATCCAGAAGAAGGAAAATTCCCTAAAATCATTGTAAAAGGTTCCAGTTGTTGAATTTGATCCAAACATTCTGGGATACAAAGATGAATATGGCACTTGCCTTCAAGGAGTTCACAATCTGATGAGAGCCATTAACCCATAAACAACCAAGAACAAATGTATATAAAATTAGAGGTATGTATAAAATATATAGATGCATGTAAAAACACTACATTCTCAGAAGCAGAGCAATCAATGCTGCTTTGGGGAACTGGGCGTAGGCAGGAAGGGAGGTGTTGAAATATGCCTCTAAGGGGTCAGTTTAACTAGATAATAAAGATGAGCCAGATGTTACTCATCACCAAAGGTAAGGAAGACATTCAGGCAGCAGGTAGAGGATGTGGAACAAAAGGAGAGTCCCAGAACAGTTTAGGGAAAGGCAGGGAGATTAGTGTAGTGGAGAGCAGACTACAAGTATTTGGTGAGGGGCAGGGAGAGATGAGGAGATGGGAAGGGCCTTGTCTGCATTATGGAAGAGTTGATTTTATATCACAGGCCAGGGGTTTTCAAATGACAGAGTAGAGCATCCTCAGGGCCTGCTGTAAACTAAAAGCTGCTTAGCTTTTATCTGTTTAGACATCCACTTCAGATTTCCTCAAACAAATAAAAAGTTCTAAAAACTCTGTTATAGGCAATGAGCCTGTGAAAGGCTTTAACTTTGAATAATGAGATCAAGTTTCCATTTTAAGAAGTCACAGACTGGACCTTCAGTGGAGATGAAAGGAGCCCAAAGCCAGATCCTGAAAACAATTAGGACTTGCCAGGTGAGAGATCTGCGGGCCTATTGCAAGATGGCAGCAGGTAGGATTCCATTGGAATAGGAAGTGAGTCATCTCTATAACATGTACAAATCTCCTTAGAGTAAATTAAAGGACTAAAGATTAAGAAGCAGATCAGGAATGGTCCCAGGTTTTGGCTTGTAGTTTTGCATGTGTAAAGGCATTCTCCATTACATTAAAAAATAAAAGAGGAGGACCCAGGTTAGGAGAAAAAAAAAAAAAAACAAGTTGTAGTGCATCTAAATGAAGATGTGTACTGAAGGGTTGGACATAAACGTATGGAATGTGAAAGAGCTGGACTGAAGATACAGCTTTGATGACATAGAGTGTGTGTTTTTAGCTATAAATATGTATTAGATCACTTAGGGAAAGGATAAGAACATGAAAGTTCAAATAGTTTTCTACTTTATTTAAGGGGTAAGCAGAGGAAGAAAAGTCTGTGGGAAAAACTAAGTAAGAAAAGTAGGAAAGAGGAGAACTAGGACACCATAGTGTCACACAGGATAACAGAAGTTTCAAGAAAAGGGTCAAACACAGAAAGATCAAAGAAGACACGTATTGAGGAGGATCTATCGAATTTGGCAAGGTGCAGGCCCTTGGAGACCTAGCAGAAACAGATCCATTGGTGGTATGGTGAAAACAGAAATGGTGCTACAGTTGAAAAGTTAGGAATTCACTGGATGAAAAGAAGGCAGTGGGATTCCACTTAGAGGAAATGGCAGGAGCAATAGCACAGATTTGTGAGGGTACAGAGCTTGTCACAGGCTTCAAGAAAGTCAGCATGGCTACTGATCCCTGTAGAGAAATACTAGTTAGTTCAAAATTTCCACTTATCTATGAGACCAATACTGCCTTATAAGAAGGGTATTGGTTCTAAGGACCAAAGGATTTTTAAAGGAGACAAGGAAACAATTTTGGAGGGAAAAAAATGAATTGATAGACTTCAAGTTTAATAAATGCTTTATAAACTTTGTCTATTAATTCTGAATTCATTTCATATGTTGCCATGACTGTAGAAATTAGATCAAACTAACGAGAAATTCCAACGTCAAAATGCTGCATGCTGGCCACAACCAGGAGTGTTGGTGCCAGGATTAGGCAAATCTCCGTGCTCTTCTGTCTTGAAAGTAAGAGATGAAACACTAAAGCATTCTGAAAGCAATAAAGTAGGGCGGAGAACATGTAAACAACTCTTTCCCAACTAGGGAATAGATGAAAAACACCATGGCCATTCTGCCGTTAACAATGAGAATTTTTTTAAAGGTCAAGGGCTAACAGATTTATTAAATTTGGGGAGGAAAGCAATGTCCTACTTTATCTAACCATGCTCAGTGAGAGAAACAAGTGAACCTTACTTTTCAAGGACTTTTTTTTTTTCCCCAAAAAAAGAGCAGTGCTTATTCACAGAACTCTTCTTTTTCTAAAAAATCAAGAATATAACTTAAGGATTTCTAGTTCCTTTAACTGGGTAAAAAGCCTATGATCTTTATTTAAAGATGAACGCATTTCTAAATATATTGCTCAAAAAAGTTTAATTCTTCCAACTGTGTTTTATTTAACTAGTTGTAGCCTCCCCTTACCCAAATCCAGAGTCTTACTACTGGTTTGGTGAGAGTTGACTGATACAAGTAGATAAAGTCTGTAAATTCCATGAAAGCAGATGGCTGTGTCCCCAGGGCTTCCTGGATGCTCAGTAAACTCTATTTTTTAGAGAAGTTGTGGGTTTACAGACCCATCATGCATAAAACACAGGATTCCCACGTACCACCCTATTAGTAATATCTTGTACTGCTGTGGTTTGGTTACAACTGATGAATAAACTCTTACTGAACTGAATTAAGTCATACACAAAAAAATATTGGCCAAAGGTTGGCTAATTCCAGTCATGATGTCATTCTATTTTATAAAAATACTCCCCACATTTAATGAAGATTAAAGAACTCCATAATTATTCATCTTGAAAATAGATTTTGTTTGGATGTAAGTGATCGATTGAGAAAGTTTATCATTATTTATACAAACAGGAAGGCATGATATCCAGATGTAGATGCCGAGAGGGCTGGAAAGGTAACATACAAGAGGTAAACCTGCTGATGTAGTGAATACAGAGAGTTGGTGTGAGTGGAGGGGCAGGCACAGCTCCAGCGCTCCATCCAGGCTGCTCTGCTGGGAGGTATCTGTTCCCAAGTCACTGGATTTTTTTAAGAGAAATGAAAAATCTGGATTTGGAGGCTACATCTTCCAGTTTTTAATTATTAAGTCAATAACTTTTTAAAACAACATATGATCAACAACCTCTGCTCTAGGTAGACACTCAGCAACTAAGGTGTTAAGACATCAAATCCATTAAAAGGGGATGCACAATTTCAGTGACCGGATTGTGTGTTCAGCCTGTGCCATCTGAATTACAAATGAGTTTTCTCACTAACAAGGGCATAAAATAAACTGTGTATGTCTGTAAAGAGCTATTGTCAAATTCTCTTATTTCATCCCCTCAGCTGCAGTGGTCTACAGAGTTAAACATCAAAATGATTAAGAAGAAAGGAAAATGTAGAGAGTCTTGCATAATTCATGATTGCAGCTGAGTCTGAAAGGCCCATTGTCCTGAAGGACAAATACCTTACACATTACAACAAACAATGAAAATTAAGTTAAAATACACTTAAGTGAAAAGATTTAAACTGTAAGTACTTTCATTATTGGAAGCACCCGCAAAAGAGTTCATTCCTGCTGATACCAATGAGCAAGTCGCTATGTTTTAGATTCATTTTATGAAATAACATCATTAAATATGGGGAGGGCATATTTGTGCAGTTCATCCATAACATATTCCTTCCACATGGCTGGACAGAAGGTATTATCATTTTTCCATCACATGAGAACCACATCAGACCTCATTCCTGGGCCAAAGAGGCCGGGAGTAGAAACACCACATGTGCTGCCAACTTTTGTCACACTTCAGTGGGAGGATTTAGAATAATTTACTTTGGCTATGGGTGTTTCCCTGACAAACATTGTCAGTCTGTACCATGCAGTACTTTCAAGACTCGATTTTAATAACTGTGTGTTTAGCTCACTGCATGTATTTGTGTGTGGGTGTGGGTATGGGTGTATATGTGGGTGGGTGGGTGAATGGGTGTTTGTGTGTGTTTCTCAGCACAGTAGAAAGCATTATAGACAGACAGACCTGGATTTGAATCCTGGTTTTGCCACTCATTAACTATACAACCTTAGATAAATCGTTTATTCTATCAGAGCCACAGTTTTCTTATCTGAATGTGAAAAGTGGCAACAGCAAAGTCAGGTATTGTGAGAATTCTATGAAATAATTTATGTGAAATATCTACCACTCTAGGCCTGCCCCACCCCCTAGCCTTGCTAGGAAATATGTGGGTTACTGTATTTTGGAAGGCCAAGCAAGGAATTGGGCCTGCAAGCTTATGGGTTTTAGTTCTACACTTTATTTGAAGTGTGTAACTTGGGGTTCTTGTGCACCCCAGAACCACATTTCTAAAATGGGTAGAATTTACCTCATGGAATTGTTGTGAAGATCAAATGAGAATGTATATTCAAAGTATCTCGTTCATTGTTGGATTCGGTAAGTCTTATTTTCCTTCCCTCTCCCTCTCCTCATATCCAACCCCGATGAAGTTTAGAAGCTTTATAACCTATATCATATTTTTAAAAAGCCATTCAAAATGTCACTTTTTAAAACCCATGCATCCCTAGATGAGCTATTAATTATTTTTCATACTAATGACATTAGAAACTTAAACTTCTCTTTTCCAGGAGAAAAATAGAGAAAATACTTTTTTTTGTCATGTATTTAGTCTCATATCAATACCCCTCATATAACTTCAGTGTTGATTTCCTCATTGTAATCAACATGCAACAAATAATTTACAGTCCTATTAAATTGAGATAGATTAAACATCAGTGAATTGTATTTCTCTTTTAAATCATGAAGGTATTTTTTGTCTTTTTTGAGCAAATCAGTTTTTCTCTGGTGATTATGGCTCTGTAAGGTACAGAACAGTACTTTGTTTCAAATAGGCAAGGTAACATTCTCTAAGATGGAAAAAAAACTCATCCATTTGAAATATTTTCAAAGCATACATAAATATATTAATAGTGTTTCTGTCTGTGAAATAGGGTTTTGTTTTTATTTTTGCTTATCTGTGTTTTCTATCGAATAAGTAACATTAATTTTTATAAAACATTTGAAAAATAACTTGTGTCAATTCAGCATTAAACTTAACAGACATTTGTTTCATATGACATCTCCTTTTCTTGGTACGCATTCATTGCTATTATTGTCAGGTTAAGAAGTAGAGCCTCAGGAAGCCTCTTTTTTTCTTAAATAAAAAGAAAAACTCAGCTCAATGTATAACCCTACTGAAGCCCTGATGCATATGACCCAGTCTCAGAGAAAGAGCAAGAAACAAAAAATAATTTCAAAACAGTAAACAGGTTACATAGTACATAGCAACATTTCACCTTTTCTCTCTCTTCCCCTTCTCTCATGTCCCATCACTATTCCTGTACCTCTTTTTTCTAAATTCACCTAAAAATGATTTCCCCACCCAAGGATCCACTTCTTTCAACAGTTTCTCTTTCTTCTTTTCTCTTTGGTGCCATCTCTCTCATTTTCCAAATTCTGTATCAGCAAACCTCAAATAATGACTAACAAGAGAACTGAGAAGCAACTTAGTGGGAAAACTACAACTTTCCTGATCAGATAGGGTAAAGAAAAAAACTATACATGCCATATGCAAATATTTCTAAATCATAAAGTTAAGCGATTTGTAGCCATAGTGACACAAGCAGGGCTGGTCAGATCTTGACCTTCAGCCAAGGAGGGATCTAGAAGATACTGAAGATGGAGGCAGGTTTGTACCTAATCTGAATAGTCCAGTGAAAGAAGAAATGATAGGAAGGCACCACTGACCTTGGAATGATTGCAAAGACCAGAATGTTAATAGTGAGGCCCCAGGGAGCAGTTTCAACTCAGAACTTTAATATTCTTCATTCACCAAGCACCTTCTGCACATCAGGCACTATGCTAGGCACAGGTAAACAAGAGTAAACAAGACACAGTTTTTGCCCTGAAGAACTTAAAACTAAATAGTCACGTCAGAAAAGTATAGGCAATTTCAACCCAGAATCTTAATAGCTACAGCAAATGTAAACAGAAAGTATGAAAGAAGTGATGCCTGAGCTGCTATGTTGAGGAAGGATAGGAGCTAGTTAAATGAAAAATGAAGCAAAGAAAAAAGTAACAACATATTGCAAAGGACAGAAATAGAGGGTCTAGAACTTAACTCCTAAGGACCTGCTCATGATTCATATACCTATGTTCACAATGTTTATTAAGCCAAAATAGTTCAGAGGAAGAGTGAAAAATATAAGAATTGACTTATTACCATTCATTCATTCATTCTTCTAACAAATGGTTATTGTCATATACTATGTTTAAGAAATGGCATTCATTGCTTTCATCCAGATCCTATTAAAACTTAACAATTTTCCTGAAACAAGTTTGAAGTGAAAACAGATGACTGATTTTAACAAAGAAAATACTCACTTCTAGATCAGCAGCTAATTTCCTAAGTTCTGCAGAACACAAGTACTAAGAAATTTTCCATGGGGTAAAAAAACAGTTTGTGATTTTTAAAAAGGGGGAAATGCTACATATTATCCCTACTACTACTGGAGAGGGATTATTCATATTAGCATATTTAATGTTCTGAGAAGTCCTGAGGTAAACAGACTTTTTAGCCCACAATTAGAGGAGGGTTAATTAGCGTATATGTAGCCAGTGGGCTAGAATCGCTATTCAGTGGGCATGTGATAAGTGCCTGTGAGTTTATGTAGTTTTCACTGAAAACCCTTGAGAACATCCTTTACAGGACTTAACCCCAAGACCTCATCATATAAAGAATAACTTTTGTATCTCAGGAAACAATGAGATTGACCACCATTACTGCTATTTATTATTCTTAAATAATGTATTTCATGACCATGTCCCTTCTGAAAAAATGGACTACATATCTGTGATGGTTGATTTTATGTGTCAATTTGGCTAGGTTATGGTGTCCAAGTTTTTGGTCAAGCAAGCACTGGCCTGATTGTTACTGAGGAGTTAAATCATTAGTCAGTTGATTGCCTCTATGGCTGATGACATCTACAATCAACAAAGAGATGGCCTTTGGCAACAGGAGAAGTTTCAACCACTCAGTTGAAGGCCTTAAAGGGAGAACTGGTGATTTCAGCAGTCAGAAGGAAGAATTCCTATCTCTACTTCAATCAGCCAGCTTCTGGGGAATTCATTGAAATCGCCATCAAAATTCCCAGCTTGTGGGCTTACCCTACAGAATTAGGACTTCCCAGTCCCCATGGTCGTGTGAACCAATTCCTATACTAAATCTCATAATATTTACACACACACACACATATGTCCTATAGGTTCTATTTCTCTGGAGTACTCTGACTAATAAAGTATCTCAAATAAGGGGGAACATAGTGTAACTATGCTTTACCGGCATGCCTGCTTGCTTGCCTTTTAAGTTACTCCATATGTATAGGGATAAACTTGCTTAGTAGTGTCTAAATACATTAAAGTAGGTTGTGATTTATAGTCTCCATGACCTGTAATTTCTAACCTGAGAAGAGAAATAAAAAAGGTCAAAACTCTTCCTCTTTCTTGGTAAGGTGCCTGCTTTGTTTGAGAAGGTACTATGGGCAAGCCCTTATCATCTAGCCCCTTTGTCAATGTGATCTATGAGTCATGTGATCTATGAGGGTCCAGGACTTCTCAAAGGTCCAAAAGGTGGTTTCTGAGGCAAAGAGCAGGTAATAGGAGTATTACCCAGTACTGAATTTGATAGAGGTTGAAACATGAATGAAACTCCCTGATCATCTCTTTATCTTAGAGTTTTTCAGTTTCTATTTCATTATCTAGAAAAGATTAATTATAATCTGATCTTTCCTGGAGAAAGGAATTAATAGGAAATCTATAATTTTGGTAGACACTAGAACACCTCTATAAACTTTCTATGCAAACTTTATGGTAAGATTTAAAAGTATCTAGAAGAAGGGGATATCACTCCTATATTTCTTGCCCTTAGCACAGTGTCTGGCACAGAGTAGGCTACTGGTAAATATTTATGGAGGGAGAGAGGAAGTGAAGAAGGAAAGAGAGGCTTAGACATCGAACATGAAGGCTGCCACTTTTAAAGAAAAGCAATACTATGACTCTAGCTGGCTGCAAAAAGAAAGTAAACAGATGTTCTAAGACAATTTTGACCTCTTTAAGAAACATATTGGTTTTACATTAATTGAAACAAAGAGTAGAACTGGACCCACTGAGAAAACGTCACATAATTTTAACTATAAATAATATCATTAGACTTGATTGGTATGTCATTGACAAAATGAGGCATCCTCTACTTCGCTGGCCATTCTCATAGGGGATCCTATTATTTTCCCTTGTACAACACCAAGCTGGCACACGAGCATAAGGAACCATAGATTTGGTTACCAGAGGCTGTAGTGGAATGAATGAGTCACGGTTACAACACAGTGACATATTTAAGTACTTGATATATTCTTGAGGTTCAAAATAACTATATGAAATTTTCAGTTGTTAACTTTGAATTCAGTGATGTTGAAACACTAAAATTTTGATCATTCATGCATCCATTTTGTTAATCAGTACCTTTTTAGTTACAAGTAGTAGAAACCCAAATCAGACAGCCTTATGCAAAAATAAATATAAAACAAAACAAAACAAAACAGGGGGAGGTGTTGTTTTGGCTCACTTCATTAAGTCCAGAATAAAGCTGGCTATAATTGATGTCAAGAAATACTATTAGGAATTTGTAGATCTCCATTTCTCAGCTTTCCTTTCTTATCTGTTGGCTTCATTAGCAAGCACACTCTCCATGAGGTAGTAAGATGGTTTCCAGCAGATTCAGGCATATTTGCTTCCATCGTAGTAAGCCCAGTATGAAAGGGAGGTGTTTTTTCCTAATAATACCAGCCTAAAAGAATTTGGCCAGACCTGGAGAGCCCATCTCTAGAGCCTAGAGTAAGAGTAGGGAAATGTGGTTCCTCAAAGGAAAGTCAAGATGATAATACATTAGAAGAAGGAAAATGGATACCAGATTAAAAAAAACAAATTGCTGCCTGCTAAGCATACTCTATATTCTTGTGGAATAAGTCAAGGCTATTGAATTATATTTTAACTGCTCACAGACAATTCATTGTGTTTTGCTTGAAATGCTATTAAAATTCATTCTTTTTTAATCTGGAAAATAGTTGGGTGATTATCATTGAAGATGGACTGTGATTAACAGAACAAATATGAGAACGTTCTCTCATGAACTATAACAAATATATAATACTAATACAGGGTGTTAATAATAGGGTGGATTGGGGAAAATACACCAAACATAAGATATGGACTATAGTCAGTAGTATTATTTTGATGATGCTCTTTGATAATTTATAACAAATGTTTCACAACAATGCAAGGTATTGAAGTGATGTATGGGAGCCCTGCATGATGTTATGCATGTTTGCTTTGTAAGTTCACAACTTTTACTATTCACTTATTGTTTATGTATGTTCGTGTATGTATGATATACTTCAATAATTTTTTTTAAGATTTTATTTTTTATTTATTTATTTATTTATTTCACCCTACCCCCTCGTCTCTGTGTCTACTCGTTGTGTGCTCATCTTCCTTTTTATTTTTTTAGAAGGCACCAAGAACCCAATCTGGAACCTACCATGTGGCAGGGAGGCACCTAATTGCTTGAGCCACCTCCACTCCTTGCTTTGTTGTGTCTCACATTATGTTTTCCTCCTTGTGTCTCTTGTTGCAGCATCTTGTTGTGTCAGCTCACTGTGCCAGCCTGTCACATCAGCTCGCTGTCTTGTTCATCTTCTTTAGGATGCACCAGGAACCGAACCTGGGACTTCCCATGTGGTAGGCAGGAGCTCAGTCGCTTGGGCCACATCCACTTGCCAATAATTTTTTTTTCAATAATTTTTTAATGAAAAAAACTTTACCATTGGAATAAACAGAGAAGCAGGCAGGTAAGCTTTTCATACCTTTGTGTAATACCTCACTGTGGTAATTTAATTTATTGATAAAATTCCAATATCCAAATATTAACAGTGAGTCAAAGATCAGATATTGTTATTTAAGGCACAAACATAGGAATAGGGAGATTTGGTAAGTATAAATGTTCATGAGCATGAGCAATAAAACTACTGACAAGATTGTGATTTTGAGCCCAAATAAAGTTACTTAATGAACCAAAATTTTCTCTTTTTAAAAGGTGAATAATCCATTGGTTAAATAAGCAATTTCAAGTCTGTATGGTTTTGCTTTTAACTGATAAATAAAAAAGAACAGTAAGAATATTTTGGCATCAATAAAACTATACCATATTATAGCCTTGCAATTCTGAACAGGTGGCTATTCTCAAAAGTTTACTCAATAGGAACCAAAAAGGCTATTATATGGAAAGTAAATATAAAACTTATTAAAAATGTAGGTTTATAAATCAAAGGTTTTTCTCATAAAATGAATTTATAATTTTCCCCTCACATAGCAATTCATATATAGTTGGTATTCTTTGTTATCATTTGTTTTTTTGTTCTGATGAATTTATTTCCCTTTATGGCTTAACTATTTTATTATGTAACCTATTTCTGACCAAATTAGAGCATTCAGTGTCCTGTGTTCTCTAATATATTGTCATATGGATAGAAGATTGTAGCATGACCTTTGTGCGAATGCAGAGAGAATGAGAGATGGCAGTAAAAGGAATAAAGAGGGAAGCTGTTGCTTTGATAACTTATTTAGAAAAAAGCTACAGGTGAATTTTAACTGGTTATTTAAACTACATTTAATTGACTCGATCTGCATTCTTTTAAACACCAGTAGTTATACCTCTATCATTTTATTCAAATTAAACTCAATTTCCCTAAGAAAAGAAAATAAAATTATACAAAACACTTCCTAAATTAAATGTAAAAAATAAGGTCCCGGAAATTAAAATGTTTCACATGCATATTCACCCAAAGACCATGACAGTGCCAGCACACATTGGCATCCAACCATTTATTGATTCCCAAATCAGAATAATTATACCTGCTGGTAGGAAGGTAGAGATTGATGCACAGTTTCAGGCCCTCTGTTGAGTTTGCTTGACTTCGTGTCATGGTGTGTCAGTTACAAATAAATAAGCCATGCAATATATTGTTTCTCACACAGAGGTTTGAAAGATGTGCTGCTACCTATACTTTTACAGGAAAATGTGTTAATATTTCCATGTTCATGTTCTTTGGGAATAGATGGCTTTATTATTATGCTTTATTTTCTTAGAGTTTACTTTCTTATTTTCAAACAAGGTTTATTATCTGTTTATTTATTATATTAAATTATCTGTTATTTATGTATTTATTATATCAGTTTATTATCTGTGATAATGAATCTATAATTGAAAAATGCATTCCCCCTGGAGATATAATTCATAGCATTATTCCCATCATACAAAATGACATTTTAATTTGAATTTTGAAAAATTTTACAGAGCTGGATTCCCTAGAGCTTCAAGTATATTTTGACATCTGTTTCATTCATCTGCTTTATAACCAAGTTATGATGAACCAATTGTGCTGTCTTTGGAAATGATCAGTGCTGTATTATTCTTAGGTGCAGTGCCTTCTGTTTTCCACCTTCTAGACTTTTATGGAAGTCTAATAACAAAGGACACAAACAAGAATTTGGGGTACAGAATCATAAAATTACTTTCATGAGATCTGCCAGTTATTTAACTAAGATGCCAAGGATTTGGAGAAAAGGAGAAAAGTTCAGTCTACGATCTCCATATTCTCTTTTCTTAAGCCAAATATGTGCAAATACTTATCTATATAAACAGTTAGTGAATGTAATGCTTTTATTAATATTCTAGTTAATAGAGTTATCATATATCTTATATGAGAGTTACAATTAAGAAGATATTGGAATCCGAGTCAACTAACATTTATGGAGTCCCAGTCTGTACCAGGTATTATTCTAGATATTTCCTCATATAGAGTCTTATTCAATCTTCAAAATAAACCAATGTAAAATCAAAGAGGTCCAGGAGCTTGCTCCAGGCACCAAGCTGGTTAGTGGAAAGTAGGAAATCAAACCTAGGATTCTATTTTATGACCAGCATTCTTCTCATCATTTAATAACTGTTAAGAATAACTGTTGTTTTATATTGAATATCCACTGTATGCTATGTACTTTTCTTAATTGTCATGATCCTATGGCAATCCTAGATTATCACTAATTTTCAGATAAGTAAATTGACACTTAGTTTAAGCAGGTGCCTAAATTCACCCATAGGTAAGTGGTAAACTTATGATTCAAATTCAAGCCAGCCCTACTGATTCCAACACTTTTTAACTATTTCTATTTACAGTATACTGCCTCCCACTTGTAACCAAAACATACAAAGACAACAATTCATTCAGTCCATATAAGGTGATCAGATGGTAATTCAGGAGCTAACACTTCAAGGTCAATATTAAGGATATCTTTTTCATTGCTTGATGTATGTGAAGTACTGGTTTAAGAGCTTTCTGGTTCATAGAGAGCCAGTGTTGTAGTTTGGAGTTATATACTCCAGAAAAACATGTTCTTAATCTTAATTCATTTCTGTGAGTGTGAACCAATTTTAAAAAGAACCTTTGAAGATGTTATTAAAGTGTGCCCAAACTCAATGTGTGGCCCTTAACCCAATATGAGTGAAGTACTTATAAGCAAAAGAAATTGGACACAGAGAGAGAAACCACGGGAGCTGCCAGAAGCTGCAAGTCAATGGAACCTGGAAAAGAAAGGAGAAGCCACTGCCATGGGCATTGCCATGTGATGGATGATGGAAAAGCCAAGGAACCCCAAGACTGCCAGGAGATACCAACCCTGGGAGGAAGCAAGCCTTCTAGCTTCTGAAATGGTGAGCCAAAATTCTTGTTGTTATGCCAATCCTTTGTATGGTATTTGTTTTACAGCAAAGAAACTAATACTGTCAGTAAATATGAATAGTAGATTTAAATTTTTATTTTAGTTAAACCTGAATATCTGGCATTATGCACTGGATTTTCCAAATTCTGGTAGTTTACATAGTTTTTGTTTGTTTGTTTGTTTGTTTGCACAATTTGATTAATAAAAATTGTTATAACTGTGATTGAGTCAGTAAAAGACTAAGCAAACATAAGAAAACACCAAACAAAAATATTTAATTTAATTTTGTTACAATCAGGTATGTTAGCAATCTCATGAATAAAATATATACATCTATATATACATACATACTCATATATAAAAGATGGAACAGGCAGGAAGATCAAAGAAATAAAAGCTGGGAATTCTTAGGGGTTTAACTATGGGAAATAACATTTTTTTAATCACCTTTCTTCAGGTATAAATTAAATAAAATATAACACACCCACTTTAAGTGTACAGTTCAATGAGTTTTGACAAATAAACCTATATAAAACTACCACAAGAGAGCATTTATGTAATCCAAAGTTTCCCTCATGTCCCTATGCAGTTTTTCCTACTATCTCAGCCCTAAGCAACCACTTTATGTCAATATAGATTAGTTTTGTCTATTCCAGAACTCCAAATAAATAAAATCATTCAGTATTGCATTTTTGTCTGAGTTCTTTTGCTCACCATTAAAGCTTTTGAGAATCATCCATGTTGTTGCAAATATCAATAGTTTATTCATTTATTTGCTGAGCAATATAATATTACATTATATGGATCTCCCACAATTAATTTATCCATTCATCAGTTGATGGATATTTGCATTGTTTCCCAGCTTTTGATATGAACATCTGTGAACACATACATTTTCATTTCTTTTGGTAAAGTTCTAGGAAAGGAATTGAAGGGTTGTATGATAAGTATAGGATTAACTCTACAAGAAACTGATGTATACCGCTTTATATATACCACAGTGTATGTGTTACAGTTGCTCCCTATCCTAGTCATATTTGATATCGTCAGGCTCTCTAAATTTTCGTCGTTTTAGTGGGTGTGTAGTTGTTTATCATTGTGATTCTAATTTGCCTTAGGGGAACAGTTTCATTTTGAAGGGACTAGATTTGCAAGTGAGAAGCCTCGTTAAAAGGGTTGACACTAGAGCCACCTATGGATTATCCAGTTCTCTGTGTGTGACTGTGAACAAGTCAGCTTAACTCCTCTATGCCTCAATTTTCTACTCTGCTAAATTAGAATTAATAAAGCACTTCCCTAAGATTTTTCTTTACACTTTGAAGAGAAAATAAATTTAAAGTATTAAACGTAGTACCTGGATCAGAACAAGTGTTCAATTAATGTTAACTAATTTTATTACTCCAATTTCACAGATATTATAGGGGAAAGTTATAAATTTTGAAAACATATTAAATTTATGTCTAATTACCTTAATAATAATGTTACACATTTATAGGATCCATCTAGACCAACACATGAAATGACTTTAAAGTATTTTTTTCATGGATAAATCTAATCTGTTTAAAGTAAACAGACCAGAAATAAAAAGAAGTATTATTCTATATCTATATATTTTTAAATGTTTTTCCGTTGCAGACAGCATTATTTTACATGGCCTTAATCCTAGAAAGTGGCAATATTAAGTATTTTAAATAGCCTACCATAGATCACAAGCATCCTCCCCTGCACTCCGCCTTCCCCATCCACAAGCAATTGTTGTGGTCTCAGTAACTCCCCAAAATGCTAACTTCCATTCTATGCTGACATCATCAAGCAGACCAACAGGTTCTCTTTTCTCTCACTAGGTCAAATTTCCTACCCAGGTGCTCCCACCCCCACGTGTAGGCAGTTCCCCAGCAAGGCCTGTAATCTCTCTTCCGCCCTGGCCACCGACACCACAATCAGCTTCACTTCCCCTTGTCCCACTGCCAGATCTCTCTGCAAGTCTCCTGGCTCTGCCAAATCATCTAGCTTTTGCTTCTGTGTGGTCTGAGAGAGCTGGCACAGAGCACTGAGTTCTGTGACTTCCTGTTGAATTTTCTTTCACAATTAGAGGGTTAGGAGTAGCCAATAGACTTTCTTTTTTTCTCTTTAGAAACGTATCCTTCCGAAAAACAAAAGATGGCTTAAAACTGTGAAAAGTTAAGAGTCTGAATTTATTGCCTTTTAGTCACTGATTTATTTGGTGACACTAATATGCTTACCACTTGAATATTCAGTTTTTGTGCTTTTTTTTATGAGCTTGCTGTTACAGAATTTTTTAAAAAGATTATTTTTATTTGTTAATATCACATAGCAATGCATAAATTTATATAGTGATTTGCTTTTCCAATCCTTTTATGTTTAATCTCATTATGAGTTTGAAAGTACTAGGTAACAGGACATGCTACCACAACCACCATCAATACCAAGAAAACAAACTTGGCTTTGAGGTCCAAGCTGGAGACACTGGGAAGAGTTACAAGAAGAATAAAATAATCATACTAAATGCTACTAAAATGGGCCCCAGGCATAGCAACCAGGCAGAAATCAAGTCATCAGCGCCAGGACTTACAGCAGGGACAGATCAATGAGTAGAGTACAGGAAGAGTTGCATGGCTTTACCTGGGCAGCATATCAGGTTGGTCCTGAAGATTGGCAAAGAGCTCTGATTTGAAGCAGCAGGTAAATGAGTTCATCGTGAGGAGGTGGAAATCAGACTGGGCATGCCCAAGATATGCAAAGTTTGTGGCAAGGGAAATCCATTTGCCATGTTCACCAGCTATTCCACTACTTTATGTCTCATTTTTGGTATAAGTAACCTTTTTCCTATGGCCCATCCATACTCAGTCTACAACTAAAGCTGAGCAAGAAGCAACTCGGGGTTAAATCCCTTCCACAGCCTTTGGCCTAGTATTAAACTTGAGTCTGTGCTCACCACCCAAAACTCTCACCTAGAGTTGTATTGAGGGCTGGACTTCCCAAATATGAGGCTGCTCCTCCTTGTCTTGGCACAACACTCTGGGCTTCACCTTGCCCACTCCTGTTGTATTCCAGACCCTGTCTGATTAACTGGACCCCATGTCCTGGCTCCTCCTATTCAACGCTGTCTTGTAGTCAACCAAGTGTTACACTGACTTTTCAGAAGAATGTGAAGGGATGGCTGAAGAAGAGGACACCAAAGGGTACCTTCCTCCATTGCCATGAGGATTATTCAGAAATGCACCCCAGGATTAAAGCAGTATGCAAATTTCTTCAAGACTTAGCAGATATGAGCACTGGGAGAGTTCCCAAGTGAAGGATTCTTAAGGTGCTTCTATAGGGTTACCTAGGCATTTGCATTTTCTCACTTAGATTCCCCCGACAACTTCATATGCAACCCTTAGGAAGATGCTACTCCCCTTTAAAACTCAGGCCTCAGTTACCCTGGCATACAGGATAATTTTAAAATTCTGAGGAGGAAACGGTATAAATCAGTTATAGAAAATCCAAATAGCACAAGCATGCTTAAGTTCCCATTATTTCCAGATTCCTGTCCAATGAAAAATGAATTCTATCATAAAAGGGATGACCCAACTCTGCAGGTTTTTTGCCTATGTGACAGGTATGAATTTAACAATCACATATTCAGATACCAGAAATGCAATTTAGTTTCATAACTAATATCTTGTTTATGTACTAAAGAACCCCCTTCCAACTGATGGTGGAATATACTATTTCTTGTGTTTAAGATTCTCTCGGTCTCTTAGAGTTTAGTACCTTCCCATTCTCCTTCTGAAGATGGTTTTTGGGTACAGATGGTACCTGGGGATGGAATATGTAGTTCTCTAGGTGATATACTGCATCCTGTTTGGTCTTTGGTCATGGCTGCTTCTGCAGTGGTGTAACTTGGCCTACAGGGCTACTGAGTACCCTTCTGAGTTGGACTTGACCTGCTTGGTCTTTTCTGTTTGTTTTTCCTCTTTTTAAACATTTTTCTTTTTATCCAGGTAAAATTCACAGAATATAAAATTAAACACTTTAAAGTGTAAAAATCAATTTAGTACATTCACAATATTGTACAGTCATAAGCAGTCACTCCCCATCCCATTCCACCTTCCTCCTAGTACCTGGCAAACAGTAATGTGTTTTCTGTCTGTATAGATTTACCTATCTATTTCATATAAATGTCTCCTATAGTATTTGACCTTTTTTGCCTTTTTCACTTGGCATGATGTTTTGAAGTTCACCCAGGTTCCAGCATGTATCAGTACTTCATTCCTTTTAGTGGCTGAATAATTTTCCACTGTATGAATTTAGGAAACCACTTTTTGTTTATCCATTCATCCCTTGATGGACTCCCTGGTCTTTTGAGTACATCCTGGTACCCATTGCTGATGTCCATGGACTTTGCCCTTAGCCTGCAATCACAAGGACCTCACACCCTACAGCCCATCTGGCCACTGTGGGCCTCCTACTAATCTCTAGGGCACTGGGCATTTATGAATGGCCTTGGGGCCTGAGCTCTCTAATTTGCTTTCTTCACACCATACTGTAGTAAGGCTTAACTCAGGCCCACCCTCCTAGACACCTCCCTCAACTATTGCTACATAAATGCTCCTGAACCATGTTCAACATGACATTTCAGAGGGTTGGGGCTTCTTTGCGAGACTTCCCATTTTCCTATGCTGTGGCCAGGAAAGCAAGGGCTTAAGCTCCAATGGCCTTGGAAACGCCTAACCTGTCTGGGCATTTTTAAACCCTTCCTTAGATTTCAGCCTTAAGGACCTGATCTTTGGTTCTTTTTTTAATCTTTCTCCCAGGCTCCATTTCTCAATGACTAGAAGGACTTTCTCCTTCTTGCATCACATCCTTTCTCCCTATTCTGTGGTTCCATCATATAAATTGCTTAATCTTCCTCAAGCTTAACTTTTGTTTTGAAAGTTCTAAGGAGATCTTTCCCCCCTCGACTGAATCAGGCATTTTCAAAGATCAAAAATGCTTGTTTTCAGACTACAGACAAAATTCTATTTTGAAATTCAAAACCAATGCATCCCTATTTGTAGCAGGGCTCTGTCTTTCACATGAAGCAATATGTGCTATTGATTCTGTGGTCTGGAAAGCTGGACAACTAGGAATTGGAAACGGCTGGGAGAAAAATGCATTGACGTGATGTCTCAAAATTAGTATATCTGTATTTGCTGGCAGCAAAATTAATTTCTCTGTAAGTCTACCCAGTTTCTAAATTACCTCCCTGTGATATGTATTTCCCATTATATTAATACAATTCCTGGACATTCTTGGCCCTCAGGGCAAGGACAGGGACTCAAGACTCCAGCTTCTTTGGGCCCTCCCACTCAATCAATATTTGTAAGGCTCATGAAGGCTCAGTGAGAGCCTCAGTCCCACCTAAGGCATGTGGCCTTGTCCATCACAAGTCCACAGTTTAGTAGTACCTTAATTGGGCAATAACCACACAAATAACAAGTATATAACAAATACATGTTAGTAAAAAGCATACATATTTAAGGGTTGTTCTGTTATACACACTAGGCTAAAATGAAAATAAAGCTCATATTTGAATAATAAGCAAATGAAATGAAAGTCTTAACTGTTCATAGAAAAAACAAAACATACTCATCCAGGAAAGAATAACTATAAACAAGCTGGTGAACTATGCAAGGAACAGGATTTCACTTTTTTTGTCAAAGAACAATTTCATTCCAGAGCTGCCCTAAAGTCTCAGCCTGAAGCGTGTTATCTGATGAAACCTGTGGAATCAAAAGGAAAATCCAAAGCTACCATTTACTGAATGCCCGCTAAGTGCCCTTGGTGTTATCTCATGTAGTTCTCACAACCCTGCAAAGTGGACATTATTAGCTTCATTTTTAAAGATGAAGAGATGAAGGCTACCATTTGACTCATCTCTGACAGATGGCAAATGCCCTCAAAGTGGGATTGAAGCAAGTTCATAGTCTCTCCAAAATATTCCCATGGAGGGTGAGGAATTTGAAACATGTTCCACCTCTCAAAATACAATGCCAATAAGAATTATACTTTCTCCTCTAAATTTATTATTTCCATTCAGCTTTCACTTCTTTTTACTTCAGGTTAGCTATTGGTTGACTCCTATTCAAGTCAACTGATATTTCAGTCAGTCAGTTAGTGAATAGACAGGCTTATAATAAAAAAGCAGTCTCTTCTTTGAAACTGCCTCAGCAGGATTTGAATGGGCACTGGGGAGGAATACTCCCCTTTCAGGAGACTAAAGTAACTTAGGGTGACCCTTCTCCTCAGTCCTCAGGCAATCTTTTTAAGAAACTAAAGTTAAAAGTAAACAGAGAAGCAAGAAGAGCAGGCCAAAAAAGTGACACTCAGCAGTGGTCTTTTCTCCCTTTGATCTTTTCCTCTCAGAGTTACAGTCAATTGTGGATCACTGTCTCCTACATCTCTGAAGTGCATTTTAAATTCACTTTAGTGGTTTTAGCAGGTTTTAAAAATCCCACTTGATTTTTATGTTTTTATTACTTTAAAGGATGGCAGCAGGAAAAAAAAATTGTCAGTAGCAAATGTTGTTCTGTGGCATGTTCCTATTGAAGATCAAGTAGGGCACAAGAATATCAACTTTTTTTTTTTTTATTGTGGGTAAAAATCTAAATTTTCACAATACATACCAATATTCGTGAAATGATATATAAATGTATATGCATATATGTGCATTTGCTTACAAAAATGTTATTTATATATATAAATATATTTTAAGAGGTGCTTAGATTACCTAAAATATTACATGGAACCCACCGGGATTCCCATGTTGCCCACCTCCCACACCTCCCACCACATCCTACACAAACATTTCCCATAAGTGTGGCCCACCACCCTCAATGGACTTAGTGTAAGTCCTGGGGCCTTGCCATCAACCATAGACCACAGTTCACATCATAGACCACACTCTCTCCCACACAGTTCTGAGTGGTGTGTGCTGATTTAAAATGGCCTACATCTGTTGCCACAACGGTACTCAGGACAACCTCCAAATCCTAAAGAAGCCCCTGTATTTCAACTGCACATCCCCTCCCTGCCCCGAAAGTGTCAAGTAGCCACTGGCTCCATCTCATTTTTATAATTTCTTCCATTGATAGAATCACCATATGTGTACAACAGAATACCATCAAGTCCACTCTAGTCCATAGTTCTTCCCCCAATCCTGAGGGGACTGGGATGGTGATGTCCACTCCACCTCCAAGTGAGAGAGGGTTATATCCCATGGATATGGTGGGTGGGATGATCCTGCCTTCAGATGCAGGCCCTCTCCATTCCCTGGGCTGGCCGTTACCCATCATTGTCTCCTCGCCAGGTGACTTGGATGAGTCCATTGAGCTGTAGGGTAGGAGTTACAGCTCCACCGAGATTCCACACACACCTGGCACATAGGTAGGCCAGAGGCTCCAGTCTCTGGAAGTATACCTAAAAACTCCAGCATCACATATAGGTTTGAATAGAAGGGACTGATGAACCATGTGCAGGGAGGACTTATTTGAGTCCAGTTCTGTCACTCTCAGGAGCACAGATTCCAAAATAGAGCCCACTGATAAGGCGTCAGTCTCTGGGGCTATCCCCCCTTATATAGGACCTGGGTGTCTCCAGAGCTCTCAGGAGCCCCTCTGTGTGGGGTGATAGGCACTTTGATGTTCTATGAGCTCCTACTGAGGTGTGTGTAAGAGTTGCCTCTGGGATGACCTCCCGACTCTTTTTGAAGTCTCTTAGCCACTTGAACTCATTTGTCTTTACCTTTTCCCCCTTTTATTCAAGGTCTTTTTCCAGTTGTGTTGCCAGTTGGCACTTGGTAATATCAACTTTTTATGTTGTGCTGTATTTATTTTATTAAATCTTATAATATCCCCTCAGATTTTGGTAGAGATCATTTTATTATTTTTATTTACAGACTGAAAATGGAATAAAACTGAGGTAGATATTGAATGTCATGCCAGAAGCAAGTGGAACATACAGTAATATATAAGGCTTAGGTCCCTCCAGGGTCAAATACACTAAATCAGCATTTCTCAAAGAATTATCCATGGGTTCCAAGTAATACTTTTGGAAAACAGTTTCTTTGTCAAATATATTTGAGTAAGCGTCTATACTAAATTTGCTTCCAAAGATAAACAGTGCACACATTAAAGGTTCTATGAAGTGCTAAAATTAAAAGCAAAAATTTTGTTTAGCTCTAACTCAGCATGATTTTCTACAGGACATTTGTTTGTTTAAGTAAATATCTGTTTCTATTAACAAAACACAGTTATTGAATATGTAGAATTTTTAGCCATTTCAGTCTCTTTAGTCCCTAAAGATTCTTCTACCCTTTGCAACTGCTTATTCTCAAACCTTCAATCCCTTCTCTCTTCCTGTGGACATTTCCAGAGTCTATCCATACATCCAGGCAAAACGTTTAGGCCTATTACACTGTCCCTTCCCTGACTGCCTCAAGTTAGACTTCTTGCTTCTGTGATCTCCTGTTGCTCACTGGCTGTATGACTCATGTACTGCCTTACAAGGCACTTTTCTTTGAATACATGTGCTTTCTACTGAATATACAGCAAACATCTCAAAAGTAAGGGACCAGACTGTGTACTCTTGGAGCACTGTGTTGGGCAGCCTCTAACTGGTTCCCTGTAATCTTTGCTCCTGGTATTCATGCCTGTTAAGGATTAAATCATGCCCCCCACAAAAGGCACGTTCAGGTTACATACAACACATGGTCCTGTGGGTATGAACCCATTTGTAAATGGGACCTTGAAAGATCTTATTTCTTAAGGTGGGCGCAAGCTGAATGAAGGAGAACCTTAATACAATATGGGTAAAGTCCTTATAAGCAAAGAAATTGGACACAGAGAGAAAAAGACTTGAGGAGCAGCCAGTAACTGGAAGTCAACAGAACCCAGAAGAGAAAGTAGAGGATACCACCATTTGCATCACCATGTGACAGAAAAGCCAAGGAACCCCAAGATTGCATGCCAGCCAGAAGATACCAAACTAGGAGGGAGCAAGCCTTCTAGCCTCTGAAATCTTGAGCCAATAAATCCCCATTGTTTAAGACAACCCATTGAAAGGTAATTGTTTTAGCATCCGGGAAACTAAAACAATGCCCTTGTGTATTTCCCTTCTCTTGAGTGTAGGCTGGAGTTAGAAACTTCTTCTAAGAAATAGAATATTGCAAAAGTGATAAGGTATCCTTTCCAAAAATAGTTTACAAAAAAAATCTTTCTCTCCCATCTCTTGCTCTCTCCCTCCCTCATGTTGAGGGAAGTCAGCTGCCAAGTTGTAAGCTGTCCTATGGAGAGACCCATGTGGAAGGAACAATCTCCAGCCAGTAGCCAACAAAGACCTGAAGCTTGACAACAGTCCCATGAGCAAGCTTGAAAGAGGCTCCTATACCGGGCAAGCCTTGAGATGGCTGCAGCCTCAGCAGACATTTTGACTGCAGCCTTGGAGAGACCCTGAGCCAGAGATACCAGCTAAGCCTTACCCATATTTCTGATCCTCAGAAGTAGCGATAATAAATGTCAATTGTTTTAAGCTACTAAGTTTTGCCGTAATTGGTTATGAATAGATAACTAATACAAGCACCTAAAGTAACTGTAAAAATAAGTATAAAATAAATGTCTGAGGACAGATGGATAGATGGAAGGATATATTGGAAATAATTGATCTAATATGTGATAAATGAATTAATCCAAGGATGTATATTTATAAAAATTCCTTCAGGTTTGTTTTGGATTAAAATATAAACCATAAAGTTGTTTTATATTATAAAAGTTCTCTTGCTTTAATTTTGTTGGTTCTTTCAGCTACCGCAATGGAGTTCACTATGACCTCCTACTTAAATATTTTCTGAGTTTAATGCTAAATACAGAATTGAAAGGCACAAAAGTTACATACAACAGAGTATTCAACTGCTCACTCACATTTTACCCCAGTTATTCCATCTCCCACACAAGCATGGTTGTTTCCATGGAATGATGGTACTGAGAACATCTACCAGAAAGGCATTTATGGACTCAGTATGCCTGGAACCCATAGGTATAAGAGGGAAAATAAGACAACTATTTAAGAAAATGAGATGCACCATCTTTTCCACTACTGATAACCATGAAATGTACCCTTGACTGGAAGATTTCTCACCTGTTCCCCTTGTCTATCAAGTTCTTGACCACAGGTACATTCCACTTTCCCATCTTTCCAAGCCTTTTTTTTTTATTCCAGGAAAAAAGCAGAATGATTCTGCTGCATACTATAACCTATACTCTAGTGGGAAAGAGGTACCTATATATATGAGTGCTTAATCCAATATTGAAAAGAGAGCCAGTATTTATTTAACATAAGTAGCGTGTCAAACTCTATCTCAAAATTGTATGGCATCTAACAGAAGAACTTCTAGTTCAGGTGCAAAAAAAAAACCAGAGCAAAATAAGACAAAAAAGATACATAGGGAAGAAGAAAGGGAAAGAATAGAGTACTGCCCCCCTAAAAAATAAAGCAAATAGATTTTTCCTGAAATGTTGTCTTAGTTTGCTAAAGGCTGCCAAGGCAAAATACCAGAAATGGATTGGCTTTTACAATTGGGATTTATTGGTTTAAAATCTCACAGTTTTGAGGTTGGGAAAAATGTCCAAATCAAGGTTTCATCAGGCGATGTTTTTTTCTCTGAAGACTGGCTGTGAGCGATCCTGGAATCCTCTCTCACATGGCAAGGCACTTGGAGGCACCTGCTGGGCTCTCCCCCTCCTCTGGGTTCTGTTGTCCACAGCTTCCTGCTTCATAGCTTTCTCTTTGCATCTGTGTTCCATTGATTTCAGCTTCTGGATTCCGGGACTTTCTCCCTCAGCTTCTGGAGATTTCTCTCTGTCTCTACAGCCCCCTCTCTCTTTATTCATCCATTTATAAAGGACCGCAGTAAGAGGATTAAAATCAACCCTGGTCACACCTTACCAAAGCAATCTAATCAAATAGTCCCACCTACAATAGGTTCACACCCACAGGAAAGGACCAGTGTCAAGAATATGATATTCTTGGGTACATACAGTCTCAAACTGCCACATGTTCTCATCATCATCATCTAACTTATATTTAGTGTTACATACTTTGCACAGTGTATCATGAGTGATGCTTAAAACAAATCTGTATTGACAGGGAAGTGAGCATCCAGTTTTTTCTTATGATGATAATGGAAAATCAGATAGGTTAAGTATATTGGTCAAGGTCAAATAACCAATAAGTGGCTGGGCTGAGACTAGAGTCCATGTCTTCTGATGTTTAATATTCTGCTGAGTTTATAAGAACTGAGTAAGTTAATAATTGAAGAGTAAATTGTCAAGAAAAAAATTCCTTCTAATTTATTGCCTCCATTGAAAAGTGATTGTAACATAGAGGGAATTAAAAGTAAGGTAGAATGAGATGAATTCTCTAAAGAGAAAATTAATTACAAGGGAAAGACAGATTTCAGCAACTATCTCTACAGTGCTGGTCAAAACAGATCAATTTTTCTCCTACTCCTATTTCCATTTCTGCAAAGGCTTGGTAGGAGGTAATGGAGAAACTTGTACAACTTTTCATTATGGCTGGCTCAATGAGTGAGGGGTTACAGTGCCTCAAAAAGGGGGAAAATAAATGACTGATTAGAGGATTTCAATGAATCATCTTGAATGATTCCTCTAACCAAAGCAATGAATGAACTCTCGAATCTATGGTCAAATAAAGGATGACTCTTGGTTGCTAAATATTCCAGGATTCCAAGCAGCCAAGTTAACCCATATCCTGGAATAATTACTTACTCATTAATTCAATCAGTTTCTAGTCAACTGAATAGTCATCTCCTGGAGAGCTTATTTTTCAAAGAAATCCAAATACTGATATAGTGCTATGCAAGATGTTAACCATTAGGGAAAACTGGGTGACGGATACATAGGATCTCCCCGTTCATCTTTTTTGCAACTTTCTAGGAATCTCTAATTCTTTTTAAATAAAAAGTAAAATGATGATGATAGATATGATAGATGTAGAGAGAGATAGAGAGATAGAGATAGTTATGATATAGATATAGGTATACATGGATGTAGATAGATAGATATTCCAGGGTTTCATCACCAAATATTCTTATTCAGTAAATTTGGAGTGGGATCCAATAATCCATATATTTTTCCTGGTACTTTCAGATGATTCTAATGTTCAGCCATATTTGAGAACCACTGGATTCTACAATATTATGGAAGTCCAAGGAAGTTTTGAAATAATTTATTTTTGATAAAAGATTACCTAATTATTGTGGCATTTCTAAAAGTGTTGGAATTTATGGGAACACTATGTTTCTGTCCATCTCCTGCCCCTCCACCACCTCCTCACTCAGCCACAAAGGAATACTTTTACACCAGTCACCCCAATTTTGTGCTCTCCTCCGTGCCTTATCTCTTTTCTGGATCTCTTCAATGCCAGCAATCTCGATCACTGTTCCATTGTTATTTCGTATCTGTACCATAAATATCTGTTGCCCTGAATTAAAATAAACACCTTAGATGTTATTCTCAGCAGCCAGAGATGAAGCCCACCTTCATCACACTTTGAGCCCAAAGGCTTTAGCCCCTAGGGTTAAAGGAAGTCTGTAGTGAAACTTGATACAAAGAATCCAAGGTCACTAATAACCAAGGTTTATATAGCCAGGGCCACATCTCATCAGAGTCTGTGCTAGAACCAACAGAGAATATCTTCTAGGGCTAAAAGTTTTCATATTAAAATGCAAATATCCATGAGGGGGTATCCTGTAAGCTGTAATTAACTAGGCAAGTGGCTTAGTGTGGAAGAACAATTGTTGAAAATGCAAGTTCCTGGATACCAGCTTTCTTAGGAGTCTGATTTAATATGTCTAGAATGGGATCCATGAATTACAGTTTAATGCAGTACATAATGACCACATTTAAAGAAATATTAAACTAATGGCTTAAATAGAAATAAAGTACCTGCTAACCTTGCATAGATACTACAAATAAAAAATTTAAAGAGATACTTAATTGGGAGGCTCATAGGGGATAAAGTGAAGAACTTGAAAGAAAGCAGCTCAAAATATAAAGGGAGAAGAAGGGGAATCAGTAAAACCTTAATCTACTTAACAAATTTTTTCAGGATTGATGTTTGAGTGAGGTCCATTGGGATGGGGCTGTGGGAGACATTCTAACTTCTCCTAATTTCATGATTTCCTCTGCTTTTCTTCAGAGGGATGGACCAGGAGAGGATGGAGAATGTAATAACATTCTCACCATATAATTTTTAAAGGACCAATTTCTGCATTCTCATTGAATGATCTCGATAAATCTGGCTAATAATTATCAAAGAGCTATGATACAACAGATTAGGTAATGAACATGGAACTCAAAGTTTTTAAACAAAGAAGATTGAAACTTAAATGTGTTTCCTAGGAGAGCTCACCCCAATCAACATGATGGAGTGAGATGCTTCAAGGGTCTGCCCCCTACTCATACAGAAGCTTTTCGACAGTGGCAGAAACCCCTTTCTAAAAGCTCCAGAAAATAGTTAGAGGATTGTAGTAACAGGACAAACGACAAATCAAGAAAAAAGCCACATAAAAACAGTAGGATTTTGTGGTGCCCTGGCTGGCCTCTCTTCCAGGCCCAGTGGCATGGAGCCAGCCTGTGGTCCCAGTGAAGATCTTGGCTCTGGTTCCAGCGGGAGCAGAGTAACCCTTGTGCATATACTGGCAGCATATATGTCTGACCCAATCTGTTTGGTGGTGACTTGCTGTAACAGAACTTGACCTACATGCAGAAGGTGGCTCACCAAGCTTTCTTATAGAATTCTGTGGGAGAGCAGTCAAGGCATGCTTCCTGGGGCAAGGTATTACTGTCTATAGGACACACCATGAAGAAATCATTTCCTAGGGAAGAGAGAGCTAGAAGAAGGAACATTCCTATCTATGTAAACAGGGAAATTCCTAGGGCCACAGGTGCATGCCCAAGACAAGAAGCTTTTGTAAAAAGGATGGGGAAAACCTCAATGCTTTGCCCTGGAGGTATCCTCCAAACTCATTTTATGGATAAGCCCTGATGGAGATCACTCACCAGGTCGATCTACAAAGACTGGAGAAAGTGTTTTCTTTCTTTCTTTCTTTCTTTCTTTCTTTCTTTCTTTCTTTCTTT